>RJWH01001153.1:0-449661 GCA_004363575.1 Solenodon paradoxus | reverse complement strand
GGAGAGAGGTGAATGTCAAAGAACCAGAGCCACAAAAGAGGAAGTATCGGATACTGTGTGGCCATGGAGCGCTGATACTGCTATTGCTCATTTCATTTTGGTATTATATTGCTCACATAACCAACTTAATTATCAAATATTTTGTTATTTCTCTAAGTGTTAAATTGAAATTTTGTTCTGGAAAAAAATTACTGTAGATAATAATGGTAGATTCATTTGCTGATGATATGTCAGGCTTTGTCTTGGGGCACTTGGTATGCATTAATTCATTTGATTCTCTCCAACTTCAGGCCATATCTAACCTGGTCTTCTGTTCTGAGTTGGAGAGAGAACTTAAAACGTCAGTATACAATATATAATAACTGTTAGAATTTAACACTTTGCAGTGAGTTTGATTTCATATTAGGCTATACTTGTTATAACTTCTGTTACTCTTTATTAATTTCTTAATATTACTTGATACTTTCAGCCACTACATTCCTTGGTGGTTCCAGGCAATGTCATTCAACCATCTTCATCTATGAACATCTTGCATATCTTAGTAGACAGTATAGATTAGATATTGACTAAGTAAATTCCAAGGGAAACTATCAGGTATAATGTTAAGGGGTTCAATATTTTACAAGCAACTAATACCGTGAAATAAAGTGTATCAGGGAGTCAAATGACTCATTTATTTAAAAAATATGCCCATTCCCACTGTTCCAGTTAAGAAAATTAGGCAAGACAGAGTTTTCAGAGTTTGTACTATGCAAAGAATAGATAATTTTTCAAATTTTACAACATGCCTGCTGCTTATCACTCTGATATTGCAGTATATTTTCTGCCACTCCCCATGACTCACTATGTCCCAGCTACTGTGTGACTTGCTTTCTGTAGTTTCTAAACATGACTGGAATGTTCTTTCTTCTTCTCTGTCCTTGAAAAATTCCGGTCATTCTTCAGGTTCTAGTTTAGGCACTACTTCTTCCATGAGACTTTCTTTAACTTCTCAGTGTTCTATCAGTGTCTCTATTGGCCTCTTTATTTTTTCTTAATAGCATATCATAATTTCTACCTATCATATTTGTTTAATGTCAAAATTGTCAACATTTCCATAAGAACAAAAATCTTGTATTTTTGACACCAGTATGTCTGGCACCTAACAACAGAGCCTCACATGGAGCAGACCTTTATTGAACAAATGAAATAATTAATGATTTTCTGTGTGGGGTTGGGATGTGAGAGGGAATTTCCTCCTCCTTAACTACCCCTGTGATAAAGTACTAAGACAATCATTGATGGAGGATCATAGGCCAAATTCTGCACCCCTATAGATATCGAAAGGAATTTTTGGAGAGGAAAGATCAACTCAATTAAAATAAGGTTCATGTAGGAGGTGGGAGCTGTACCTTTTTCTGGCTAATACAGCAAGGTATTTCAGTTTAAGAAGATTTTAAAAAGGCACAAATATGAACATCAGAATCTTAACAATAATAAACTGAAATTTATTGAACTTGGATGTACCAGGTGTTTATGTAATCTTATTTGAGGCTCACTGTAATTTAAAAAGGTCCTTTAGAATTAAAAGTACAGGCTTTGGGTTCAAATCACTGCCTTGCTTTGGGCAAATTATTGAATATTTCTGTGCTTCTCTGTTCATGCTTAAAAACAGTGATCCGTATATTTTGTCAAAGTCCAATTCAAATTAGTTTAAGCAAATTATGTCATTCTATATCCCTTTTTTTTAAAGGATAAGTATAGGCAGGAATGAAAGTAAGTAGGCAGGCAGGCAGTAACAGAAAAGGAGGAAAAAGCATTTTATTTTATTTAGTTGTTCACTCTGGTTGCCCTCCCCCTGCCCCCTACCCCGCCTGCCACCCTGCTCCAACCCCCACTGGACCTGGACTTGGGACTCAAACCCACAGGTATGTGGTTTACTCCTGTGGAGGTGACTGACCTAACCACAGCTCCATCAGGGCATGCCTCCATGTCTTATTGTACCATTTTCCAATTGAATACAGGCTCTGCGATATAAAATACATTGTTGATTCACAAGCTTTTTCAACATGATTTATTAATCAATGGATATTAAAATTGTCAAGCTATATAATTTGGATATCCTCAGAATATTTTGAGAAGATTTATACTTGAAAATAGTTGGGGACCATTGGTCCAAATCACAAATTAGATCGGTATTGTCTAATATGGTAGTCAGTAGCAGACATATGCTAAGTATAAAGTTACACAATAAATTTTGAAGAAAAATATAAACAGAATATTTATATTCAGAATATAAAATATCAACTTGTATCAATCACATGCTGATAATACTTTAGATATATTAGGTTATATAAATACATTAAAATTTTACTTTCTTTTTGCTTAATATAGTTATTAGAAAAATTTTAATTATGTAAATCACATTTCAATTGGACAGCACTAGATTAGATAAATATAATTGGTCTGAATTTTGTCACAAAAACATTACTCATCAGCATGTTTACAAAGGTAGTAAGTAATACTATCCTCTCTGAGGAGCTACTTTGTCAACCCCGCCATCCCCCACCTCCTCAGACTGACTAGGTTAAAAGCTTAAAAGCTTCCTTCAAGCTCCTTTGTTGTCCTTGTGTTTGACTTTATGATAGCAATTGTCATTATATAGGGTTTTATTCATTGATCTTTTCTGAGAGTTCATCTGAGAGCTCCTAGACAGGGACTGTTTATTCTTCCTCTCCTTAGAATTTATGCACATATGTTCTCAAAAAATATTTTTTGAATGAATGAGTTAAGTTATTTGCTCAAGGCCATATAACTCAAGGAGAAGCAGCAGAGGTGAAAGCAAAACCTGTTTCACTTTAATACCCAAGTTTTACACATGTATTGCTTAAATTTCAAAGAGTAGAGTGATTTTGAACTGTCATATTTTGAAAAGTATTTGCTTGCAATATTTAACAATCTAGCTTAGCTAAGGCATGAGGAGAACTCAACTGTGAGTCACCTAAAGTTTTATTTATTGCACTTTCCTAAGACTTTTGGAAAATTCTACTACAGATTCAACTGTCTCCCATATGATGGCTTTCTGGAAAACCATAAGAAGTTTTCCCTGGTTTCCGCATCAACTTTTTGGATCCTAGAAGTCTTTCATCTTTTCCTCCTTTGGCAGGAAATACAGAAACAACGCAGTCCTCTTTACCTTCTATTTGCCAGCTTAGATCTTGTGATGACTTTCCTCTAATTATAAAACCTTTCCTTTTGTTCAAGAACTTGGGGGCTGATTAAAGAAAGAAAGACCAAAAGGTGCAGAAGCATACTGAGCTTTGTTTTGGTGGTGTCTGACAGGTTGCACGCTGGGGAGGTCTGTCACCGCAGGAGAACTTTCTGAGAGAAGGGGGCTGGGCAACACCAGAATGGAGAGGACAAGGGGACTCCCTGCAAGAGGGAAGCCAGAGATGGGGCTTACACTTCGGGATGATGTTGCACAACAGCTAAGTGGGGCCTGATCTCACCCCTATTATAGTTCTTACTGTAATAGTTCTGAATAAAGTCTTCCCTATATGTCATCCCTTGCTTGTTGACGTCAATCTTCTTTAGCAATACCACATAATCAAGTCTAACATTCTTTTACACTTAATTAAAAAAAAATAAAACTACATTTATAATTGCTGCACATGAAAAGATTTTCAGTAGGATTAAAACCATACTGAAATGCTGTTCCTTATTTAGCACGTTGGCAAAAACCCAAACGTTTGACAATATATCATCCTAGTGCAGGAAACAGGCACTCTGTACCTTGCTGGTAGGACTGCGAAATGCTAACACTCCCATGGAAGGGGAGGGAGATTTGCGCATATCTAGTAAAATTACAAATGAATTTACCACGTGACCTAACAATCTAGCATCTAGCTTCTGGAAATAGATCCTAAAATAAAATGCCATGACTATTAATTACATCACTATTCGTAACAGGAAAAGATTGGAAAGCACCCGGATATCCATTAATAGAGAGGCAGTTGAATATGTAAAGGTACTAGTTGACTATATTAGGGTTTATCCATGGAATGGAGGACTGTGCAGAAATGAGGGGTTATCACTATTTACTAGTTCTGAGTGATATCCATTTATTATTAAGTGAAAAAGGTGGGAGAAAAGTATACTACTATTTAAGAAAAGTGAGGTAGGGGTAAATATAATTAACTTATTTGAAAAAATAAAAAGATGAAGCATAAAAATATTTATTACCACAGGAGGAAGAGAGTAGAGGGTGAAAAAGGCTTTTTCATTGTGAAGGAAGGAGCAGATGTATGATCAATGAGATTAAATTTCTTAAATTTCTGAATTTGAATCAGAAGTTAGTTAATTTTATTAAAACACACACACACACACACACACACACACACACCTCATTACAACATTACCAAGCTCTATCAGTGGAATAGGTTATAAAAATATACAACTCAATGACAATTAGCATCACTAACAGATTTTTAGTCTTTAAATACCATTTTCCACTGAAGGGGCCAGGACACTTGAGTAAGCGGCTTCTTACAGGTGTGGGGTGAGAAAGGCATAAAACCAGTGGGGGAAGCAATGGAGGACTACAAAGTCTATGTGAAAAGGACTCAGGAGGCAATGTAAGCAAGTTCCCACTGGCTTAAGATAAAACGTGGAGCACCAGTAATGACAACCACTGTGGACTACAACTCAAAGTAAGTTTACATCCTCGCATTCACAATGATAACTATCATTTTGGGTGACATTTACTTTGAGGGTTTTTTTCCACCAGGAGTTTGTTTTTGAGAGAGTTTAGGTTATGATGTAATTTTATTTTCCACTAGAATAACCATTCACCAACATTATTCTATATGTAATACCAATATATCAGATTCAAATTATATAAAGTATTTAATTTAAAACATACTTGACTTTTGTTTCAGGCTTTTTATGTTGTTCCTTTGTGATACTATAATACTGCCTTAATTACTATGGCTTTATTATATAAATTATCTGGTAGGCAAATGCCTTCAATTTTATTTTCCTTCCTCAAAGTTGTCTTGGATCCTATACTTTTTCTACTAAGTGTGAAATACACAAGGATGGAAACCTCAGCTGAAATACACAACCTATTTTCAAGTTTAACCAGTAACTGTACACTGGAAATATGAAAAGATTAACCAAATTAATGGTAATTGTGTAAGTTAAAACACTAACCTACAAGGTTAAATAAGACTAAAAGTTACAAAGTAACTTATACCTGAAATAAATTATACCTGAATATTATTACCTACTTTTTGGAAAAAAGTATCTAAGGCTTTTCAGTTTTTGAAATTTGAATTTTCCTCTGTACTGAAGTATATTGTCTTTTTTGGTCAGGACAAGAACTGAAAAAGAGAAATAATCCTGAATTCAGAATGAGTAATTCTTGCTAAGCATACTTTCCCACATATATAAGGAACTTTCTGCACTTTTCCGAGAAATACTGACTTGAACTAAATACTGAACTAGTACCAAAATTCAAGCGCATATTTGGAAGTGTTTAGTCAGGGGAGCCAGGGCATTTCTTTTCTCTGTATCACAAAGTATTACGAATACTTTCTTTTTACTATCGCCCTGTGACTGCAGACAGAAATGATACTGACAGGAAATGGGAAATGGTTCAGGGTCTTAGAATTCCCCTGGCTGCCTAATTAAGTGACTTGTTATCTGGAAGATTTGGAAATGTTTGTCCCCTGGAGTTCCCCTGAGAGAAGAAAGTATCTGATTGTATTGACAAAGTGTGATTTTGCTGTATGTCATGTACTCCTGACACTACTAGATGAGAGAAAATGGCCATGACTAGGGAGATCAAGATTTTTTTATTCACAATTTTCTATCAGTTAACTATTCACACTCAGTAAAAATGGGGAGTGAAGCTTGGCCTGAGAAGCTGCTCAGGTTGCTGGTGTAGGGACCTAGAGGAAATTCCCCCTCTGCCTCTGAGGTTCTTCTGACCTGCTCACAATCAAATTAACATCGGATTAATAAAAGAAAAAAAAAAAATTTAAATACAGATGGAGAATTTACACAGCAGTAAATTCTAGATAAATGACAGCGGGTTTTTATCTTTGACTTAATGATTGGGATAGGGGCCTGGGGGTTAAGGGGAACTCATATGGCAAAACCTAGATGTTCTGTGGGTACCTTTGCCTTGACATATAGGTTTTCCACTATAAAGGTTATTTATGTAAATAACTCCAAATGTGGGTTATACCCCCCAATCTTTTTTCTTCTAGGCAGTTAAGGGAGAGGCTAACAGTTTCTCTTAAAGTCTGCAAGGCCTTGACTGACCCAAGTTCAAACAATCCATAAACCAAAATGACTCCTCTTAGTAAAACTGTTCTGCACATTGTGGGAGGACTACCCTTCACTAGAGCTGGGTTTTTAAAATAAGGACACTTTTCCGTTAGTGTATATGTCGCCAGGACAGAAAATAAAAAATGTAAATATAAAAGGTATATCGGTTGACTATCAGATATATACAACCCTTAAAAGACTACAAAATCCAGCCTTCAAAATTAATCTTCTGAAGCAGCGTTACTTTCCAGCACTTAGCTTTTTCAATTTCCACGCCAGCTTTTGAATGTTGGTGCTACGCAGCTGCTCTCTTATGGATTGCTTACTTGAGACAAAAATGTCACCAGATTGGCTCCATCCTCAAACGCAGTCATCTTGGACGAGTGAAAGCGTCACATCACAGGAATGTGGCCAGGGCTTGGATCCGATCGTGCAGATGACGCATGGGAAGAGGCGCAAAGCCAGTCGCACAGAGTGTCGCACTTTCCCCCAATATACAAACTACATTTGGGGACAAAGAGAGGAGGGAACTATAGATGTGTTGGATCCGCGAGGTTACAACTGGAAGCACCCAACTGAGTGGAAGCCCCACCCCCTCGGGCTAGCAGGCAGCTCCCGACTCCCGCCCCCCGCCCCCTGCTCCCGCTGTTGAGCGCGCGCTCCACCAGCTCCGAGACCGCAGACTTCCCGGCGCCGCCGGCGGCCTGGAGGCGGACCTGAAGCGGCCCGGTGCCAGGCGCGCTGACGTCACCGCGCGTCGGCGTGGGCTCCGCGGGGCGGGGCGTCGGGAGCGCTGGTTGTACGTCAGACTAGCTGCGTCTTGTCGGCGCGGGTGCTCAGGGTTCGTAGAGGCCGCGGGGCCGCCGGGCCGCTTCTGTGTTTGCTGAGCCGGCTCTGCGGTGAGTGCGGCTCTTCCGGCCCCGGCCGCGCGGCCCGTGGGACCCACTTCCTTAAGATTGCGGCTGGGCGTGGAGGAAGGGCCTGGGTCGTGTGTGCTCTTTGCTCTGATCCCTACTCTCACCCAGGCTTTTGTTGAAGTCTTTCCCCCGCCTTCAAGAGGTGCTGTCGAAAAAGAGTTTTGAAAATAGACCAGTTTTCACATCTGCTTTCGCCGCCGCTCACTTTTCAGGTCCTTGGTCTTTGACCGAGATAATGTCTCTACTTTTTTTTTTTTGCGCGTTTTAAAAAGTAGCCCTGGGTATTCCTTAATTCCTTCATTTAAGCGAAGACAGCGCTCCAGCGGCTGCTACCGGCGGGCGTCGTGAGACCCAACTGCGGGGAAGTAGTGGGTATACCCCACAGTTCTCTTTTTTTCCCTTCCAGGCTGTCCCTTCCTCCAGCTAGTTTACATGAAGAGAGCCAAGTCCACGGTAGTTACAAATCCGCATTTTAATGATAGGTCATCAGTCCTGCTGTAACTAAAGCTTTGGTGCTAGTGGTCACATTCTCAAGGCCAGCGTTTCCCAGACCTGGGTGCTGTTTTCTTTTCTAGTTGTTTTCCGTGGTTGTTGGTTTGAAGAATTGTGTAGGGGTGTTGGAGTTTTAACGATGTATATTTATGAGTTCCTGATAACGTTTTACTCTCACGGGTCAGTGTGCCTAGGCCGGGAGAGACTGGCCATTAAAAGATGTTACTGTAATTCCTGTTTGGAGTTGAGGATGTAGCCTCTCTTTTTCACCAATTCCCTTTTGCCTCCAGCCAACTGCCAGAGATTATCTTTAAACTAGTAAATTGTCACTAAAAAGGGGGAAGAGGCCGGGGATAGACTCTTCCTTATGTGGAAGTGTCCATTTCTCTTTAAAGGTGTACTTTTAAAAAATGTAAATTTAATAGTAAGAGGGCTGTGCTGTATTTAATTTAAATAAGAGCATTTCCAATTAGAAAGTTTGGATGATAGACTGTTGGAATTAAGATGTATTATCTAAAGTATAAGTCACGTTTAGATTTTTAGTAAACTGAGGAATCCAGGTTCAATTTACCATGAAAATACAGCTTTCTAAACTAGCTTTTGTGTTTTCTTTTCAGATACTCAGTCATGAAGAGTTTTTCCCGATGGAGTAATAAATCCCATGATGGAGATTCAGAAACTTTGTAAAGGGATATAGTTTGAATTTTGTGGAGTGTAATTTTGTGTATGAATTATATTTTAAAATAAGAGTTTTCAGAAAGAAAGATAATAAGGTTAAGTTCTAGTACATTAGGCATAAACATGAATTCTGTAGATAATACAATGTTTTGTTAGGCATTTGTGCTAGCACTAGAAAATATAAGCTGTGGCTGGATAAACTTGATGTCTTTAATTACAAAATGAATGCATGATCCTACATGAAAGGCGGGTTATTTAATTTTTAAATGCACTGTAAAGTTTCTGTTGTGGCAATTTTATGATTAGTCAGTTAAGCTTATGAAGAAGTACTTTCAATTGATTAAGTACAATAAAGTGGCATCCAAAGTTAGGAAAAAAAAAACCATGATAATGATGCTGCAGGTGGGCACACATACAGACAATATTTAACAAAAATGGAAGAGTTTGTGAATTTTAAGTAAAATTTACCTCATTTGACATCAGACTATAATAAACATAAGTTCTGCAAGCCTGTGGGTGTTGAATTTTCCAAAAGTCATAAGCTGAAGCTAATATAACCCACTTAAGTAAACGTGATGATGATCAGATGTGTGTATAATTAGCTTTTAGATACTGTGGTGGCTTTAATTCTTGTTTACTAGAATAAAACCAGATTTTTTTGGGGGGGCCAGGCAGATTTAAGGAAAGACTGCTTAGTTGGTTTTTTTTTTTTTTTTTATGTAGCATAATTAGTAGTTGGCCCAATATGATGGCTTTGTAGATTGTAACCAAAAGCAAATTAAAGGCATAGTTTAAGTATTCTGTACTTTTGGGAATATAAAACGCCTTGAAAAATCAAGGAGTTTTAATTAACATTTCAGAAGCATGTCAGCTTCTTTCATGCTATTAGTATTATTATCAGGCTATTGGTATTATTATACCAAATTATGAATAAATAGCACTTGAATTACCAAAAAGTTGATATAATCCCAAAGTGCAGTGTCTTGGTATTTTAGGAGTGATATTCATCCTACCTCAGTGCAAATTCAAGTGTGAATCCAGTAAAGAAGATAATAGTGAATTTTACATAAATAGGAGCATAACATTTGATTCTGTTTTGTGGTAAAATCTAATTTAGTGTGAAGAAATGAGAAATTTCATGTGAAGGCTTTTAGCCATTAAAAAGTGAAATCACTCATGCACAAAACTACCTCTGGAGTTGTCCCAGGTCCCTCGTGTCAAAAAATTAAAAAGATAATGGAAGATAGTACGGTCTTACCAAATTTGACAAATGGCAGCAAACAAAAAATGAAATACGACTTTTCATGTGAACTCTACAGAATGTCTACATACTCAACTTTCCCCACTGGTGTTCCTGTCTCAGAAAGGAGTCTTGCCCGGGCTGGTTTTTACTACACCGGTGTAATTGACAAGGTCAAGTGCTTCTGTTGTGGCCTGATGTTGGATAACTGGAAACAAGGAGACAATCCTGTTGAAAAGCATAAAAAGTTGTATCCTAGTTGCAGTTTTGCTCAGAATCTGGTTTCTGTTGCTAATTTGGAACCCACCTCTAAGAATATTCCCACGAGAGACAATTTCACACATTCGCTGTCTCCCACTTTGGACCATAGTGGCTCGTTTAGTGGTTCCTTTTCTAACCTTTCAATAAACCCAACTAATTCCAGAGCAGCTGAAGACTTCTCCCCATTGAGGACTAACCCCTATAGTTACGCAATGAGTACTGAAGAAGCCAGATTTCTCACTTACCATATGTGGCCATTAACCTTTTTGTCACCATCAGAATTGGCAAGAGCTGGCTTTTATTATATAGGACCTGGAGACAGGGTCGCTTGCTTTGCCTGTGGTGGGACACTAAGTAACTGGGAACCGAAGGATGATGCTTTGTCGGAACACCAGAGACATTTCCCCAACTGTCCATTTTTGGAGAATTCTCTTGAAATGCTGAGATTTAGCATTTCAAATTTGAGCATGCAGACACATGCAGCCCGACTAAGAACATTTATGTACTGGCCTGCTAGTGTTCCTGTTCGGCCTGAACAGCTTGCCAGTGCTGGATTCTATTGTGTAGGTAAGAAACTAATATACCGCTATTTGTTTTATCTGGTTCATTTTGATTTACATAGGAAGAACATCTGTTTACTCAATTAGTCTTTTATTTTCTTTAGGGCGCAATGATGATGTCAAATGCTTTTGTTGTGATGGTGGCTTAAGGTGTTGGGAATCTGGAGATGACCCATGGGTGGAACATGCCAAGTGGTTTCCAAGGTAATTGTTTTAAAAGGTATCACTAGGCGTGCCCTGGTGGAGTAGCAGATTAGTCAGCTGCATTCCACTGAGAGCACATGCCGCATATCCAAGGACCTGAGTTCAAGACTTGGGACAGGATAAAAACCATAACGAACAACTAAATAAAATAATGGAAATGCTTCTTCTTCCTCTCATCTTACCTGCCTGGATCTCCTTGCCTTCCTGCCTGCCTGCAACATTCCTTTGAAATAAAACCCAGAAAAGTTAACTACACAAAACTCTGCTTAAAAGAAGTAGTTATGCTTACATGATTAAGTTTATATTTCAGGATAATAAAGCTTCCTTTATACCTTTATGGAGTTATTAGCCTTTTATAAAACACCAAATTTTAGCTTTAATTATTTTGATGAAAAATATACAATGGCCTGTGTACTTTCTTTCCCTTGTAAACTATGTCTTCAGGATATAATTTAGTTTATTCTTCATAGTTCATTTATAATTTTGGCCTTACATTTCATTTATGTATTTCCTATTTTTCTTTAAAGAAGACATACGGATTACAAAGATAAGTAAAATGGAACAAAAAGCATAAGTTTAAAAAGGTAAGAAAGGAAAAGGAGAATAAGAAAGGACAGTGAATCTGGGACAAGACATATAAAAATCCATGTAATAAAATGATAAGTCTGATTATAATTGTAAATTATTTTTTCCTGTACAGTTTTATCTTGTGATATATATCACTTCCTTTTAGTTAACCTGTGTTGAGCAGTATTTCCTGTTTTTTACTGTAGTCTAGAAGGAATTTAGAGGCAGTGCTGTTACTAGAAAGAGAATTAGAATTCTGACTTTATTATTGAATAGTTATGTGAACTTGAACAAGGTGTGACCCCTGTGAGCCTCTTTCCTCATCTTTAAAATGAAGGAGCTACTAAATACGTTTTTTAAACTGTGGTAAAGTATGCATAACATGAAAGATACCATTTTAACTATTTTAAAATGTATTTCTGGGGTAAAAAAGTACATTTACATTGTCCCTAAATGATTATTGATACCCATTTCCAAAACTTTTGCATCGTCTTAAAATGACTCGAGTTCATTTTATTAACTTTCTGTTTCACCCTCTGTAATATTGGCAAACACCATTCCACTTTCCATCTCTATGAATTTGACTACTCTGGGTACCTCATATAAGTGAAATTGTAAATAGGTATTTTTACCTGTGAATGCCTTTCACAGTAATGAGGAATCTCTTGGACCTCTTCAGGAAATTAAAAATCCTTTCATATTTTTGTGATATAAGATAAAAAAATTAATTTGAAGTAACAAATATTTTATTATGGGTTAGTTCATGGTTAGAGGTAGTATGTTAAAATTTTATCTTTACTATTTGTAATATAGCAAGATAAATTTGACTTATAACTCTGAAAAGTGACTTATATTTTATGGTGCAAAAAGCATTCCTTATTGTTAGAATTTAAACAACTTAGTTTTATTTGACTCTGGGATTATGTATATATAATTTTAAGTTTTACTAATATTAGAAGGACAAAAATAGCTTTCCAGTTCTAGTGTTTGTATTGCTACATTTTGTCCTTTATAAGGCAAAGCAAAGTCTTAGTTTATTTCTGTTACTTGTGTTTTGTTTTAATTGGTTTAATAAGGGAAAAGGCTTAGGAGAGCTTTTGTAATCACTTCTGAAAACAAGAAATTTCATTTGTTGATAATATTAACCTCTAAATAAAAAAACAAAATGAATACTTGTTATCACTATACTTTAATTATTTTAAATTTTTTTTAAAAGGCAAGTTGCAGGCAGGAATGAAGATGAACAGAGGCAGGGAGGTAGGGAGAGAGGAGGAAGAATCACTTTATTTTTTCATCTTGGTTTTTTTCCCCCTGGCCCTGGGTCTGATTTTTTTTTAACAATTATCCAAACATTTATTTTTCAGATTCTAAGATGTTTGATCATGTAACCTATATCAAATTGTCTTCCCATTTCTCATAATATTTAGCACATTGCACAGAGTAAATAACAGAGGTCAAGCTATATAATAACTTAGAAGGTACTGAGAATGTTTTCATAAATTGCTGGGAAAAAATATTTCCAAACTGGACAACGTGGTATGTCCAGATGTATTCTGTGCTTGCTGGGCTTGGATCTACTTTCTTTTTTTTTTTGATGGTGTTTCTGAGTATTTATTTGATTTTTAAAATAGAAACTATATAAGGTATACAAGTTCATGTTTTGATACACATAGTAACATGATCACTATTCAAGCAAATTAATTTAACTTCTCATAGTTAACTTGATTTTGCATATTAATGAGCTTATTTTTGAAAACAACATGAGTTACTTGTGTGTTCAAAGAATAAATTATCAGAAAACAATATGCAAAGAGATATGTATATATATGATTTAATTGTAACAATAATAAAAGTGGAAATTACTTAAATAGCAATTATAAATTGTGGTACACATTCTAGGTAGAATTCTAAGTGTTTTTAAAAAAGGAGTAAGTCTGTGTACTGATGTACAAAGTTCAGTCCTCTGACGTTTAAGGTGATTATGGATTTGTAGCTGTTTAATGTCATTTTGTAATTTGTCTTCTGTGTGTTTTTCCAGTGTCTTGGTTCTTATCTTTCTCTTAGGTGGGTTGGGTGTAGTTGTGTTTTGATTGGTTTCACCTTTTGCCTTTTTCTTTGTTTTTTCCCTGGAGATGTATTTTGAGGTTACCCTGAAGTTAGCATGAAGATTTCTATGTTTATTTCTCATTTTTATTTGAAAGCTGATAGTTTTCCACTTATTCTAACCATCCACATTTTTGTTTTCTCCTCCTCCCCATTTTTTGTATTTGCTGTCTTTACTGTTTTTAAGTGGGGTTTCTTTATACTTTATATTGCATCTTTCAGTATTTTTTGTAGAACTAGTTTTATGGTAATAAATTCCTTTAACTTTTGCTTATTTGAAAGGCTTTTTATTATTCCTTCATTTCTGAATGATAATCTCACAGGGTATGGTATCCTAGGTTGAAAATCCTTTTCTTTCAACACTTTGAATATATCTTGTCATTCCCTCCTGACCTGCAGAATTTCAGTTGAGAAATCTACCGACAGTCTTAATGGGGACTTCTTTGTATGTGACTCGTTTTTTTCCTGGATGCTTTTAAGGTTCTTTATCTTATACTTTTGACATTTTCATGACAGTGTGTCTAGGTATAGGTCTGCTTGATTTCTTTTGTTAGGAACTGTTTGATCTTCTTGGGTCTGGAGGCTTGCTTCATTCAGGTTGAAATTTTCAGCTGTAATTTCTTCGAATATAGTTTCTGTCTCCTTTTCTCTCTCTTCTCCTTCTGAGACCCAGATAATGTGAATGTTGTTTCTTTTGATGTTATCCTATGGGTCTCAAATGCTGTCTTCATTTCCTTTTTTTTTTTTCCCTTTGCCAGTTTGCTTGAGTGCATTCCTATGCCCTAGCTTGCTAGCGCATTGATTCTATTGCAGGCTTCATCAATCCTATTCTTGAGTCTCTCTGTTGAATTCTTTAGGCCAGCTGTTGTGTTCTTTATGTCTTTGACATCTGTTTTGAGCTGCTTCATTTCTTTTCTTCTTTGTTGTTCTCTTTTTCTTCCTCTATTATTTTCTTGATTTCTGTGAGTATGTTTCTCCTAGGTAATTTGACCTAAATTCATCCTCAGGTTGTTGGCATATGTCTGTTGTATTCATATTTTCCCTGAGGTTTTTGATTGGATCCATCATTTCATGTATGTTTTCTATGTCTTTGCTCTTGTTGGAATTCTTTTTATGTTTCTATGGATTAAGTTTCCCTGCAGTGATGGCCTCATGTAGGATATTGACTTGTGCAGAGTAAACCTTAATCTTTGTTTGGACACTGGGATTTCTTGAGTTTTGTGGTGTCACCACTGGTTGGATTTGTTGACGTTTTTATGTGGGCCCTCTGTTGCTGCCCAAAAGTTCAATCTAGTTTTGGAGTTTGTGTGAGAGATACAGAGCCTTCCCGCAGTGTTCCAGCTCGGAACTAATGGCCCACAATCAGAAGTCAGGCTGCAGTTTGCCTTTATCCCACCAGGTGGCACTAGTGGATAGCTTTGCCAGTTTCTCCCTCTGACTCTTCTTGCTTTGAGACCTAGAGCTGTAATTTCTGGTGGGCCAGGTCCATGTGACTCTGGGGCAATGCGGTGGGAGGTGTTGGGGGAATGGTCAGTTCCCCTAGTTTTCTTCTAGTTTTGGCTGTGCCCAGGATAATTTTCTCCCTGGACCTCCCTTTCAAATTACTGGTCCTCTTTCTGCCCTGTGCCTAGATCCTCTCCCTGAGTTCCATGCCCTGGTCCCACTAAGCGGGCTCTCCTCTGCTTTCGCAGTTCCTGGGCGGTCCTTTTCTTCCCTTAGTTCCACCCCCTGTGCGGTAGCTGGAGTCCTGAGTCTGAGTCTGGTATAGCTCCGAACCTGTACGTTTTCACCAACCCTTTGTTGTGATTGCTGCTGTGTCTCTACAGTCTCTGTGCCTGCTTTTCAGAGTCTGTTTCTGGGAAATAGGTGAATTCCTAGTTGCTCTGTGAGGAGTACAGAGTCTTATGCCTACCAGGTTGCCATCTTGACAGACGTCGCCCCAGCCCTGGGTCTTGAACCTGGGTCCTTGGGATATATATGAACTTTGCTCTTGACCAAAGGCAGCTGACCAAACTTCTGTTCCACCAATCACTACACTGTTTAACACATTTCATTTATTTATCGAATATTTGGGTGCCTGTTGGATACTTTTTTAGATGCTGAGGATGTAACAGTGAATAAGGCAGACAAAAATCTTTGTCTTCATAAATTTATTGGAGAAGGGGGAAATACAGGAAGCCAGGTTCATTCTTCTTCCTTTAATTATTATTAATATGAATTAATAAGTCTGAGAAAAATCATTTATAACTGTGTAAAGAACACAGTGACACTAGTTGTGTTATCTGGGTGAGAAACGTGGTTCTTGAGCATATTTTTATAATCTCTACGAAGTCTTCCCATTCACTGGTTAAAGGACATTTAGATTGTTTCTAGAGTGGCATGCGAATGAATAGAGCTACTCTAAACATTAATAAACATTTTGTGGACATTTTCATTCTGCTTGCATAAATGTCTACGAATGGGATTGGTGGGTTAAAAGCAGAGTTTATTTTAACTTTATAAGAAACTGCTAAATTTTTTTCTGAAATGGCTGTGCCATTTAAAAATTCTTACCAGCAGTATATGAGCCCTCCAGGTGTTCTACACCTTTGACAACACTTGACAACATCAGTCTTGATTTTCGCTATCCTAATGGATGTATAGTGCTATTTCATTGTGGTTTTAATTAACATTCCCTGAATGATTAACGAAGGTATCTTATTTGCTTATTTGCCATCTCTGTATATTCTTTGGTGCAGTGTTCAAATCTTTTGGTTTAAAGTTTTCAAGGTTTTCTTTTGGAAAAAGATTAAATTTTGAGAGTTCTTAATATATTTAGGATGCAATTTCTTTATCAGATGTCTTTTGATTTAGGAATACTGAGTAACAGTTTCTCAACAGTTCAGAAATTAAGCCCCCAATGTATATTGTTTAGAACTGCATTTTTTTCAAGGCTTTGTTTGTGCTCCTTTGTAGTTCCATATCCTTTTTAAAAATTGTTACTGTGTGAAGGCATTAAATAGAAAATTTAAGAATGCACCAACATGGTAATCTGAGTTTACACTATTTTAGGATAATTTTGTTCCTGTAAACTGTATATTTACTGTGTTGTGATATAAAATGTTTCTAATATGAGGTACAAAGAGTTTGTAAGTCGCTTTTCTTTACATTTATTTTTCTTTATATTTTGGCATAAAATAATTAGTTATTTTTCTTTTATATTAGGTGTGAGTTCTTGATACGCATGAAAGGGCAAGGGTTTGTTGATGAGATTCAAGCTAGATATCCTCATCTTCTTGAGCAGGTAAATATATTTTGTATAATTGCTGGCATTGAATTTTTCTAAATGATAATTATATATAATATTAGAAATGATATGTTTTCTCATTAGAGTTATAAATGTTATATCTATTAATGACACCTTTAAATTTTATTTTTATAACTCCCTTGTTTATTCAGGGAGTTTATTCAGATTCTTTTTTGTGTCTAAATTTTTGAAAAATCACTCTACTTACCACTGTACACATTTCTGGCAGAGTTGGAGGCGGGGATCTTTAATGTCTCTTTGTCTTATCAAGAAAAACAGCTTGTTAAGAGTTGGGAACCTCTGAAAGTATCCAGCTAACATACAACTTTCTGAGTAGAATGAGAAACCATTAATAGTTTTTTTCCTACTTCCTAGAACTAGAGATACTTGAGTTCTAATTTGGAAGTAGTTGAAGTTAAAGGAAATTTTTATAGTGATAGGGTAAAACAGCAAAGTAAAGCATGTCGCTTACCCAGTTTTCCAAAGATTATGCACATTACATAAGGTAAACTTACTTTAATGTTGCTCTGTTGAGGTTGCTTGAGATTTCTGATTTTACCTATTAACTTTCTTCTGTTTCTTAGCTCTTGTCAACATCAGACACTCCTGGAGATGAAAACGTAGATCCCCCAAGTATGTATGAAAACATTTCAAATGTAGAATGGGACTCTATAAGAATGTTAGCATGAGTATATATAAATTGTTCTTAAAGTGCTGACATTCCTACTGGGAGACAAACATACAAAGAAAGTCATAACAAATAGCTTAAAGAATAACAAATGAGCCTGCCAAAGAAGAAAAGGTTACTATAAGCAAGTGTGTTTGAAAAGACCTAATTCATATTGACCTAAGAATTGGGGTAAATGTTAGGTGTCAGGTATTTGGAATTTTTATGCAAAGATAGGAGATAGAGCTTCTGGTTAGAATTTAATTTTGGCCACATCTGACATTTAGTTAATGTGTGTAACGTGTTTGTTATGATGTCCAAAATAGTAAAGATAATAGTTCACTGCTTTCTTCACTAAGCAAATCTAGAAACGGTTGTTGTCTTCTTGGTACAATATTTCATAGAGGAATACTGGCAGATTTATAGCAGGACCAGAAAAAAGTTGACCGAGATATGAGTCCAAGCAACTATGACTCAGGAAGATTATTGATAATTTGGTAGTATTTGACATAGAAAAAAGAATTACTTAGGTACATGGTAACTGTCTTCTGTATAATAGAACTTGAAAAGAGAGACAATAATAATTACTGTTCTTGTTTAATTTTATTGCAGGAATGTCAGATTATATAAGTTAAAGGGATGCATCATTATAATTCACGATCTGTACATAAATTACATTAAGTTTATTACCACCTTTCCAGTTCTTCCTTCACCACACACTTGATCTACCCAATTTACTCATGTCAGTTCTTTAATTTATTTTTTAGTACTTTATTTTCTTTTATTCAGTTGCTCACACTGGTTGTTTTTCCCTTGGGCCCCAGACTCGAACCCAGGGGCACGGGGCTTGCTTCCTTAGAGGCGATTGAGCTAACCACCACTCCACCAGTGCACATTTCTAGTGGGCAGCCTGGGAACTACAGTTCTCTAATAAAACCAATTTGTCATTCTTCCAAATGACTCTTATTTTTTTCTTTATAAGTTATTCCCTATAATTTTTAATTTCTCTGTCTTAACCTATTTTCAGCTCATAACCTTGCTTTATTGAGGGAAAAAAAAATTTATCTTCTCGTCAGCAAAACCAGGAGCCTACATTTTTGTATTCATTTACTCAGCTTTCTGTTCTTTTATAGATGATGCATTGTCTTTGTCCTTATCTAAGACCAAGCCTTCCACTTGGCCTCTGAATCCCATGCCCTATTGCCAGCTTAAGAACTTTGTTTTGACAGTGGCCCTTTCTCTCATCATTTATTCTTCAATCCCTCTTCTCTCCTGAATCATTTATCTCAGCATACAAACATAATATATTCCTGTGAAACATAAGAAAACCTTCCTTGAACCTATTTCCTCATCTAGCTATTCTCTCATTTCTCTGCTTCCCTTTCTAACAGAATGCCCACACATTATCTGTGCTTACTCTCTTCACCTTCAAATCTTTTCTTTAACTTGTTCTACTTAAAACTATTGTTAGTCACCAAAAACCACCATCTCATCAAATCCACTGCTTAACCTGTTATCAGCATTTGAAGAAGTTAAGTACTTTATCCTTCCCTCCCCAGCTATTTTGAGATAAAGTTGACATAGTTGACATATAACATTGTGCATATTTAAGTTGTACAGTGTCATGACTTGATACATGTCTAGTGTGAAGTGATTACTACATTAAGGTTTGCTAACACATTGTCATCTCATATAATTACATTTTTATGTAGCGAGAGCCTTTAAAATCTAGTCTCTCAGTAACTTAATTTTCATATATTTGATACAGAATACTTAAATAAGATCATTATGCTTATATTAGATTCTTAGAACTTACTCATTTTATAAGGTCGATCCATGTTACAAATGGCAAGATTTCCTTTCTTATGGCAAACTAATTTTCTGCTATATATGTATACACACAATACATACATACATATGCTTTTAAATATACGCTCACATATATATGTATATGAATGAATAAAGAAATTATGTTTTTAGATATATGCTCTTAGTTTACTTCCACGTTTTCTCTGTAGTGAATAGTGAATAATGCTGCAGTGAATGCAGATATCTCCATGAGGTAGTGATTTCGTTTCCTTCATGTGTATACACAGAAATAGAAATGCCAAATTGTATAATAATTCTAGTTTTCATTTTTTGAGGAATCTTCATACTATTTTCCATAATGACTGTACCAACTTAACCCACCAATAGTGTACAAGTGTTGCCTTTTCTCCACATTCTCAACAGCACTTCGCTCTTGTCCATCTAATAGCCATTCTAACAGGTGTGAGATGATACTGAGTTGTAGCTTTGATTTGCGTTTTCTTGTTGATTAGTGATGTTGATCATCTTTTCATATACTAGTATGTCGTCTTTGGAAAAATGTCTATTCAGTTCCTCTGCTCTTTTTTTTTTTTTTAAAGGAAAGGTGTGGGCAGGAGTAAAAGCAAGTAGGCAGGCAGGGAGAGAGAAGAGAAAGAAGCACTTTATTTTATTTACTTCTTCACTTCGGTTGTTTTCTCCCTGTCCTGAGTCTTGAACATGAAACCTTGGGATTTATGTGGGACTATTCCCAGGCTGCACTAGACTGGCAGGCCACCATCTCTGTGCTTTTGTTAATTGGGTTGTTTGGGTTTTTCGTTACTTATTGCTTATCTGATAAATACTTTTCAAATGTTTTCTTCCACTCTTTAGGTTGCCTCTTCAGTTTGTTGATTTTGTTTGTTTGCTCTACAGAACCTTTTTAGTTTCATGTAGTCCTACTTGCTTATTATTGCTTTTGGTGTCATCCAAAAAATCATTGTGAAGACCAATGTCAGGGATATTTTTCTCTATATTTTCTATAGGAGTTTTATGATTTGGGGTCTTATATTTAAAGTCTTTAATCCATTTTGAGTTATTTTTGTGAGTAATGTAAGACAGGCATCTGATTTAATTCTTTTGCTTGTGAATATCCAGTTTTCTCATCACCATATATTGAAGACTCTTGCCCATTGAGTTTTTCTTTAATTTTTGTCAAATATTAGTTGAGTTTATGTGTATGGATTTGTTTCTGGACTGCTGATTCTGTTCCATTGCTCTACATATCGGTTTTTATGCTAGTACTATACTGTTTTGATTAATATAGTTTTGTAGTATAATATGAAATTAGGTTGTAATACCTCCAGCTTTGTTCTTTTTTCTTGTGATTGTGTTGGGGATCTTTTGTGGTTCCATATGAATTTTAGGATTTTTCTATTTCTTTGAAAAAGTACCACTGGAATTTTGATAGTGATTGCATTGAATTGGTAGATGGCTTTTGATAGTGTGAATATTTTATTAATACTCTTTTATCCATGAACATGTGGTATATTTCCATTTATTTGTGTCTTTATTTCATCAGTGTCTCATAGTTCAGTTTTCTCCTTAAATTTCTTCCTAAATATTTTATTGGTTATATTATCGACTATTTTTTTTTTTTAGTGCTGTTGTAAATGGGATCATTCCCTTTATGTTTCAAATATTTCATTGTTAGTGTATAGAAATGTTACTTTTTTGTGTATTTTGATTTTTTTTTTAAATACTGCAATTTTACTGAATTAGTTCTAATAGTTTTTTGATGAAATCTTTAGAGTTTTCTATATGTAATATCATGTCATCTATAAAGAGACAGTTTTACTTCTTCCTTTCCTATTTAATTGCTTTTATTTCTTTTGCTTGTCTCTTATGGGTAGGACTTCCAGTACTGTATTGAATAAAAGTAGTGAGGTTAGGCACCCTTGCCTTATTGCTGGTCTTAGAGGAAAAGATTTCAGTTCTCACTGTTAAATATATTAGCTGTGAATTCTTTTTGTATGTCCTTTATTTGGTTAAGATAAATTTCTTTCATGCTCAGTTTGTTGAGAGTTTTTATCATGAAAGCGTATTGAATTTTCTCAGATTTGTTTCTGTATCTATGGAGAAGACCATATGATTTTTATCTTTTGTTCTATTACTGTAGTATGTCACATTTGCTGATTTATGTTGAATTATCCTTGCATCCCAGGGATAAAGCCCTGGGTGAATGATCCTTTTTTTTCCAGTTTATTTTTTATTGTAGTAATTATTCTACACATTAAAATAATTTCCTATGTATAGGTTCCCCATTCCTTAGATATATTTCTACATACCATGCCCTTCACCAAAGCACCAAGTGTTCTGCACCATTGTCCAATGGGCTCCACCACTATTTGCCCCCACCTGCCCCATTCCCTTTTGGTAACCTCAGTTCTGTTGCAAATGTTTCAGGGTTGGTTATGTTTCTTCTGTTCCTTTGTTTTGTCTGTTCACATTCTACCCAAAAGGTCATCTGGTATGAATGATCCTTTTAATGTACTGTTGAATTTGACTTGATAGTATTTATTGAAAAGTTTTGCATCTTTATTCATCAGGGATCTTGGTCTATAGTTTTCTTTTCTGGTAGTGTCCTAATCAAACTTTAGTGTTGGGATAATGCTAGTGAGTTTGGGATTGTTCCCCCATCTTCAGTAATTTGGAAGAATTTGAGAAGGATTGGTGTTAATTCTTTAACTCTTTGGTAGAATTTGCCAGTTAAACCATTTGGTCCTGGAGTTTTCTTTGCTTGGAGGTTTTTGAATACTGCCTCACTTATTTAAGTGTCATTGGTTTGTTCACATTTTCTATTTTGTCATGATTCAGTCTTGGTTGTATATTTCTAAAAATTCATTTCATCTAGATTATCTCATTTGTGGGTATATAATTATACCTGGTACTCTTATTCTTTTCATTTTTGCTGTATCACTTCTAATATCTTATCTTTTATATTTTTATTTAATTTTGTGCCCTCTTTTTTCCTGATTAGTCTTCTTATAAGGTTGTCAATTTTGTTTATCTTTACCAAAAAAAATCAGCTATTAGCTATTGATTTAAAAAAGTTGTCTTTGTAGTCTCTATATCATTTATTTCTGTTCAAATCTTTAGGAGGGATATTTATCCAAATCTTTATTTTCTTGTTTCTGCTAACTTTGTACTTAGTTCGTTTTTCTTCTGATTTCCTGAAGTATAAGGTTGTTTGACATCTTTCATCTATCCGCCTTTCTAGATCCTGTCCATCTTTCAAGTCCAAATAAGTACCTCCTTTTCCTTGAAGTCTATTGATTTTCCTGCCTGAAGTGAGATCATTTCTCACTTCTAAATTTGTGAAGCGTATTGGTTTCCAAAACTGATTGTACATCAGAATTACTTGGGGGGATTTTAAAAAGATGGATTTCTAAAACCCTCCTCTAAAGAATCTTTCATTAAGTTGGTCTAGAATATAGCCTGTGAAGTGGAATTTCAAAAGTATATCATCTTATACTCCTTACCGAATTCAAACTTTTGTTGGATTTATAGGTAATTGGTACCTATAGCCGGTCTCTCTTACTACAATATAAGCTGCTCGTGTCATAGTTATTGTTTTGCTTCAGAGTTGCATATTTTTTGGAATTTAACGTTAGTACATGTCTTTTCAAACAGTTGTTCATTTTGGACCTGGAGAAAGTTCTTCAGAAGATGCAGTCATGATGAATACACCGGTGGTTAAAGCTGCCTTGGAGATGGGCTTCAGTAGAAGTCTGGTCAAACAGAGTGTTCAGAGTAAAATTCTAACAACTGGTGAAAATTACAAAACAGTTAATGATATTGTGTCAGCACTTCTTAATGCTGAAGATGAAAAAAGAGAAGAGGAGAAGGAAAGACAGACGGAAGAAATGGCTTCGGGTATTTGGGAATGTTATTTCTCAGTGGGGCTCTGAGGACTGTCCCACATGTTGTAGGACAGTTAGCATCCTCATCCTCCCATCAGCTGCTGCCCCAAGTCATTTCCAGACCTTTTCCCCTTCTGTTCTTTTGGCAGGGTACCCTACTTGAGAATCATTGACTACAGCTTCTTTTAATATGTTTATTTTTCAATAAGATGCCCTGATTTATGCTAATAAGAGGATTTTTTTTTAAAGAGAAAAGTCAGGCAGGAAGGAAGAGAGAGGAAGAAGCAGCAGCATTTTATTTTTGCTCATTTTGGTCACCTGCACTCCACTCCCACACCCTGCCAGCTCCACGTCTCTAACTGAGGTTCTTGGACTTTACATGGACTACGACCCAGTGCTGGCTTAGTGCCTGAGCCACCAGGATGTGCCTGCATAACTTTTCTTGAGTTGTGTTTCTTCCTCATAATAGATTTAAATTGTTTTGAAAAAGCCAAGATTGTAAAGTTGAATGAAAGTCTTTTTTTAAGGTCCTTACAGGACCTTAAATTATTATTATTATTATGCTTATTAATTATTAATATGCTTATTTGACTCTAATTCTTGCTATGTGATCTTTATACAAAATAGAACTGAAGATGAAATTCTAGGACTTGCTGAGAAACCCTTGCCCAAGGATAGAAGTTACTGACTTTGATATTCATGTAGCTTATTAACATAAGCTTAGACTCCCAAACAAGTCTTTTAGACTTTATTCCTCCCACAGATATTTATTGAGTACAAGTACCTTTGCCAAGTACTGTGCTCATCATGATTCTTGTTCTCAGGAGCGTGTAACTAACTTTAGAGGCTAGAATGTAAATAGAGGACCTAAGAGGCAGCAGCAAGGTAAAGGTTGCATATATCGTGTGTGAGTTGGGTTGGAAGACACTTTTTCTGTTTAAGTTTGTAAGTAATGATGGGAGAGAGTCTTACCGTGTGACCATGTAACACACGTTTAATTCTGTTGATTCCATATTGAAGCAGATTTGTGTTTAAATCCTGGCTCTGTCAGTTACTCAGTTGGTAATTCAACCAGAACTTAGCTTTCTCATCCTAAAATAGGGATAATAGTATAAATTTCTGGGATTGCTTTAGAAATTAAATGAGCTGTTGCAAATTAAACCATTTAACCCAGTGTCTAGCACATCATACAGTTCTTTTAGAGAGGAAGGAAGTGAGAGGAAGAAGCAGCATTTTTAAAGAAGGAAGGCAGAAGAGGAGAAAGAGGAAGCACTTTTATTTATTTTGGGTGTTCCCTGGAGGCCTGGGACTTCAACCTGTGTCCTTGGGCTTTATATGGTCTGTGCCCCAGTCACAGTTGGGTATCTGAGCCACTGGGGTGCACCCAGATCGTTGTTTTGATTTGGGACATGATGGTGCTTAGAAAGAACCTGAGGGGAGAGAAAAGATTTAAGAATTATTAAGTAGTAATGAAATGCAGTTCAGATGAAATCATGGTCATTTAGGCACCATAGTTTTGTGACTTTCTTTTCATTAGACTTAAAGAACAGTTTTGAATTACGAATTTGAAATTATGGGTTATTTTAAATAGGAGAAGAGGTCACATAAGGAATAGGGAGAAAGAGCTTGTGGTTCTAATAAGAGAAGATCATTGAACCCCAAACACCTGACAAACATCTAACTAGAAGAAGAAGTGAGCAAAACCAGAAGAAAGCTCCTGTGTTAGTGGAATTGGGAATGATGTGGAGATATTTAAAACAATGAAGAATAGATTTGCTAGCCATGAAGAGAATTATTAAAGTTAGAGGGGTAAGTGTGGTTGTAGAAGAGAATTTCATAGTTTTGAGATAGAGCTTTTGTTTTTCAAAAATACCTCAGGATGAGATTTATGTGATGTTAAAGGGAAAAGGGAAAAAACATTTGCGTTTTTTTGTTGTTGTTGTTGTTGGTGTTTTTTAAAGAAAGAGGAGCAAGAAACGTTTAATGAAGGAAAAGGAAGAAACATCTTTATTTAGTTGTTTCTTTTTTTTTTTTTTTTTTCCCCCCACATCAGGCCCAGGTCTTGAACCCAGGTCCTTTGGCTGTATGTGGTCTATATACCAGCATTTCAGCTGCCCAAGTTACAACATTTCCATTTTAAGAAAGATTAGTGAGCACCCTGGTGATTCATATATTAACCCCGCTCCTGGGTCATAGCTGGAGCCCAAGGATCCAGGTTCACCAGGGCTGTGGGAACAGCTAAAATGGACAACTAAAATGCTTTTTCCTCCTTGCCTGCTGCCTTGCCTGTCTGTCTTCCTCTTTAATTAAAGAAAGGTGGGGAGGGTGGGGCTTGATTCATAAACAGCTTTTTAAAATTGGTGTAAATCTAAATATTTATAAAATAATGTTGGTAGCTAACTGTGTGCCAGATATTATGCTGAAGACATGTATTTTCATGTAATCCCCACAACTCTTTGAATTAGGTACTGCTTTATCTGTATTTTATAGAATAGAAAACTGAGGTATATGGGGATGAGCGCACGTAACTAGTAGGTGGCTAGGACAGCATGGGACTGATAATGTATCTCACATTCTTCCACACTGCACAACTGTTTCATAAACATGAGTTGAAGAGAATAATTAACTTTTCTTGACTTTGGACATGTTACTTTTTCTTTTCTGTCTTTTTTTCCTTATTTGAAAATGAGGAGTAATAATACCTCCCCTGTTAATTGACAGGACCTTTTTATCGAATGATGTGATTTACATGAAAGTGCTTATAAAAGTGAAGTGATATAATATAAGCAGCACTAGTGAGAAGTACCAGGCGTGGGGGTGCTTGACTGGTAGTGGTTATGCCTGAGTATAGCTGGAGCAGTTTAAAATCTAAAGAATATTTTCTTTTTTTAATTAAGATGATTTGTCGTTAATTCGGAGGAATAGAATGGCACTCTTTCAACAGTTGACATGTGTGTTGCCTATCCTGGATAATCTTTTAAAAGCCAACGTAATTAATAAACAGGAGCATGATATTATCAAACAGAAAACACAGACACCCTTACAAGCAAGAGAACTGATTGATACAGTTTTGGTTAAAGGAAATGCAGCGGCCAACATCTTCAAAAGCTGTTTAAAAGAAATTGACTCTACATTATATAAGAATTTATTTGGTGAGTTTTTTGGTAAAATTATTTTAGAAGCCCTTGGGATTATGTTCATCTTTGTGTTTGACACACACAAGAAATTCAGTTAGCCAACTATAGTCTCTACATTTAGCTTGTTCTGAAAAAGTAATGTCTTATTTCCTAAGTAGTGTGGCCGTAGTCTTGTATTTGGTAGAATGATGCTTTTTTTTGTTTTTCTTTCCTCAGTGGAAATGAATATGAAGTATGTTCCAACAGAAGATGTTTCAGGTGAATCAAAATTAAGACTTAAAACCAAACATTAACCTTATTTTTTTTTTTTCAAATGGTAGGTCAAGTAGAAACAGTTTCCTGAGTTTGTTTTTTGTTGTTACTAGGTCTGTCCCTGGAAGAACAGTTGAGGAGGTTGCAAGAAGAAAGAACTTGCAAAGTGTGTATGGACAAAGAAGTTTCTATTGTATTCATTCCCTGTGGTCATCTGGTAGTGTGTCAAGAATGTGCCCCTTCTCTAAGAAAGTGCCCTATTTGCAGGGGCATCATTAAGGGTACTGTTCGTACATTTCTCTCATAAAAGAAGAATGGACTATGTTAGTTTATATTTAAAAGTCTTTAAAATATTGTTGACATTTGAGGTCTTCTGAGGTCAAAAGGAAATATTGGTTCTCTAATAAGATTTGTGTCCTGTTGTGCTTTGGTACCAGGAATTTTATTTTAAGAAAATAGTGTCATATTGATATTAATCTGTTAATATGAATGGAAAGATTTATTTTTGGTGAGCTATATTAGTGTTTATGTGTGAACACAGGAGAAATTTTAAGGGGTTGTCTCAGCACTATTATGTAGCACTTCAGGAGTGACTTGATCTGATACTCTTTCTGAAAGCTTTGAGTACTACATTAGCATATTAAAAGAACTGGAAACCAGAACTCTAGAGTTCATCAAAGTTAAAGTGCCAAATTCGTTTTGTTTGGTTTTTTTTCTTACTTGTAGTGTAAAATAAGGATTTTATTTTTTTGATAAGTAAACTTTTCCCTAATTTGTGAGAAACATCTTAATAAAGTTCTTTAAAAAGATTACATCATGAATATTTTTTTCTCCTGATTTAAAAAGTGATTTCCATGTGTAGCTAGGCTTATAAGAATTAAATGGCATAATATACATAAGCATAGTACCTGTCACATTGTAAGCACTCAAATTCTAGTTATAAAATTTTGAATGAATGAAATAGTGTTTTTAATAGTAATGTGATTTATAAGAATTTCTTTTAGTGACATCTAGTTGTTTTTGTGTACTGTAGATATAATTTGAATTAAATATCTATGTCAAAAAATTCTTAACAAATCTGCATTTGAATTTCCAAAAAATGGTGTAATGGCTTTGTTACCTAAGTGTTGGTGTTATGAGGAGATGGAATACAGGCAATGGTAAGTATCTCCTTTTAGGGCCCAGTTGTATTTGAGCTTTCCAGGGATCTATGGAAGACATCTGAAGACATGTGGGAAGAACCCTAATATTAAAAACTCCATTTTTCTTCTTATCCAACAACTCCTTTCAAACCCCTTTTAGACAGATAATACACTGGGAAGAATGAAAATTTCTAGGTCCTTCAGTCTCTTCTCCTACCTTTGTTTCCATCCTGATGTGTGGATGCATTTATGTAATTCCAAATGCACACAATGTAGGTGTAAGTCCTAATGTCAATGAGAGAACGTTTCTCCCTGCCATTTCAGAAGGAATGTACAGAGGGAATGAAATCAATTTAGAAACGGTTCTCTTTCTTTTTTGTTAAAAGGTACTACATAGTGAGGCTCCACTGTGTGTCAGATGTAGTGCTAGGTTCTTTAAACTATTAAAGTTCATTATGGGCTGAATTTTGTCCCCCCTCTACCCCAATTTTGTATGTCGAAGTCCTAATCTCCAGGACTTCAGAATGTGACTGTATTTGGTGATGAGACACTTAGAGGTAATTAAGATCAATGAACCTAATCCAGTATGACTGGTGTCCTTTTAAGAAATTAGCTCACAGCCACGCTTGTGTGGCTCACATGTTAAGTCTGTGCCTGTCAGCATTGTACATGTAACATTCAAGGACTTGAGTTTGTGACCTGGGGCTGGAGAAGAGCAACCAGAATGAACAACTCTCAATAAATGCTTCTTCCTGCTTAAGAAATTAGGATACAGACACATCCGGACCATGTGAAGATACAAGAAAGATGACCACCACCAAGATAAGGTGAGAAACTAACAGAAATCAAGTTTATCCAGTGTCTTTATCTTGAACTTCTAGCCACCAGAACTGTGAGAAAATTAATTTCTGTTGTTTAAGCCACCCTGTCTGGTACTTTATTATGGTAGCCCTAGCAAACTAATACAAAGTGCTCGCTGTTTTAAAGCATCCTTTGAGTAGTTGCAAAATAAACTTTTTTTTTCCAAGGAAACATGCAGGTGGAAATGAAGGTGAGTAGGCAGGCAGTCAGGAAGAGAGAGGAGAAAGAAGCCCTTTATTTTACTTTCATTTACTTGTTCACACTGATTGTTTCCCCCTGGACCCAGTACTCGAGCCCAGGGGTATGTGGTTTGTCTCCTTTGGAGGCGATTGACCTAACTGCTACTTCACTAGAGTGTGCCGCAGAATAAAATATGAACATGGGTATACTTGACTCCTTAATTAGCTTGTGCTTTTTGAATAGGTTGTCCTATTAAGCTATGTTAATATTTTGAAAAATTGCATGAACTTTTCACTTGGGTTCTGTTTATTGGGGAGTTTATCTTACTTGGTTTCATTAAGCTAGTGGGTTTTAATAATGTATAAGAACTATTTTTCACATTCAGTAAAAGTATTCCATTAAATAAATGTCAGTAAATGGTAATGTAATTAATATCTTATACATTTCCTGAAACCACTTATGTACCTAGATCAAAAGGTAGAATTTTAGTCTCATCTTTTTTGCTCTCGTAATGTTAATCAGTGTTTATAATAGGTGTTCACTATGTTGGACAGTTAGATGAGTGTCATATGCTTTGGTCGGTTTATTTATGGCCTTATTTAATCCTTAAAACCCTAGGATAAATGTTATTTCTTTTTTGTAAATGTGGGAATTTAGGCTCAATGGAATGATGAGCCGGTTGCAGATGAGATTAAGAATTATATAATGACTGAATTGTACATGGTTCCTATGGGAGTCATTTCAAAACATTCTGTTTAAATTTTAATCTCATTTAGCCACACTTTAAGTTTCTGCTTCTGGTAGTGTGCCAAGAATGTGCCCCTTTTCTAAGAAAGTGGCCTATTCGCTCGGGCATCATTAGGGGTACTGTTCGTACATTTCTCTCATAAAAGAAGAATGGACTGTGTTAGCTTATATTTAAAAGTCTTTAAAATTGACATTTGAAGCCTTCTGAGGTACAAAAGGAAATATTGGTTTGGAAATAATGTCTTTCTATACTTTTTTAACATAAATGGGTAGAAGTGTGTAGTTTATTATATTAGAACTTGCTTCTGCCTCGGTAGTTTCCTTCAAAGAGCCCAGGTGCTGGAACTGAAGAGAGGTCTTGATTTTGTTCCACACAAATTAAGAATCCCTTTTCTAGTTGACTGCCATTCCTTAAGTCAGAGGACAACTGGCTGTCAGCTTTGAAGATAGATCTGGTTTTTTTCTGGAAGTGTAACACTTTAATCAGTATTTCCTATTATATATAAAATAAATGATATTGCAGAGTAGCAGTTATTAAACATTTTGGTCTCAGACAATACTTTGACAATCTTAAAAATTCTTGAGGACCCCAAAAACGTTTATGTGGGTTTGTATTTACCATGTCAGAAGTTAAAACAAGTTTAAAAAATATTTGTTAATTTACTTAAAAATTACATATTTTTAAAAAACAAAGCAATGCATATTACATGCTAATGCAGTGCATCTTATGAGAAATAATTATTTAAATATTTTAGAAGAAAGACATTGTTTTTACATTTCAGCAAAGGTCTATGATGTCTTGCTTAATAGATGACAGCTGAGTTGTCTTAGTTCCTTCTATATCTAATTGTTGATATCTAATCTTTTGTAACATGTTTTGGTTGAGGTATATGAAAAAAAATTTAGCCTCTTATTCTTTTTTTGTATTAGATGATTACATGCACACTCTCTGTTCCCATCAGAATTCAGTGTCTCTTGTGGAAGATATCCATTTTGAGACTATTGTGATTGCTTGAGTAATACATATTACTCAATATTGGATACATATTACTCATATTGGATACAATATTAGATACATATACATATTTGGATAATTTGGAGTAATTGGAGTATATTTTACATACACTAAAGGAGAAAAAGTGTAGGGGCAGGTGTAGAGAGACTAATGAGGTGTGGCCATGTGTAAAGACATAGACGTGTGAAAGAATTTGTCAGCGAGAAGGGGGATATCCTGTAAATTAAAGTATATCACTCCTGTTTTTCAAAGGCTGAATACTGAAGCTCATGGATATATTTTAATCCAACTAGAAAGTAATTGCCATAAGAGAGGTTCAGATGAAGTGGTATGCATAGTAATGACCTAGGTACTGATAAAACTACGGTAGTAATCAATTAGGTATTGAGGATTAAATAGGATTTGAGTATGTAAAGTTGGCTGAGATAGTGACAGCTATTGTCCAGGGACAGAAAATATGAAGAAAGACAAAAATGCATGAAACATATTTGGAAAAAGTGAGCAGTTATAGGGTCAATGAAGGTGAATAAAGGGAAGCGAAGCTGGAAAGTTAGGATGGATGTAAGAGAACTGAAAATTTAGGCCTTGCTGTATAGATAGCATTCTGTAGATAAGGTGGACCTATGTGATCATAGTTGGTGTTTATAAATAATATAGTAGTGGAAAATTGTAGTCGAGTTCCTATATAAATGGGGCTTGGGAAGGCTTGTTGATTGTTCTCAAAGTTGAATTCATAAAGCATCATAAAATTAAGAAAAATCCGTCATAGCAAAACATGGAGAAGTGGGTGCAGATTATTAGGATGGTTAAATCTCTTAAATAATTGCTGCCACTGGGGATGGTATTGTGTAAAATGTATGAGATTGCAAAAGTTATGAGTGGAGTTATCTTCAAGGATTTTCATTGTGCATTTAATATTAAATCTTCCATCTCTTCTATTGTGGCTTTAATCTAGGATTGTTACTAAATTGAGAAAAGTCTTTTAGTTTATTTCTGCTACTCCCTTTTTAAGAATTGAGATGAGTTTCATATAATATAAAATCAACCTTTTAAAAGTTACAATGTAGAAAACAAATATGATAAGAAGTTAGGAACTCAAACTCAGCAAAAATGGATTAAAAAATAAAGAGGAACTGCATAGACAGTTTTCTAAAGAAGACATACAAATGACCAGATATTTGAGAAGGTGTTAAATATAACTACACATCAGGGAAATGCAAATCAAAACCACAAGATGTATCACCTCATACCTATTAGGATGGCTATTATCAAAAAAATGAGAAATACTCGCAAGGCTTTGGAGAAAAAGGAACCCTTGTTTACCGTTGGTGGGAGTATAAATTGGTATAACCACTAGGGAAATCAGTATGGAATTCCCTCAAACTAAAAATAGAACTCCTATGATCCAGCAATCCCTCTGCTGGGTGTGTACCCAAGGAAATGAAGTCAGGACCTTCAGGAGAAATTTGTACCCTATGTTCACTGCAGCATTATTCACCATAGGCAAGGTATGGGAATTAAGTGTCTAATTATTGGTGAATGGATTGAAAATTAATGTGTGTATGTATGTATCCATATATACATAATATATATATACATAATATATGCATATTATCCTTGAAAAAGAAAACCTGAAATTTGCAACAATGTGGATGAACTTGGAGGACATTAGGTTAAGTAGATCAGATAGAAATTTTAAAAGTGAGATTGATCTAACATAGAATCTAAAATAGTCAAATACATAGAAATAGAAGTATAACGGGGGTTCCCCAGGGAAGGGAAATGGGGAGGTGTTGTCAAAGCACACAAAATTACAGTTCTAGAGGATGAATAAGTCTGAGATCTAATGTACAGCATGACTATTATGAAGTAGGTTTTCGAATATCATCCCTTTGTTCTACATTTCATTATAAAAGTTGAGGGAAAGAAAATTCCAGTATGATGTTAAAAGAAGCAAAGTTATTTTAAAACCTGGTTTCGTTATAGGTTATTTCAATTAAAGTCACAGTTTCAAAAATCCACTGACAACACTGAAGACTTACTGTAATTAATATTATGCTAAAGGCTGGAAATTTGCTAGGAGAATAAAATCAAGTGCTCTCATCACAAAAACCAAATGATAATTTTTTTTTATCTAACAAAGGAGAGGTACTTGCCCTTCTACAGTAAATATACACACAGTTATAAATGGCCATAGAGTGTGGGTTTATTTCTGGTGCTCAATTTCATTCTCATGTATTACCAATACTACACTTTTTTGATTCCTGTAGCCATTTAGTTTTTAAATTGAGAAGTGTGTCTCTTCAACCTTGGTCTTATTTTTTAAGGTTGTTTTGGCTCTTTGAAGCCCCTTACAATTCCATATGAATTTTAGCATAAAGCTATTGGAATTAGGGATTGCATGGGATCTGTAGATCACTTTGGATACTATTGCCATCTTAGCAATATTAAGTTTTTCAATCTATAAACATGGGGATTTTTTTCTATTAGAGCCTTAATTTCAACATGATTTGTAGTTTTCAGTATATAAGTTATAAATTTCTTCCTGTGTTTCATTCTTTTGGATGTTGTAAGTGAATTTTTTTCTTATTATCCTTTTGAATTAGTCATTGCTAGTATATAGAAACAAAACTGATTATTGTGTGTCCCTCTTACATTCTGCAATTTTTTTAATTTGCTGACTTTAGATTTCTTGTTGATTGGTAATTTCTTTGTCTAGGATCTTCCATCAACAAGTAGAGTTTAACTTCTTTTATAGTTTTCATGCTTTTTCTCCCACCTAGTTACTCTGACTCAAACTTTAATCAAAATGTTGACCACCATTGGTAAAAGTGACCGCTATCTTGTGCCTGATCTTAGTGAAAAGCTTTCAGGTTTTTTTTGCCATTGAGCACACTAGCTTTGGGTTTGCTTTTGTTTTTATAAATGCAATTTGCTAGGTTGAGGAAGTTTCCCTTCTTTCTTTTCTGAGGGTATTTGTAAAAGGATGTAGAATATTGTCAGATACCTTTTCTGACCACGGTTCCACTCCCTCTTTGTTCTATTAATGTGATATAGTACAGTGACTGTTTTGATGAACCACACCCTTCCATTCATGGTGTATAATCTTTTAAATATGTTACTGGATTCATTTTGCTAATATTTTGGGAATTTTTACATTTATATTATCCATAAAAGATGTTGGTTTGTAGTTTTTGTGGCGTTGCTGTCTTTGGTATCAGGGTAATGCTAGCTTCATAGAATGAATTAGGAAGTGTTCCATCTCAGTTGATTTGTTTTATATCCTTCAGTTCAGAGCATTTGAGGTTTCCAGAAATTTCCTTCCTTATCCTGCAGCAAAAACAGCAGAGCATGACAGCATGTTCTAAGAAGCCTTTTGTTATGTGCCTTCACAACTTCTCAACAGAAGAGAAGAGAAGGACAGGCTTGGAGGGATTGGGGAAAACTCTGCATAAAAGTGGTGGCACTTACTGGTATGATTAAGTGTTTTATTAATAATGCCAAGGCCTTTGAGTGTTTGGAAAGCGATACACCTAGACATTCCTGGGCAGACACTCATCTGAGGGGGAAGGGAAATGAGAATAGATGGGTATGGGGGGAGGCAGGAGTGGTGGTGATGCTGCAGAAAAAGAGCAGGAAGAGATTTCAGAGCTCCAACTTTTTTAATTGCAGTTCACATTTATTCTACACATTAAAATAAACTTATATGTATAGGCTCCCCATATGTGCAGTTTTCCCGTTCCTCAGATACATGTCAACACACCCTGCCCTCCAACAAGTCACCAAGTGTTTTTTACCATTGTCCCGTGGGCTCCAGCACCATTTGCCCTTGCCTGCCCCATTCCCTTTTGGTAACCTCAGTTCTTTTGCAAGTGTCCAAGGGTTGGTTTTGTTTCATTTATTCCTTTGTTTTGTCTATTCACATTCCATCTCTGAGTGAGGTCATCTGGTATCTTGTGTCTTCTTTGGACTTATGTCAGTTAGCATCATACCCTCTAGATCCATCCATGTTGATTCAAATGACAGGATTTCATCCCTTCTAAAGGCTGTGTAGTATTCCATTGCATAGATGTACCACATCTTTATCCATTCATCTGATGCTGTACACTTAGGTAGTTTCCAGTTCTTAGCTGTTGTGAAGAGCTCTTGCTCTTCTATAGCTATTGCAATAAACGTGGGGGTTCATAAATCTCTGCGAATTACTGTTTTTGTATCTTTTAGGTAAACACCCAGAAGTGGGATGGTGGGGTCATGTGAAATTTCCATCTTCAACTTTTTAAGGAAACTCTGTACTGCTTTTCCATAGGGGTTGCATCAATTTTCACTCTCAGCAACAGTGTAAAAATGTTCCCCTTTCTCCACATTCTCATCAACATTTGTTGTTTCCAGACTTGGATAATAGCCAGTCTCTCAGGTGTAAGGTGATGTCTCCATTTGCATTTCCCTGATAGCGAGTAGGAACTAGTTTTCTTCTGAGTTTGTCAGCTACTTATATCAAGCCTTAAATTGTGTACAAGCCCTTTAGTACAAACCTACTAATGAATCTGTAAAATCAGGCAGCTGAAGAGTAGGCATAGCATGTTGGTATTTATGAAATGTTTCTTTTTATGTACGTTATTCCTTGGAAAGCTGTCACTCTGCACTCCTGTATACAATATTTATAAGAATAGCAAATACTTCTCTGAAGCATTTTTCAAAAGAAATAGTGAAAAACTTTTTGGCCAAAAACACATTTAATGGAAAGTTTACAGATGCCATTGCTTTCTATTAAAGATTTTGTTACTTGCATAGAATTTTTTTTAACTTTTTCATAATTAAAAGTGATTATGCATGGATATAGAGAAAAATTTACATACATGTAAATGACAGACATATCAAGGCCGTATAGGAAACAAATCAACAACAACAAAAAATTTAGTAAAGAAATGGAGTCCCACCTGTGGCTCAGGGGCTAAGGTGCAGGTTATGAAAGCTGTGAACTTGGGTTTGAGACCCTTGGGAGTGGGGGTGACAAATAAGAAAGAGACTTGAAACTTCACTAGAGTACAGGCAAGATCAACAAGTAAATGAAAAGCTGGTTAAATGGCCCACAAATATATTAAAACAAGTCTAAGTGACTATATGAAGGACTAAAATTCAGGCCTGGCAAATCAAGTGATGGGTTTTATATGTAATGACAGGAATTTTTAGGCTACCACAGATGCAAAAACTGATGGAATCACTCTGAAAAACTGTTTAGTGGTATTAAAGATTGGCAGACCCCAGCACTTCTCCTCTGATCCTAAAATTCCAGTCCTAAGTTTATCCCAAAAGAAATACCTGCAAACTTATACTGACAGTCATGTACAAATAGTTCACATCAGCGTCATCTGTAATAACCAAATACCAGAGACCCAAGGAATGAACAAATGAATAGATTCACAGTGGAATACTATACAACCATCAAAATAGACCGAGTACTCAGAACAGCATGAATGAATCTTAAATATGTTGTGTGAAAAATACAGATAAAAGATGTGCGATACCATTACATAAAACTCTAAAACAATACGGATCTATGATGTTAGAAGTCCAGGTCGCTGTTCTAGTTGAGGAGATGAGCATAGTGGTTGGAAAAAGGGTATGAGGGGGCCTTTAACATGCTAGAAATATTTTATTCTTTGACCTCGGTAGGGATTGGAGATGTTTATTCACTTCGTGATAATTGATTGTGTTATACACTTACTATACATGAAGTTTTCCAGTTTTGAGATATAATTGAAATATAGCACTGTATAAGTTTGTTATGTGGCATAATAATTTTACATATATATATTTGAGTTGATTGCAAGTTTAGTTAATATTCATCGTTTCATAAAGTTTTTTTAAAAAGCTTTTTCCCTTACGAGAACTCTTAGGATATACTTTTTAAAATTAAAAATATTTTAATATAAAAATTTTATATACCAAAATTACATAAATCAATTTACATATCATAATGTCTATACACAGACATATCCATGTTTACAATCTAGTATATAAATTTCAAAAAGATATTTAAATGACACTTATCAATGAAATAGAACAAGAAACACTAAAGATTATGTGGAAGTACAAAAGACCATGAACAACCAAAGCAATTGTGAATACAAGGAAAAAAAATTTAGGGATTGCAGTCCTAGAATTCAAACAGTACATGCAGGCCTCACCCATGTGAGATCTCAAATGCCTTCTTAAAAGTGGGTAAAAAAGGCTTCTCCACATGTTCCACGCTTAAAAGTCTTTGCTCCTGTATGAGATTTTATGTGATCGCTAAGGTGAGATGATTGAGAAAAGGCTTCCCCACATACTTTACTTAAATAGTTTTTCTCCAGTGTGAGCTCCCCTGTGGACGTTAAAATGTGTAAAATGTTTAAAGTCTTTCTCACATTCCTTATATTTACAAGGTTTTATTTAAGTGAGAATTTGATTGTAAATGTGAAGGAACAGGAACTTCTAAAGGATTTTCCACATTCCTCACAAGGAAAGGGCTTTCCACAAGATTGTGTTTTCTTAAGTTGATCAAGTTTAACAGGCTTGAATAAGGCTTTCACAGAAGAGGGTTTTTTTTACAGAGTTATGGAAACTTCCCACAGTTATCATCCTTTTTAGAGTTCCCTTCATTTTCCTGCACCCCTCCAGGCAGAAATGTTCACTAGAGTCTTTTCCAGGATTTTTATAATCAAAGTGTCCACCTCTAGAATTCTTTCCTTTTCTGTCTTCTGGATTGCTGAGTCTTGCATTCATTTTCAGTTGCATTTCCTATTCCTGGAGGATTTCTCTCTCCATTGTCTTCAGCTCTTTATCACATAGGTTTCTCTAAGAGGGGTCCAATAAGGTCCACTCTCCAGGAGTTCAATCCTGGGAGCAGGGAGAGTGAGGAAAGTCGACACAGGAGGTTGAGAAACTCTAGAGAGTACAAGAAGGATAGGAAAGCTGGGGTCAGGGGACCAACAGTCTCTCTCTTCTCTTGGACTGAAGGCCCTGACCATCCTGATCTCCACTTAGTTATTGGGTAAGACACAGCATTGCTTCAAGCATTTACGTAAGCAAGTTTATAGTTACATTAGATTGTTTATACAGCTTTGCTCTCTAACAAAATAACTGTATTTGTCTGATTTTGGTGGACGAACAATCACGGACACACTGTCCCAGTGTTTTCACACAGCGGCCTTCGCCAGGTGCCCCTGGTTGGGAATCCTTGACGGTCTGCCAGCTCCAACTCTGACCTTTCTCTGTTTTCTGGCCCCAACACCACTAGTCTGGGGTTAAGTTCACAGCAACAACAGAGAAGGTCACTGAGTCCTGAAAAGTGTCTGTCAATAGTAGGTCACCATCCTTTTTGTTTCTGTCTTTCCCTCAGAATGATAGCAATGGCTTTCAGGGAAAGACACAAACACCAGGTCACTATGTCCTTAAGAAGCGAGAGATTAGGAACTTTACTTGCAAAGCGGGAATTATTTTCCTGGAACTCACCAGTGAACTCAAACACAAGCAGACTGGTGAAATCAGGATGTACTCCTGACTTTCAGATACACCATCCAGGTGTGTTACAGTCATCATGTGGTACAGCCCTAGTACTTACTTAACTTTTATCTTGAGGTTGATATCTTCTGACTGTCTTTATCCAATTCCACCTCCTCTCACCTCTGGTTAGCCATAGATGCCCCTTTTGCTATGAGTTGGGTTCCTTCTCCCCCACCTTTTTAAAGATGCCACATATATATGAGGTCATATAGTATTTTTCTCTGTCTCACTTCACTTAGTATAATGCCCTCAAACTCCATCTATTCTTTTGCAAATAGTAGGATTTATTTTTGTAATAGCTGATTGTGTATATGTGTGTGTGTGTGTTTGTATATCACAGTTTCTTTACCCATTCATTCATCAATGAGCACTTATGTTCCATTGTCTAAAATAATGCTGCTATGAAGGTGGGGGGTGTAAATACCTCTTCAAGGTTGTTTTCATTTCCTTTGGATATATTTCAAGAAGTGGGATTTTGCTAGATCATATGGTAGATCTACTTTTTACTTTTTGGAGGGTTTTCCATTTTTTTCCATACTGGGTGTGGGAAATTTACAGTCCCATGAATAATGCACAAAGGTTTCCTTTTTCCCATATCAACACCAGCACTTGTTCTCGTCTTTTTGATGGCCATTCTGACAGGTATGAGGTAATATTTTGGTTTCGATTTGCATTTCCCTAATAATGAGTGGTTTTGAGCATTTTTCTCATGTACCAGTTGTCCATTCAGGTCTTTTGTCCATTTCTAAATTGGATTAGGGTTTTTTTGCTATTAAGTTGTATGAATCCTTTTTATATAATGGTTTTTAATTCTTTACCAGATACATGCCTTACAAATATTTTTTCCCACTCCATAGGCTGCTTTTTCATTTGTTGATTTGTTTCTGCTTTGTAGAAATTTTTCAGTTTGATGTAGTCCTTATTTTTGCTTTTTTTGATTTTGCTTCTGGTATCATAGCCAAGACTCATGTTGAGAACTTTTTCTGTATTCTTCTAGGAATTTTATGGTTCAAATCTTTAATCTGTTTTGAGCTAATTTTTTGTGAGTGTTGTGAGATACATGTCTAGTTTTCATTATTATTCATGTGAATATACAAATTTCCAAGTAACATTATTTAAAGATATTTTCTCCACTGAATATCCTTGGTGCTCTTATTTTATGCTGATTATTAGTTGACTACAAATGTATGGACTGATTTCTGCACTCTCAGTTCTGTTCCACTGGTCTAGATCTTTTCTTATGCCAGTATCATACTGTTCTGATTTCTACTTTTGTTAAAAATACCTTTGAAATCATGATAGGCATTGCACTGGAATTATAATAGTTTTCATTAGTATTAACACTTCAACAATATTAGTTCTTCCAGTTCATAGTTATACCTTTCCACTTATTTTTGTCATCTTTGACTTCTTTCATCAATTTCCTTTTGTAGTTTTTAGAGTGGAGATCTTTCACCTCCTTGGCTAAATTTCTTCTTATTTTATTGTTTTTGACGCAATATAGAAAATAGGATCATTTTCTTTCTTTTTCATATCATTTTAGTGTCTGAAAATGTTATCGCTTTTGTATTAGTTTTGTATCCTGTAACATTACGAATTAGATATAACAGGTTTTTTTTTGTAGTGTCATTAGGATTTTCTATTTATAAAATCATGTTATCTGCAAATAAAAACAATTTTCCTTTCCAGTTCTAATGCCTTTCATTCCTTTTTCTTGCCTGACTGCTCTAGCTAGGACCTCCAGTGCCATGTTTAGATAGAAGAGGCAAAACGAGGTATGCTTGCCTTGTTCCTGATCTTAGAGCAAAGCTTTCAACCTTTCACTACTGAGTATGACAGCTATGGACTTTCCTTTATGGCCTTTTTTTTATGTTGAGGTAAAGTTCCTTTTAAAACTAATTCATTAGTAGTTGTGTCATGAACAGAAATTGAATTTTGCTACATCCTTTTTTCTATTTAGATAAGCATGTTTTTTGCTTTCATTCTGGTATGATGTATCACATTGATTGGTTTTTGTATGTTGAATCATCCTTGCATCCCCTACATAAATCCCATTTGATCATGGTGAATATGCTGAATTCAGTTTGCTAGTATTTAACTGAGAATATTTGCATCTAGATTCATCTAAGATATAGGCCTGTAGAGTTCATTTCTGGCTTTAGTATTCGGGTAATGCTAGACTCCTAAAATTGAGGTTGGGAGTGTTTCCTAATCTTCAGTTTTTAAGAAAAGTTTGAGAAAGATTGGTGTTAATTTGTGAAATGGTAAAATTCACAAGGGAAGCATTTGGTCCTGGGCTTTTATTTTAATTGGGAGATTTTTGATTACTGATTTAATACCTTTACTAAAGGTCTGTTAAAAATCTTTAGTCTTGGTGGGTTGTATTCTTATAATCATTTTACCATTTTTTCTAAATTGTCCAATTCTTATAATCCTTATATCACAGTGGTATTATGTTTCCTTTTTATACATGTAACTTTTTTTATGGGTTAGTCTTGCTAAAGCTTTTGTCAAACTCATTTATCATTTCAGAGAACCAACTCAGTTTGGTTACTTTTTCTAATGTTTTCCTGTTCTCTCACTTCTGCTTTAATCACTATTTCCTTCTGTTAATGACAGACTGAGTTTGTTGTTTTTCTGGTTTCTTAAGGCATAGTATTAGATTGAGATCTTTTTAAAATTTATGCGTTTATTGCTATGAACTTCCTTTTAAGAACTGTTTTTTGCTGCACCCCATAAGCTTTGTTGTCTTTCCATATTTATTTGTCTCAGTATACTTTATACATTTACCTACTAATTTATTGGTTGTTCAGGAGAATTTTGTAATTTCCATGTATTCATGAATTTTTCAGTTTGCATTCTGTGATCGATCATCTAGTTTTATGCTAAAGTAGTCAGAGAAGATATTTCATATGATTTCAGTCTTCTTGAATTTGGTAAGACTTGTTTCATGGCCTATTTATGACCTATCCTAGAAGATATTCCAGAGATATTGCAGGTTTGACTGCAGACCACTGCAATACTGCAAATATTGAAATAAAGCAAGTTTCATGAATTTTGGGGTTTCCCAGTACATATCAAAATTACATTATACTAGTCTATTGAATGTGCAGTAGCTTTCTATCTAGAACACTCTTGTGCTGTTTTCTAACTTCTATAGTTGCAAGTGAATTATGAACTACCATTACATTATCGCCCCTAACTTTAACTATTTACTACTATGAGTTTTATGCGAATTTGTTATATATTAATGAGTGTCCCTTGTACATCCACTCAAAGAACTCCATGTTTTATTTTCATAAAACACGTTTACTGGTGGTGGATTTCTTGTTTTTATTTGTTCAGAGCAGTCCTTATCTCCATTTCTGAAGGGCTGTTTTGCCAGGTATAGAATTCTTGTTTGACATTTGCTTTTCTTTCAGTATTTTAAATATGTCATCCTGTTTTCTCTTGATCTGAAAACTTTCTATTGTGAAATCTGCCAACAGTCTTGGGGGGGTGGGAGTGGGCCCTTCCATGTAATTTTTCTCTTTTTTCTTGATGCTTTCAAAATTGCTTCTCTTTGACTTTTGGAACTTTAAATTTTGTCTCCATGTAGCCTTATTTGTAAGGGTTCAACCTATTTGGAGACCCTTGGGGTATATATCAAGGATTTGGATGTCCATTTCTCTCCCCTCACTTTGGGAAATTCTCAGCCATTATTGCTTCAAGCATATTTTTGACCCTTTCTCTTCTCCTAGAATTTCCATGATGCAAGTATTTCGTTGTTTTTGTTTTTTCCATTGTGCCCTGTAATTCCTGTAGACTTTCTTCACTCTCATTCTGTTTTTCTTTTTGTTTCTCTAGGTTACTTCAAATGTTCCTCCATTGTCCTTGATTTGCTTTCTATTGAATTCTTCAGTCATTTAGTTTTGGATGACTTGTTTCTTTGCAGAATTTCTCATTTTGTTCAAACATTGTTTTTCTAATTTAGATTGTGTGTTCTTATAATTCACTCGACTTCATTAAGAGAATTATTCTAAATTCCTTGACAGTTCATAACTACTTCTTTAGGGTCAGTTATTGGATCTTTATTAGTTTCCTTTGTTGGTGGTGTGTACCAGATTGTTCATGATCTTTGATACTTTATATTGGTTTCTACATAGATAGGTCTTCATTAGTCAGCCCAGTTTGAGTTTCTAGACATGTCTGCTGGTAGCCTCCTTGGGTGGGTGGCTTGTTATTAGGGTATATTTTTTGGTGAAGCCACTGCCTGAGCTCTGATGTTCATTTGGGTACCACTAATGGAGAACATTTGGATAGGGATGCTGACTTGGTTCCCTGACTCAGTGAGCCTATATTATGGGCTTCATCAGCCTTACAGGATGGTCAGGACTGGGTGCTATATTTAGCAGTAGGTGGGCTGTGAACTAGCTTCTCTGCCCTGACAGGGTGGACAGGATTGGTTTCATGGCCTACATGGCTCATTTGGAGATCTAATTGTGCAGTGAATTCTCTGGCTAGATGAGGTCACTGGTTTTCTCTGCAGTCCAGGTTAAGTCATGACTCTGCTCTCTGCTCAAGTGTCATGCTGCACAGGACTGTTGGATAGACTATACAGCTTCTCACGTGGCCTGGTTAGGTTCCTTTTGGGCAGGCTGAATGCACTATCCAGCAGAGCAGAGCTGAAAATTAGTTTCCTTGCCTGGGCACACTGGGAGAACCAGCTCCAAAGCTGAAAAGACTTTTTGATCTTGACTTTTGTTGATCTGCATTCCCAAGGTATTTGGACAAAGAGGGCCACTGGCTTTAGTTTACAGTCATCTCTTGTTGCTGAACTGTGTTGTTGGGTTATGCAGCTACTTTAGTAGCCAGAGTCCAGAGCATCAACCAGCAGTAGGCAGACCACACTTGGCTTTCCTGTCTCAGCAGGAGCAGATCACACTCCAGGGAGAGAAAGATCCTGTGTTTGAGGACTTGAATCAGGCAAACCTGTATCCAGTTGACTTTCCTGTTCAGACCGCATCACTGACTTGATTCTGCAGTTGAGCAAAGCTACTGGTTGGGACAACTACTTGGTTGCTGCAGGTAGGAAAGCTGTCTGCCAAGATCCGAGTGCTAGTTATTGCAAAATCCTGCCTCCTTCTCTGTCATGGTCATTCCCAGTGGTCTATCCCTGCAGATTCTCCTGCAATCTCCTTATAGGGGATTGGAGTGGGGGCTTTCAAGAAGTGACCCACAGAGCTGGGGGGAGCTGGACGGTCACCCTGGGCTCTCTCCTCTCAGAGTACAGACTTGGGCTCTCAGCCTGGGGCTGGAGGAGAGTACAGTGGAGGAGAGGCAGTGTGGTTCGTGTCCTTACCCTTCTAATGGGGTCTTTCTTGGTCTCTGCAGTGCAGGAGGATGCTTCAGCCCACCTCATTCTCTTAGTGATGTTTTATCCACTAGTAGTAGTTAGTTCTTTGAGGGGGAGCGAAGTTAGGAACAACCTATATTATCATTCTGGTGATGTCACTCTGCATTTTTTTCTCTATATAAGATACTTTGATTTAAAAAATGAATTAGCCGAAACTTAAAAGGATCATTGTTTTTTTCCTGAACAGATGTTTATTACACCCACTCCTGTACCACTGGGCCAGGAGAAAGACACACACTCAAGGCTGAAATTGGTGTGTGAGTAAACCGCACAGAAAAAAGCCAAAACAAGGGCAGGAAGAGGAATTGTGTACAAGTGTTATGAGAAGGTACTTTATGTAAAGGATTTCCTGACAACTGCACCCTTTCCCCTTGGTTACCTTATAACAACAAATAATCATTCTCAGATAGTCAAATTATATCCATTGTAAAGAAGAAAAAGATTGTTGAAAATACCATTCTATATGAATGTGGCTGACTATTTAGAGAATGGTAGATTTTTATTTCTACCATAAATGTATCAATTTTTAAAATAACCCAGTAAAATAAAGTTTCCAATGAAGATCTTTTGAGCAGTGCTTGTCCAATTTTGATGCTCATCAGGATCACCTAAAAGAATTTTGGGCTCCACCCCAGAATTTTTTATTCAGTAGGACCTGGGGTGGGGCTCAAGAATTTGCACTCTGACAACTTTCCAGGTGTTGCTGGTGGCTCAACCACACTGGAAGGGTCTCAGTTTAGTCCCTTTAATTAGGGTTTTTACTGTTAATTTCTCTTAGGTTTGATGAAGCACACCATACACTTAAAAAACATGGAAAAAGTTTTATTCTAAAAATAGATCTCAGTAACAATGAAATACCAAAAGTTGGTCTTTATAATAAAGAGAACAAGGTAAGAGGAATTTGCTTTAAATTTTTTTTCTGAAAAATACAAAATTATCACTGAAATATCAGCTCCCATCTGTATTTGAGTTATTTTATAGAGTATCCAAGGAAATGTTAAAATCAGAAGCCTAGCAGAACTATCTGGATTGTTTTTTATCTTCAAGTAAATAGACATTCTCAAGGAATGCAAACAAAATTGAACACTTGCTTACGCATCGTGTGTATTCGATTATAAGCCACACTCTGGAGGCTATTTTAATGTCCCTGAAATTGGTGTGGCTTATATTCAAAGGTGGCTAAATTTTACTTGAAAAGGTAATTGCTAAGTACAATAGATCCCTTATTAACTTCTTAAAATTTCGTTAATCCCTTTAGTATTTAGGATTTTTAAATACTTCACTCCTTGTTAGTTCTCATTCTTAATTTCTTTGAACTTTGTAAATAAAAATCTTACTTGATTTTTTCATGAAAACCTCAAAATTGGGGAATAGCTTAGAATCGAATAAACATGGTAAGTAATTAGGAATATAAATGTACACTTTGGAAACATGCTCCAAAGCAAAATGTGGTTTGCATTACCATTTCCCTCATTTTTTGCAAGCAAAAGAACTGCATTGATATTTAAAGTAACAAATCATAACTAAATTATAAAAACATAAATGTTATTTCAAACCCAAAGCACAGGACACCTTAAGGCAAATAATGACATTTAGTACTTAAAAAGTGGTTTTATATCCTCAAAGTGCTGAAAACAAGTATTCAAAAAAATTTCAGCCTTCTCTACAAAGTTTTGACTGACTCAAAGTACTAAAATATTCAGAATGCAGGAGATACGAGTTTAAACAGCTCCATTACTATAAAAAGTTTATCTGAAGTATATTTTACACAGAAATGAAAGCAGTGGTTGAAAGACAGAACCAAGGTAGCAACATACAACTTGATGACCAGCCCACATCTCTTTTCAAACCATTCTCCACGCACTGCACGTGTTAGACATCTGTATTTTGGATCGTCTTTATCTGTATAAATCACAAATTGGCCATATGCACAGTGAGAAGAATGCTTTTATAGCAGTACTCTTGATATATGGCATTCTGTGTAAACCAAAAGCTGATCATGAGTTACATTTAATTCTTGTTAAATGTAGGTGCATTTTAATTTATTTTACGTCTGTCAGCAACAGGTGTGATTTACTTTGACCATCTAAGAAGTATTACCTTACTATTTATTTAGTACAACTGAACAGTCCTTTTGTCAAAACTTGACCCTGAGTTTTGAGTGCTAAACTGAAAGTACAACAGCTAATATTGGTGTCCTTAGAATACTGTGCTTTTTCTCTCCATTAACATAATACACATCGAAGTGCCTCCTCTTCAGCAGGCAAAGAAAGGGGGTGATCTGAAGAATGAGGAGGCAGGAAGCTTCCTGTTCCTTTAAAATTCCCATTGTAAAACTTCATAAGAATTTATTCCAAAATAACAGTTTTAGACTAAAACAACATATTTCCAAAATAATTTTAGTAAAACTGAGTGCATGAAAATGCAGCATTTTCATCCTGCAGGTTTAGCATCCTAAGGGGAAGCCCCATAACCCCTGGCTTGATAAACATAGCAGTCTAAAGTTAGGTGTGTTTAAACTACACAAAACACTTCTAGAAAACTGAAAGCAGCTCTATCTCTTAAAAATATCTACTAAATAAAAAATTAACAGCTGAATATGAAATAAAGCAATTTCCAGTGGTGACAATATTCTCACAGTAGCAAATAATCTAAACTCTTTACTACTAATAACTCTTTTAAACATCAAACACTGCAATTTCTGAATTTAAAGGAAAAAAAGATAGTTATATCAACCACCATTAATAACTTCAAAAGAGTTACTAACAAAAATACCGGCTTTTCAATGGCTCTCAAACAGGGTTACTAACCCCAGGTGTTGTTTCAGGTTTTATTTTGTTTCTGCTGTTTCCTGCATGTGTCTTGTTTCTATACCCAGTACAACACTTTAAAACATAAAATGCTGCTTTCTGAAGAGATATAAACTGCAGTTAGACATGGGACCTGGCTTACTCAGTTTCTGCTGTGCCGCATTAGTCATTAGGACACATCCAGCTGTGAATAGCACTGAAGTTCTTTGTGTGAGCAACAAGGACACTCGGTATTTGAGTGCTGTGACAAGCTCTGTATCTGTAGCCTACATGGCATCATGTCTTCTAATTACAGGTCCCATGTGACTAATGCCACAAAAAAAGGGGACAGGATTTGTCTTACTAGATATTTGCTAAAAGTGGCTACAACTGTTGCATTAACTGTATGCCCTAATGTTCATTGAAAACCCAAACTATACCTCTTTGACCTTTAGTAATCATGAGGAATCTTCACATATTTGTTGTACATTATGCATGGCCTGTGTATATTGTATTCAAGAAGAGAATATTGTTTTCAACTAATACTAAATCAAAATTGATAAGGTTGCATAAATCCTTCCACTTGTCCTTGGATTTTCTTAAATGATGGCATCATGTTCATCACTGTAATAAATCAAAAGTTATAATTACTTTTTGTATTTGTATCAAAATTACCTTTATATGCATAAATTCAACTAAAACAATTTCAAACTTCAGAATAAAAATTGTCATTGCTTTACAAAGAGACCTGGCTATACTGTGGAGGGTAAGGATTTAAACAATGGTTTAGGCTGTCGAACAGAACTATACTCAAATCTCTGCTCTGCTACTTACCACCAATCAGTTATCATAACGCTCTTTAAAAAACAAAAACAAAAATCTCCCCATCATTTTTTGAGCATTTACTGTGCCAGATGTTATGCTACAGGTTTACGTCCATACCTCATGCAATTATCAATTATCTCATGTGGAGGACACTTATTTACTTGTTTTTTTAATTTTCCCATTTTGCAGAGGATCAGGAGCTAACAAGCATATGATTTCTTGTCTTGACCACTCTTGCACTACACTACCTGGTTATTAAAGCATGTTAGTAACTTAAGTCTGTCTGCCAAACCTCATTTCTTTACCATTTCATTCCACTGTCTTCCCATGTAACTGTAAGAAACATAGGAGCTAACATTTTAATCAGTGTTGTTATTCAATAAATACTGACAATGCTCATTATTCTACATACAGGTCTCAGTTTCTTAAATGGGACATATATTAAGTCCCTACTTATGAAAAAAGGAGAAAATTGTAACAAATATATAGAATTATATGAAGGGTGAACATAGCTGGCTGATTAAGACACTGATAAAGCTCACCTGAAAATGATAGTATAATACGTTATTTTTTCTATAGTAAAACTAAAAAGTCATTTGATATAATTATCAGAAAACGAGGCTGTCAGAATAATTTTTGTTTTCTTTGTATTTATCATAGAAAGCAAAACTATGTTTTTTTAGTGCTACTAATAAAAAAAGACATACTAGGTCAACAGCCTCATGAAACTTGGTATTTCTATGATCAGGCAGCCGAACTTGAGTCTCTGGTAAAAAAATGTATGATACTGATAAAATATAAAAATTTTTACAGGAATATCACATCCATTTTCATTTACAATTAATCACAAATTTGTACATGAACAATTTACTTTGGACATAGAGGATTAATGGGGATGTATCTCATAAATCCAGTTTATTCACCCCTGAGATGAACAATGGTCTTACTCTAATTTTGTCATAATACTGATAAAGATTCAGGAAAAATATAAAGTGCTGGCCAATCAAAACTTACATGGTTCTATACCGAATGCCTCTTCTTGAATAATACATTTTGCATCCAATGTAAAGAACAGATAAGACTCCCAGTGTTAGTACAATACCACCAACAAAACTGCCAGTATCAAATTTTGATCCTCTATATTCTTTAGAACTAATAGTTGATGTGACTAGAAGAAAACAAAAAGCAGGCTTTAGTGTTTTAAAAAACATTGTAACAAGCTAAAAGGTTCTGCATTTCTATATAAGAACACTGGATAGGGAGGAGGAGGAAATCTAAGCACAGAAAACTACTCTCCAGTCTACTTTTTGTCCAGCAACAACCTGACTCTAGTTTTTTTTTTTTTTTTTTCCAGTTTATCCAGCACATCCCTCGATGAAACTCTCGTGCCTCCAACCCCAAGATCACCAAGTATTTGATGATAGACTGGCACCAAAATTTGGGGGAATTTATTTTCTTATAAAGAGTTATTAAGAGTTCAAGCCTTAAAAAAAATAAGTCTGGGTAATGCATCTGTTATCTTGAAAATGGACCCATTTTGAATAAATGCCTCTAAATACAATTTTTCCTTTTGGGAATTTTGAGCCATTTAATTGATTTCAATAATACTGAAATAATCAAAATATATGGAGCAGAAATAATAACACACAAAAGGAAGCATAAAGTCTGTTTGTTCTGATAAATGTAATCACTAGCTTTTAAACAGAACTTCAGCTTTCAATAAATTAAAAGAGAATCCTAAGGTTTTTGAATTTATGGTTTCATAAGCAATTATTTTAAACAAATACTACAAACAAAGAGCACAGAGATTCTGATACTATGTACATGACTATATCTAATACCACTTAAGAATATCTTTAAGGCACAAATGAATTAAAACCAAAGTTCGCAATGATTTTGGTGTAGAAATCCTATAACTTGAGCCTTCCTATTTTCTAGAATAAGGTACAAAGAGTTGGAGGTATAATGGATTTTCAAGACATGTAAAATAAATTCCCTGTCAGGATAAATTACTTATTCATGATGGGTCTCACACAACTACTACTTGGCATGATTAAGTCATTTTTGTTTTTCAGGGACAAGAACATTAAGTCAATTGACCCTTTTCCTGATCTCCACAACTGTATAGTTAATAGGATATCATCGTCTAAATATCTATTTTTGAAGAACAGAAAGATAATCTAAATGGGGTATGTAACACCTATATTCAGCAAAGCAGAATAGGTGATTTAATACCTACTTGTTACCGATGAAGAAACAGATGTCACTGAACTGTTGTGAACTATGGGCATCATAGATGTTGACACCTGGGATGTATTTTGTGAAACACTTGTTAATTTGGGTGTAGTGTTTGAGGTGGTGGAAATCATGTTTGTTGAGCCTCCTGGGGTCATTTTTGATGTTACAGGTTTCAAGGTGCTAACTGTGACATTCTTCGTAGAGTTTGTGGAAACTATAGTTGTTATTTTTGTTACAGGCTTCACGGTGCTGACTGTCACATTCTTTGAGATGGAGGAAACTGGAGTGGTGGATGATTTCACAGTGCTGCTGGAAGATTCACTGATAGGGGTGGAAGGCACATGTGGACCATGCCCTGCAAGAATGGCAAGAAACATTAGCGTTAGATATATGATTTAGGGAATTCAGATCCCACTTCACCGTGAGTTTCATGGTCACAGATAAAGAGCGCAACAAATAACAGCAGCACCGTACTTAGTCTGTTGAACTTTGTGCTAATAATATACCTCAAATTAATAAAATACTCTATGAAATAAGACAAAATTTGCATAGAGTTAGGAATATTTATGAAGCTATGAAAAGGATAAAAGGCAGAATATTGAGTTTCTTCAGTGCAAGGCCAGTGTTAACCATACTGCTTCTGATCATCTAGGCATACTTCCTGGCACAAATACTAACGGAATGGATGAATAAACTAATGGATCTAAAAAGACCTTTTAAAGTTAAAGTTTCTCTGCCACATCCTTCCAAGAAGCTTTGAGGATAAACAGTAGCAGCATGTTCTTAACCATTCAGTGAAATGTAGGCCTGAATGAGTTATTCTTTGTAACTTCCCACCTTGCAACCTTGTTAGGAAGTTAAACAGTGTTGTAGAATGTGGCCAACTGGAAATTCCATATTGGCGATGCCATCGCTGGAGGGATATTCCCAAAACTATTTCTGAAAGCTATAAAAATCAAAAACAATTTCATATGGGGGAATTATTGGTATTGATTTAGAATAAACAACTCCTTAGTTGATACCTGAAATCCAACTTTTCCTTTTCAGTATTAAATAATGTTATGTACATGAAAAAGAACAAACAGGTAGTGATCCTGTCAGTGTTCCTTAAAGCGAAATACGAAAAATAAGCTGCTTTTGCTTACTATTTCTTCATATATATGTGTGTGTGTATATACATAAAATATAAATAAAATACAGCCTATGATCAAAAGCATACTTTTCTGTTTGTCATATTGTATCTTTATAACTTTTTAACGATATTTACAACTAAAGATACCATAGTTATAACAGCATGTATGAAATTATTTAGTATACACTGTCTAGAGAATGAAAAATTTCAATGTCTGCCATTTTTAATATGATACAGGTTTCTAAGTTGCCATGTGCACCCAATTTACTCCTTATGCCCAAGCACTAACATCGGAAAAACCCACCCTGTGCTTGCCTGCCCTGCAGTGAGCGCACTGCCCTCTACTCCCTGCCCCGCCGCTTCCATGCACATGGTCACCCTACCTATCGACCACAAGTAGTTTGGGCCTTTTCTCAAGAGATTGCAATATTTTCAATTTAACTGTACAACCTGCTTTTTTGCTTCTCTTACTGTTCAGAATTTGATTACATTTTCACAATTTTGGGTCTTTATTGGCTGGTCTCTTCTACTCAGTGCTATCTAATTTTTACTTAAGTCCAAAGGAGTCATTATTGTATAAGCCAACCAATTATTCAAGTAGATGATACAAATACTATGAACTTGAACTATTTTTAACTGAATTCCTAATGCCCTACATAGATATGATACACTTTATCACTGAAATAGTAACATTTTAAACCACTGAATGAAATCTATTGTGATGAAATCAAATACAGCAAAGAGCCAGCATTTATATCATATTTAGCCCAGAGCAACCTTTGCAGAGAGAAGCAATCAACACCATGTGCCTTGGGATTCAACAACATGCAGCCTGCTCCCCTCTCCCGATAATAATTCTTCAGAGACACTGAACAAAGTCACATGAGGATAAAGGGAACTGTGGTAGGTTAGTTCTGCACTAAGAAAATCCAAATGCGTTAATAAAACAGTTAAGCAGTTGAGTATTTCTACAAAATGACAGCACAGGCAAATAAATTTTGCGTTAAACTTTTGTGATGTTTAAATCTGTAAACTGCAGTGGAAGGATGTGCTTTTCAAAGTTAGAACTCCATTCTGGTGAACTGGACCCCCCTTTATAACGTAGTATGTGGGCTCCTCTGTGATACTACCCTCTGCACACATCTGCTGGTTTTCCCTCTCCTGTCACTGTTCAGCTACTAACTGGTGCACCTGCAGGTGGTGGCAGCCTATTGAACACCTTCAGGACACAGGATCACCAGCACTTCAGCTAATGAACGTAGAACGTAGAACGTGGAGCTGTCAGGGAAGGGGCTGGTGCAACACGCAGTTGCCAATTTGAGTGTGATGGGTTGAACTGTGCTTCCCCCAATAATTATGTTGAAATTCTAAACTCCTAATGCCTTGGAATATGACCTTATTTGGAGAGAGAATCTGGTTAAACTTAAGTCTTTAGGATAGGCCTTCTCAGAGGGGAAAAGGGAGGTAGTAGCTGGTGTGCTTATAAAATGGAAACGTGGAGATAGGCATACACATAGGAAGAAAGTCATGTGAAGACGAAGGCAAGGTCAGGTTAATGCTTCCACAAGCCAAACGTGCCAGGGGCTGTCAGCATACCACCAGAAACTCAGCAAGAGGCATGAACAGATTTGCAGAGCCCTTAGGAGGAAGCAGCACTGTGACTGTGTTTCAGTCACACAGTTTGTGGTCCTTTGAAATGGCAGCCTCCCCTGCTGCCCCCTGGCCCCACATGAAGGCATAGAGGGAGAGGGGGAGAGAGGGAGGGAGGGAGGGAGAGAGAGAGAGAGAGAGAGAGAGAGAGAGAGAGAGAGAGAGAGAGAGAGAGAGAGAGAGAGAGAGAGAGAGAGAGAGAGAATGAGTTGGTTCCTTTTCCAGATCTTTGGAATAACCACGGTGCAATGGATTATGTCAGTCAACACTTGCCAAACTAGTCTGAAAACGTAACTGAGATCATCTGTAGATCAGAGATTTAGCAATTCTTCAATCTTAACTCCTGGTTCCAACTAACAGGTAGAGGAAAATGTGCCATGGTATCTATGCCCCTTTCTTCCCTGCCGTGTTCAGGAGGAAAAGAGGAATGAGATAAAGAAGGACATACAGAGACCTGAGATGTTGTGTCTCTGCTGTAGAAATACTCCCAACAGTCCAATCAGCTCTCCATTCCTGCTTTGTGATATGAGAACCATTCTTTGAGCCCAAGTAATCTGTGATCACTGGAGCTGCCATTTATTGAGCTCGTCTGTTTATCAAGTTCTGGTGATGTTCTTCTAGGCACAGTGGGTCCAAGCTCAAACTCTGAATCAGCTCAGCCATTTCCTTGCTGGGCTATCTGAAGAGAAGTGACTTAACCTCTCTGAGATTCACTGTCCTTTCTCCCTATCTCAGGGATACCACAAGAGTTTGGGAGAACTGAGATAATTTGTGTTTGAGCACTTGAGTGTCTGCTATAGAGGAAGTGCTCAATGAATGCTTACTCTGTATTTTAACATTAAAGTATCTCCCCTACAGAGCTGCACTACAAAGGCTCTCATGAGGCTTTTAGCTCTGCCCTGTTAGCCTTCCTATTTCCATGATGATCCTTACTACCATCTGAATAATTTTATGAAGATCAATGCAAATACCCAGAGAGAAAAAAAGGGATGTCCCAAGTCACTGAAGCACCAGCCAGCCGCATTCTTATTGCAGCAAAGCCCAGGGCACTGTGAAAGTTTTTTCCCCAGTACTGAGTGCAAGTACTCATCCTCTTTAAAGACTGGATTTTTTGTATAACTGCTGTGTTGAAATAACTATAAAAACTACTATTCTGAATCAAAAAATAAAAAACCTAAGTGCCATTTTTTAACTTTAACTGAGACATTTCAAAGTTAGGGGTGACAATCTGTTTTCATCAGGGCATCACATACACACTAACCAGGGTGAGAATACACATCCAATCTTCAAAAATCCGGTATTTTTAACTTTGATAGTAGTAGCTTTTCACTTCCTACTATAGTTGTGAAAAGTACTGAGCTATTTAAAACAAGGATCATAAATTTCTGGTGCCATGGAATTATTTTGAAGGGTTTCTGATTATAAACATAAGTCTTCAGCTTGAGCAAATAGAGTATTTCTCTGTGTGGCACTGGGGATATTTTTAGACGCTGAGAACCTTGAGAAGTTCTAGAGAAATTATCAGCATAATCCAAGAAATATTTAAAAAGCAAAGAGGACTTTCCTCATTACAAAAATTCAAGTATAAATTTGAAATACTCTTCTGAATTCAAATTACCTGAGGACCAAAACCCACAGAATTGGGAAATCTAGGTTTAAAAAAACTATCTTAAAAGATAACTTTAGGCAGTATACCCTGGCAGAGCTGCAGTTAGATCAATGGCCTCTAAAGGACTGCAGGGTTAGAGTCCCAGCGTGGGCTGGGGTGGGTCAGTAACCAGTGTTAACAACTAAATTGAAAAAAAAAAATGCTCCCTTCCTCTCTTCCTGCCTGCCTAGTCACCTTCATTCCTGCCTGCACTTTTCCTTTAAAATAAAACAAAACTTTAGATGCACACCTTAGTGGCTTAGTGGTCAAGTTTATACCTCCCAAGAACCTGGGTTCACGAAGTTGGGGGGTAGGCAGTAGCCAACAATCACAATGAACAACTAAATAAAAACAACTATTTCTTCCTCCTCTCTGCCTGCTTGATTGCCCTCATTCTTGCCTATAACTTTCCTTTATTTTTTTTTAAATCTAGATTTAAAAAGAATCTAAGGAAAAAGTGGGCTTTTTCATCATAAAGAACTACATTTTCTGAAGATTAGATTTTACAAACTCCTAAATTCGAAAATTAAAATTTCAAAAAGTAAAAACTCTGAAAATGTAACTGGGGTGTTTTAAAGAAGTTACAGTATACTTGCAACACATTTTATTTCCACAACTTACACTGTCAGTCTCTCTACCTAAATCTTTTATTATTGTAAAGAGAATGTTTGGCTAGAACTGAAAGAGGCATTTCTGGGTGGAGAAATTTTCTGTCCTAAGAACACAGAGAACTAATGTGAGACTACGTCTGGTTTGTGAAGTCAGCCCTGGTCCCGCGTTATGTGTAAGATGCTCAGCACGGGGTGTCAGGCAGCCTGCTGTTAGACAGTGTCCAGGCTATAAAGCTTTCCTGTCCTTTATTACCAATTGAGCCATAACTGGTAAGCCTGGTTAATACAGAACAGGCAGAACCAGTAGGCAGGATGACACGCCTTTTACTCTGTTCCTGCTGGAACCCTCCCGACCCCTCATCCTGGCATCCTGACTCCTCGGACAGAAGTCCCCCAGGTTGGCTTCTCTCCGCCCAAGAGTCAGCTGCCTCTGCAGACACAGGCCTGCAAACCTTACCGGTGGGGAGTCCCATCCAGGAAATACCACACCAAAAAACGGCATCGGGTCCAGTTTCACTCTCACTGCTTCTCAGGCAGCTCCCTTTTTAATGAACACCCATTTTTCACTTTTCTGAACACATCATTTTAAAATTAATGTATCATCTCTTCAATGGAATTAGCTGGTTATTAACTGCAAGAACTACATCTTATACCTTTATTTTACTCAATAAAAATGCCAGGCACTATTTTGGTGGCTTATTCTAGTGTGTGCTCTAAGCTGCGCAACTAACACGAAGACCCCAATGTGCCTAAACTCTTCACCCTGACAGACAAGGCCCCAGTGTCCCTCTACTGCCTAACCTGCCATGTTCTTCTGTCCCGGTGCCCCCGTCTACACTTTCCCTGACATGCAGCTGTTTCTGTGTTTGTTGATTTGCTTTATAACTTCCTCTGCCTAGGATGGATCCCACCCATTCTTAGCCTAGTGAAATTCTTTTCAGTTCAAGTCCAGCAGCCTAGAAATCACATTTATCCATTAAGTGGACAAATAGGCCACTTAAAAGACAAAGATTATCAGACTGGAATGTGAAACCACAGACTGTTCAAACTTTTACTTTCAATACTTTTCAGCAAAGTATAGAAAAAGTTACACAATACAATTATTAATAAGAAAAAACATTATGGAACTATTACTAATAAAAATCATATACAGTAGTCTTTAAGACAAAAATGTTACTAGAGATATAAAATGGTCAATTTTACAGGAAAATATATTTCATATATATATGTACATATATACCATGAGAAATAGATAAAGCAAAATTCGATAGATTCAATAGGAAGAGACAATTCTACAGACTTGGAATTCTGACAACTCTATACAAAAGAATGAACAGAAAAAAAATCAGTAAAAATTTAGTTTTGAACAATATTAACAATTTGACACAACTGACATGTAGAACATTTGTATGAAACTATAGAATTCATATTCTTTTAAAAAGCATATGGTATTTCTTACCAAAACTGAACCTCAATTTCTTGCCAAAGAAGTCTCAACACATTTTAAGGACTGAAATGATATATCATGTACTTTGTCTGTAGTGAAGTTAAGCTAAAATCAATATAAGTAGCAAATTCTAAGTGATTAGAAAATACGGGATACCTCTCAATTACCCATAGATTCAAGTTTAAAATAACATAAATTTCAAAATATTACAAGCCTATAACATATCAAAGCTTGTGGGGTACAACTTAGACCATGCTTAGAACTTTATAGCTTAAGCCCATATACTAGAAAGGGAGAACGAAATTTTGGTATAAGAATCAACTTAGAAAATATACACACACACCCCCCCCCCCTTCCCAGAACTGATATAAATATTTCCATTTGGAAGAAATTTAGGAACTGAAGGTTGCCTCCTTCTGAAATGTCAAGTCTATTTTCACATGCTTCCTTTAAGGTACAACCTCATCCACACCAAGAGAAGGAACCTGAGAACACCCTGCTTTTTTGTCAAAATTGCTGGGAAAACATCTCAAGATGGTTCTTCTAGAGAAAAGTTTCATGAGAAGTTCAAACATTCAAGTCTGACTTTTTCAGCTTTCATGTTCATGGTTCTTAAAAATGAAAATATACGTTGTACCAAAAAAAAGTTGGCTCATGCATTTAGTTACACAGAATTTCAATACTGACTCATTCCTTCATTCATCCACTAAACATTGAGCTCACTACATTTCAGGCACTGAGACAGAGATGAATACGTTTCCCTGCCCCAGAGTTTGTGGAAGGAGAGGCAAGTGGAGAAAAATCAGTCTCAAGGTTATCGAGCCAAAAGGAATGAACAAAAGCTGTTCTAGCTAAACTGAATTAAATTTAGCAAATATTTAATTATATAAATTTAACAAATGTAATCATACATTAAAATATACCTACTGGTAGCCTTTTTATAAGATACAATGTTAAATACTACAAGATACTAAGAAAAACCAACTGAAGGACCTTTTAATATTGCATGGAGTACAGATATGTATATTGTCTATTGTTCATATACAATATAGATGATACTTGACACAAGACAGAATAGATGCAATTAGAACAGAAACGAAGTACTGGTATTTAAAAAGAGGGAGAGAAAGAGGGAGGTGACTTTCAAATAGGATGGGTTGGAAGGGATGTAAATGAAATAAAAGGTTCTTCTTGGGGGAGGAGATGGTGCGTGGGGATGCAGAGGGCAGAGCTCCGAATTCCGAGAAGGGGGAGAACCTGAATGTGGTGTACACATTAATTCAACAAATATTCACTGAAAGTCTAGTAGGCAACAAGTAAATGTCCATCGATGAAGACGTGGGATAGGTATACGGTGGAATACAACTCAGCAATTTAAAATAATGAGTTCAAGATGATGGCACAGTCTTCTGGTTTGTTCTGACCAAAGGAAAGTGTCATTTGTAAATGCTCGAAAGTCCTCTTTATTCATTCGCCTGATTTGTCTGAAAGGATATCTTTTACTCTTTGAGAAGAGATGTGACCTGAAATGACTTCACAATGCTGAGATGAGTTGTATGTTCTTAACTCTCTATCTGCCCCATATATAGTTATTTAATGACTCCTTATCCAGTACTCACTCCAAGCCAGACACTGTTTTAAATATTTATACATATTAGCAATTTTGATAATTACCCTAAGAGGCAGATCTCATTGCCATCCCCATCATCCCCATTTTACAGAGAAAATGAGCATGGAGAGATGGCGAAACTAGAGTTGCAAACTAGGAACGGAGGAGCCAGGCTGTGAACAGAGACAGTTTGGCTCAGAGGTTCTTTTTTAAAAGAAAGGTACAGGTAGGAATGAAGGTGAGCAGACACAGTAAGGCAGGAAGAGGAGGAGCACTTTATTTGTTGCATTTAGATGTATATCTTGGTTGTGCCCACTAGCCCCAGGACATAAACCTGAGACCTTGGGATGTCTGTGGCCTAAGCCCGAACGTGACTCCACAAGGGCGCACTGCTCCAGAGGCTCTTAACAACCATGAAGAGCTGCCAGTTGTGAAAAGCTGTGCCACCAAATCAGAAAGCTTTGGTTAGGATGGGTGATTGTGTCATTGCTCCTATGTCAGCCTTCAACTTACTGCTGGCTAAAAATAAGCTAATAAATACACTTAAGGTAGAAAAAATAACATTGTTAAAATTACTCCAAATATATAATAATATTCCATGTTCTATAAATCTACATACAAGAAATACTAATAGCTTTAGCTCCATCATAATATATGCCAAAACAGAGGCTGCAACTTCTCCTATCCTGAGACATTATTTTATTGTCCCAGTAGGGCTAAAATCTGAGAAAACATGTCTGAAATGTTTTGAATATTATTGCCTTTCTTACAAACTCAAAGGCTGTGCAGGTGGTGCTGTCACTCAGCTACAGAAGATTTATGGATTGAACATGCAGAATAAGCATGTGTACAGGCAGCTGCCAGAAAAGAATCTGGTCATTAACAAGTTCAAAGCACTGCAACAGAGACACGGTCAGTGAAAAGATGTCCATTCAAACGTCAGCCTCCCCACAACAACAACAACAACAACAACAACAACAACAACAACAACAACAACAAAAATCTCCAGAGAAGACAACTGTACAGCTTAGGATCCATTAGAAAATAATTTTCACTCATTGCATGCAGTCATTAGAAGATTTATTATTGAACATTTTTTCTAGCAAGACACAAGAAAAACGCAAACTTAGCTATCACAAAAAGTATGTACCTGCTTAGAGGCTAGAAATGGTACCAGCATCAAGATGGCAATAATCTGTGGAAATAGGAAAATACTGAACATCTGATGTGTGCCACTTGCCAAACTAGGAACTTTTCATTTTTAAACAATTTCTTCTCATCTGTATGTGTGTAACATAAGCATGGAAAGAATAAGTTATACATACTGTGGTGATTTACAAAGATGACCAATATTCTTTGATATACTTCCCTTCAAAAGGTGAAGCCTAATTCCACTTCCCTTGTACGTGGCCCTACTTAGAGATTGGCCTCTTAGAGAACGTGGCAGAAGCAATGCTATGACTTCTGAGGCAGGGTCATGGGAAGGACAGCCTCCACCTGGCTCTCTTAGAGCTGAGCAGGGGAAGCAGCCCGTACACTGTGAAGATACTCAAGCAGTTCTATGAGGAGAGAAACCCAGGCCTCCTTCCCACAGCCACGACGAGAGTCAGTCACACAGCAAGTGAACCCATCAGCCCCATTCAAGCCTTCATGAATGCAACCTTACGTCCCACCAGACTAAGAACCCAGCTAAGCCACCATCAAAATCCTGACCGACAGGAACTTGAGAAAATTAATAGTTCTAAACAACTAAGTTAAGGGGTGGTTATTTAGCGACAACCAACAATGCATTAACATAAATAGAGCAACATTTCATAGCTCTGACAAAAAAGCAAACAAGTCTATTCTGTATAGTCATTCACACTAATAAAAAGAAATTAGGGAAATTAGGGGAACGGAAAAGGGAGGAAACTTTTTCTTTATGCTTTTGCATTGTTTAAAAGAGTCAGTGCATGCGATATTAACTTCTAAAACTTTTAAGTCTGAAGATTTAAAAAGATATGAAATTTAAATGAAGATTAAAAAATATTCTTCTCATCCCTGTAAAGGAGCAAAATTATTTTTAATTTTAGACACATTGCTAACAAGTTCTATGTGGGTTCCTAGCTGACTGCTGATTAAAAGCAAACTGAGGGAGGAGTGGGCTATCAGAGGGAGTCTTAGTGCTAATACAAAAACATGACAGTATCTAAAATAAGTCATCTGAGGCCACTCAAGTGTAGGAACAAAGGCCCCTTCAGAAGCTTCACAAGATTATGATTATAAAAATATTTATAAAGCACTGAATAGTCTCCTAACATTGAATAGTCTCATGATCCAGAATTTTATTTAAACCTGCAATAACCTTGAAGCAAACTCAAGTATTTTTACTGCATTTTACAAACTTGGAAACAAACAGAGGGAGTACATGGAACCAGGACACAAATGAGCTTGAGTTCCACCCTGAGTTCAAACTTGAGGGCACAGATGGAAAAGGGAAAAACTCAAAGCTTGTGGATGCAGACCCCTGAGTCATTGCATCCAGCACCAGCTTTCCTCCCAGACTCACCAAGCAAGCTTTCAGAAAGTCTTAGTGAGAGGCAGAAATAGCTTCTTACCAGGGTTTCTGGGAAACTCTGGAGGTAGCAGAACCTGTTTGTTAAAAAGTAGATATGGGAATGAAAAGATATATTTTTTAAATCAATTACTATACTCTACTGCACCCCTGTAGCTCAGTAGCTAAGGTGCAGGCTCTGTAAAGTCCAGGAATCAGGTTTCAAAACCTGGGGCCATAGGAAGAAAACAACGTTCTCTTCTCAAGCTGGAAGCATGCCTGTGTCTGTCAATCACCTGAGGTTCAGATGAGGCCACCATATTAGAAAGAAATGGAGGCTTTTGCTTCACCACTTCTGTGCTTAGATGGCTGCAGTCACTTCCTAAACTTCATGTCTAAAGAGGGAAATTGATAACGTCAGTCACATGGTTATTGTGTGGATGCAGCAACACGGTAGAACACCCACACCCACACAAGGCTTGGCAACAGCATAACATTCAACAGGTGGCTACAGCATCACCAACATGTGACAACAGGTTCTGTGCAGATAAGATGGCTTTGTCCTCCTTTCCAGCACAGACCCATTTCCTTCCCCCACACCTCTCCTTAGCTCATGCCTTCATTTTTTCTTCAATGTCACAGCCATTCAGACCTAGTTCAAGTGCTTGAAATCTTCCCTCAAGATTTCCCCAATTGAAAGTAATCTTTTCTCTTCTGAATGCTCACAGATGCATTTGCCCTTTTATTGGGCAATTAGCATATTAGTCTTCTATTATTGCTATTATTTATTCATTAAATTATAAGCATCCTAAGAGCAGAATCTACGTCTAGTTATGTCTTTCTAGCTCTGACAGTACCTGGCACACTGCCCAATACACAGTAGGTTCAAACTGAATATCTGAGTGGTTAGAATAAAGAATTGCCTGAGGCTTAAGCAGAATTATTACTAAACTTCCACAGGAAGGTCAGCAGGATTTTGTAGTAACAGTAATATATTAGAATTTGATTTCCCCACCCTCAACTACTGTATTTGGATTGTTCTTAAAGTAATAATATACACATAACATTTACTATATGCCAAGCACGGTTCTAAGTGCTTTACATATATAAACTCATCTACCCTCACAACAACGGCCCTATGAGCAGAGATATTAAGGTCATATATCTTTTCCCTCTAACTTTGTAAGAAAAAAGAAAGCTAAAGAAAAGTCAGATGAGTTAAAATAGGAGACAATTATTTCAAAAATTCATAACACTCAAAGAAAATTTATTAACCACTACAACACGCTTCACAGTTTGCTTCAATCACTCTTCACAAAAGTCCTGTGGGTTGGAATCAATTATTTGATCTTTCGTTCTTTATATGTATTTTAGGGGATATTAATGTTTACTACTTTTCCTCCCCAAATTATTATCAATCATCTTAACCAGTTCCCATTACCTTACTGAAATACTTTTATTTACCTGTTATGGACATCAAACAAAATTGTATGTAAACAATGGACTTCCATAGAAACTTACTGTTCTTGACATCAACTACTTTGCAGACTAAGGGTAGATTTGTATTTATAGTAAGAGAATTTAAAAATAAAAACTTTAACTAAAATTCTTTTTTTTAAGGCGTAGGCAGGAATGAAGGTGAGTAGGCAAGAAGGAAGAGACAGGAGGAAGAAACATTTTTTTTTTTAATTGTTCATCTTGGTTGTTGCCCTGGTCTCGGGTCTCAAACCTGGGTCCTTTGATGTATGTAGACTAGTCTGGTGGCCTTACCCGCTAGGCTACCAGGCATGCCTAAATTTCTTTAAAATAATTTACCCTTAATGATGTCTTCATTTAAGTTTTAGCTACCTCAAAGAAATTATAAAAATTGTTTTTTGACTTCATAATAATGGAAAACCCCAGAAAGTTTACAACCAAATAAAGTATGCAAAGGACTTTTGGTATGCTTTTGGATGTTGCTACTTAACAGTGAAATAATATTTACTTACGGGAATATGAAAATAAATATTTACTTACTAGAATAAGAGCAAGCAGCTGTTTTCTCCCCCACTTATTGCTCAAAATGCAAAACTAGCTAATAAATTCTTTGTCAGAAAACTTCTATTAAGTCTGGTGACATTCACTACTCTAGAATACCAATAACTGATATATCTGCCTACATACAGATATTAATGGAGTAGCCCGTTGTTGATAAAACATTTTATGTCTGGGCATATGCATCGGTTACTGTATTTTCTACAGTAATTGGGATGTCACCAAACTAAACAGCAACTTTATAATTGCTGACGTATTACTGTCTACTATGGAGAAAGTTCTAGAATTAAGCTGCAGGATATTTTGGGGTAGTGGGGAAGTGTTGCAGGTTCTCTTCTTACAACTTTTATTTATTTGAGTTGCCATTCCTCCCTGGGGGCCCTACTACTTGCAACTTTTAGTCTGTTTGGCATGTACTGTGTATCTTATCTTCTTTCTCCATATCTAGTGAGCTCATTGACAAAAACACTCATCACAGTTGACTTCTGTCTAGTTTCCTAAACAGTATGTGCCTTTTTATTTTTTTTCCCCTGTAAGAGGCTCAGTCCTTCTCTGTGGCTGGGACACTGATCAGTTCCTCCCTCTTCCTCTAGAATTGGATGTGAGTTCCAGATGTGTTCCCAAACCTTTTAACAATGACCTTGAGGGCCTGCCCATCGCCCAGGAGCTGTTCTGTTCTGCTTTGCTCTCAGGCGCAGCTCACGCCTCTGTGGTCAGTCTGCACCAGCTTGATGTGCTTGGTGAGGCACCCGAGGGGCTGTACCTCGACTGGCTCACATCTTGGTCACCCTGTGGCCTTGCTGCGGCCCTCAGCCAGGGGGCAGTGTAGAGTCATGGCCACTGAAACATGCCTGAATGTCAATTAGCACAATGAAATTAATCTCTGTTCCTGGGGCTTTGGTTGGGTTGGGTTTCCTGCAGGAAGCCCAGGTCCCTGAGGAAGAAGTACATGCACAAGAGCTATGCGGAAGGAGGGGAAAAGGCAGAGGTGGCAGAGAAGGAACAGGGAGGACAGGAGCTCTATGGAAATAGATTTTAAATGTGAATGCTCTGCCAGTTCAATCAGAAAAACAAACAGTATTTTCTCTATTTTGAGAGAAAAGAACACGCAAGCACCTCATGAAAATCATCATTTTCTGGTCAGACACACATCTAGGATAAGAGCTTGCTGGAGAAAAAGTGAAATGCACTTAACAAAACGATTTCTAGATTAATATCAATTCCTGGTCATCTGGAAAATGACTTTACGACACTTAACTTGAGAAGACACTGAGATCCTTGGAAAAAGATCCCTTCTCTAATCCAAAGTGGCACAATTTTGACACAAGTCACCTATGAATTCAAAGCTAACAAGAGCAGAAGTGTCTGAAGAGAAAGGAGATTCATAACGATTGGCCACTACATCTAGGTCAGGCAAAATCATGACTCCTGATCATGGCTTTGTGGTGTGAAAATCTGCTAGTTCTTCCCTGCCCAGCTCCCATTCCTTGGAAACCATCCCTCCCCCACTTATTCTGGGTGATTTCAGAGAGGGGGTGGTTTTGGGGAGGTGATGATAGGGAGGTCAGTGATTCAAACGAGGCCAATCAGACTCACAGGAATGTGAAACTTGAGTACACTGGGATGGAAAATAGTTGACACAGTCCTTGTGATGGCCACACCCTAGAGAAGTTTTCTGTTCATGCCTGTCCCTGAAGTCCTAGCCACACTAGGTCTGCACATACACTTTATGAAAATTATAGGCCTGGTGGTTCAGTTTTTTCCCTTTGATTTTGTGAGTATCGTGGGGTGGGTCCAACAATTCTGGGTTTGTAAGTTAGCCACAGTTGGTTTCTGTACTTGCTACCCAATAACTTTAACAATATAACATTTAAATTTGGGGCAATGTCTACTTTCTTTTTCCTGTTCTTTTCTTCTTCATAATCATACCTATAGTTTCTCCTCAGTTGTTGTTTTTTTGTTTTTGTTTTTTCGATAGACTGTCCTTTTTAACTTGTGCCAACAGGAAGATTTCACAAAGCTGTTTCTTGAAAGGCAAGTTTGGCGCACAAACTACAAGTTTCTAGAATCAAACTTTTTGAAAGCGTTTGGACAACCCTCTGTGAGCCTTTGATTCTTGCCTTAAGAAAATATTTCCTTAAAACTACAAACATGAAAATATGCATGTCTGCATGCTGTAATGTTATTACACTTACACCAAGTCAACTAGACCATTTTTTGGTTCAAAGGTAAACTCTTAAAACTATAGCATTCTTCTAAATCAAAATCTTGTATCTTATGTATGGCACCTTTTACTAGTATAGATTTCAGAATGGAGCTAGGTTCACTGTATTTACAGGGATTTAGCAACAAAGCAGAGTAACCTAAAAGTTTTTTCTGGGTCACAGTTATCTGGAGCCTAGAATTGTAAACAGAATCATTCTCTTATCAAACGTAGTATCTAGGATGATTAGCTTATTCTTTCCCAAGACAGCAATACATAAACCGTGTAAATGATGCCAAGTTTCACTAAGTATATTGCAGCAAGCACATATAATCCTTGGCGTATCATATACTTACTACAGATAGCTGAATCTTAACACCCCTCCTGAAATAAAAAGGATGAACTCATGGACAAAACATTATTACACAACTTTTGCCAGAAAATTTAATTAAACTTTATCATAGGTATATGTGTACAGGAAAAATAAAACAGACATTCCTCAATTTACAGAGGTGCTACTTCCTATAAACCCACTATGGGTTGAAAATATTGTTATAAACGTAAGTCAAAAAGACACTTAATACACATAACCTATCAAACATCATAATTTAACCTAGCCTCTCTGAAGTATGCCCAGAACATTTATATTAGCCTATAATCGGAATCATCATACACAAATTTTATAACAAGTGCTGAATTCTCATGTAATTTATTGAATAATGTACTGAAAATGAAACACAGAATGGTTGTATAATTCTTACCATTAATGTACACAGCTGAAAGCACAGTAGGCCAGAAGAATGACTGAAACTCTAAATTATGCTTCGCTGATTGAACCAAAATTAATTCCTATGTGATGGGGACACTACAATGACAGGGTCATCCATTTCTCTCCTGATGAGGCCCGAGAATAGCTGCTGGAAGGCATTGGGGGCACCTATACTTCTGGGTGCTTTAACAGGCAAAGTATTCTTTGGGAAGATTTCAGAGTTTGACTGGACAGTTTCTTTCTTTCCTTTTCACTAGATACTTCTCGATAGCCAGCAAGAGCAGCCTGTATTCGCCTGTCAGTTCTCAGGATTCTCTGGTAACTGATACCCACTTCTTCTAGCATCCCTAAGCCTCTGCCGATAGGAGCGAATGCCTCCACTCGTTTCTTTACTGAGAACTTTCTTGGTGCCTTGTTTAAAAACTTCTCCCTCAACATCTTTTCTTCTTTCTTGGGCCAGTTCAGTCATGTCCTCATTGGCAAGCCCTCCAGCCTCAATGCCAACAAGCTTAGGAATATCTTCTTCGTCAATGCTAAATTCTAACTGTTTTCTAGCACTCCTACCTTGTTGCTTACTAGCTCATCAACAACTGAATCTTAAAGTCTTTGAGTATGTTCACATTTACCTTCAAAACTTCTTCCAAATGCCATTCCTGCACTGACTTCTTTCCCTGATGCAGCAATGCTGACAGCATCTAGAATGTTAAAACCTTCCAAAGCTCTCAGAGTCACTCCAGCAGGCTGTGTCAACATTTAACCAAAGTAATATGCTTTGAATGGAGCTACTGTGTCTTGGTTCACTGCCTGAATGACTGCAGCTGTGTCACTGGAAAACTACAACCTTGACACCAGAATGCGTAACGTTGCTGATGTGCTGTGAAGGCCCTGGAGCACTGCCGAAGACAAAAGAATCTTAAATGGGATGCTATTTTGCCTACAATATTCTTTCCTGTGGAATAAAACAGTTCAACAGCTAGTCTTCAAGTAATATTAATTCATCCAGGCTTTCTTTTACTGTGATAAATGGAAAGCGAATTCTTGCTCACACTCTTGAATACTCCAGGGTTCTCTGGGTGGTAGATGAGCAAAGGCTTTAATTTGAACTCCGCAGCATGTCCACCCATAGCAGCTATGTTGTCTTTGAATGCCTTGAGTTCTGGCATTGTCTTGGGACTCCTTATGAATGTATGTACACTCTAGCATACACTTCCAGAACAAGTTAATTCTATCAACATTAAATATTTGCTCTGGTAAATATTTCTCATTTTATGAAAGGATATCTCAGCTATTCTCTCAAGTGCTTTATGTATATGTTAGTCTTTTGGTCTGAAACTTTTTTCCAGGTAATTGCACTTTTTTGGTTAGTCCTTATTCTCTCTTGATAGCTAATGATTTTTTAATTAAATTTGAACATTAATCACAGTAATAAAATTATTGCATGACTAACAGAGCTACTACTACTCCATTCTCATCTGTTGTTGGTCCCCACCCCCCCACCCTACCCCCGCCCCCATTCACTGCAAAACAAAAACAAAAAATCAGTTTCTGGATTACTGCAATGCCTTGTTTGGAGGCTTTCATGGGAAGTTGGGGTGGGGGATTATCACAAAACGAAAATCATTGCACTTTTTGCATCAGTTAAGATATTATACATATAGTTCTTCTAGAGGGAATTATGCTAAGGGCAGTAAGTCAGAAAGACAAATATGAATGACCTCAATCACATGTGGAATATAAAACATAGCAAAAGTGGCATGCCCTGGTGGAATAGTGGTTAGATCCACTGTCTTCAACCAAGCCTGTTCCACATACATCCCAAGGACCCAGGTTTGCATCCCAGGGCCGGGGGAACCAAGCGAGATGAATAAAATTTTTTAAAATGCTGCTTTTTCTCTCTTCCTCCCTGCCTCCATTCCTGTCTGCACCTTAAAAAAAGGCAAACGAACAGAGAAAAGAAAACAACACTTGACAATGACAACAGAGCTGAGATTACCAGAAGGGAAGGGGACCAGGAGATGAGAGCAAAGGGTAGAGGGGGTGGTCCACTGGACAGGTGGAGACTATTAGAAATCCGATGTTGGTATGATGTGCTGATGAAGAGTGAACCTGCAGACCTCAACATATTATTCTGTAAATCAGTTACCTCAATAAAATAAATTTTAAAAGATTTTATAATTATCTACCAAAAATGTTCTTCTTCAAAAGCCAACCTTCACTATAAAGGTGGCCATGCACTCCACCAATTCACAAAAAAAGGCTCTTTGATAAGGGGACAGCACAGCTTGGAATTTACATGGCAGTATGCAGATGTATGACTAGTAAACTAAATGGCAAAACCTGAAAGAGACCCCAGGAGGGATCTCGGTTTAGCAAACTGCACCTAGGACACACCCCTAAATACTCGATCTGTTTTTTTTCCAGGTAACCTGGACACACCCAAAGCCCCCAACCCTCATATATATACTGAACCCATCTTGCCTATGTGTGAGAGGCAGGCAGTTTAGTATACACAGGCATACATGTGTATTCTCTTGATGTAACCTTTGCAGCACCGCAGGGACCTCAACTATTTCTGCTTTTAAAAAACTTGCTGTGTGTTCCTGGTCAGACTCTCTCCATGAATTCTTTCTGGACAAACCCAGCATCTCATTAGCGTGCCTCAGTTCACTCTCCGCCTCATCCCTCCTTGGGAAGAACAGCCCTTCAGTCACTAAATCAGTAATACTTAGTCTTACTTAACATTATGATGACCTGGGCATGTTTTTATGGCCTACACTACCTAGAGTTAACTGGTTTTCAGTGGAACCCAGACCAGTATTTTTAACTTTCCAGGTAACTCTAATATGCTACTAAATTTGAGAAACCTTGTTAACGCTTCACAATTTAAAAAATTAAAATGAAATAACGAGTAGGTGATAGTTTCTAAGATTTATGCTGCAAGAAATCTCTTTAATAACTGGATGACTTGGGGAAGTTAAAAGTAATTTTAGGTGCACCCTGGTAAAGCAGAGGTTAGGTAAATTGCCTCAAAAGGAACGCAGGCTACATACCCCTGGGTTCAAGTCTGGAGTCAGTGGGAGGTGGAGGATAGGACAACTGGTGTGAACAACTAAATAAAAAGATGCCTCCTCTCCTTTCTCTTCCTGCCTATACCTTTCCTTAAAAAACAAAGAAAAAAAGAAACCACCCCCCACCCCCATTTTCCTCAAAGACAAGGATGCTCTTTGCTCTCCACTTTGTCCAAACCCCATTCTGTGTCCCTATATTCACTCCTTCTGCCCGTCCTCACAAGGATGTCTATCTTCCGATACAGCTTTTCCTCCTCTCCTACCTGTTCGCAGAGACAGATTTGTTCAAAACCCTGAGATGGTGTCCTACTACATTACTATTGAATCCAAACTCCTCAAGGAACTTTAGCGATCCCCGTCAGCAAAGCCTCTGAACACCCATTCCCTGCAGTACCATCATTGCCTCCTTTATGTCTATGCAGAGATGTTTCTGCTTTGCCAAGGACACATGGCCTGGACACCTTGTAATCTCCTAGTAGTACTTAATATTTCTTTCATACATAGAACATTTTACCCAAAACAAGAAACTAGTATGGAACATGGGATTATGTGCCTGATGAATTCTTTCCACTTTAGGAAGATCTTCAGTGTTTGCACTGGGGGTAAAAATTGGAAAAACAAAATTACTCAAGCCAGGTCCAGTTGTTCTGAACTGCTGTGGTGCTGTTGACAGAGCAGCACAAGTGAATGGAGTAATGGAGTAAGAATGCATTATCAAGTGAAAGGCCATCATTTTGATGGGACACAGAGGGAGATCAACTGTTCTGAAAACTGGCTTAGTACAAAGAAGGCACAAGAACTTTAAACTAGATGGTGGTACCCTAACGCACCAAGATTCTTCTTTTGGGTGAAACATCACGGCTGTATCCGAAAGACAGAAGCTATTTCTTGGTTACTGATGAGACCTGCTGTCCACTCTGGACCATGTCACACTCTTCTGTATCCTTGGCCAAACCTATTAGGAAAAATATTCTAGGTATGTGTCTTCCTTGCACCATAAATTCATCCATCCATATGCCCTAAAATATAAAGCCTTTGACTATACATGAAATGGGGGAGAAATGATTTGTTTTCTCTATAAGCTGAAAATGCATCAAACAAGCCCCCATAAAAAAGAAATGTCAAAATCATGGTTGTCTTGAAATAATGATACAGCAAATAAAAAATAGAACCATTACATAGGATTCAGTGGTACAAATGGAAAGTAGCCTCAATGCCTATTTCTTTGCATTCAGTTATCTATCCTATTCTGCAAAGGAAGAATAGTTATCATAATGGATAAGACTGGCACATGGGTCAGTCATGTCAACAAGCTGTATATAGTGGTGCTTTGACAAGGTAAGTCAGCAATTACAAAAAATGTATTTGATGCCACAACTGAGTACATCCACCATGTGTGCATTCTTTCTAAGTGCCAAACATGTTTCCAGGTACTAGGATCAATATGCCAAAAATGGCACTCTCAAGGACCTTAGGTAAAGACAAATGAACAAAACAGAGAAAAAAAGACATGCTGAATCCAATATGGTGAGTCCTATAAAAAGTGTCCTACACAAGTGAATATTCTACAATGTTGTTAACAACTATTGCTGGCAGGCTCTACTTTTTCTATCACTATCTTTCTGGATACACATCTGACAGGAGTTGCCCAAAAAAGACGCCATTCTCCTTTTGGGATTGGTACAAATAGACTGTGCTAAATAAACAGCACCAAATCAACTGGTAAACAATATACTAAAAAAACTGTTTCACAATTTAGAAAGATCTATGTTATCATAAAAGAAAACATTAAGCATCATATCCTATAGAAATACACAAGCTCAACGTGTTATATTAGCATTTTCAAGAATCAAAAAAAGGCCTAAGAGAAATATAACAGTTATAGGAAGTGTTACAACAAAAATATTTTTAATAGTCAATTACCTGGTTTCTTTAGAAAAAAAATGGAGGTGATGCTTTCTTTTTTTCTTCAATAAATTTCCCCATGCTAGAAGGGGAATTTGAAATCATTCCATTAATTCTAGACCTATTCTCACGATTGCATTGATCTTTAACAATGGTTCACAGTAACACTTACAAGTCAGTGTTTCTTACTTTTTTAAGGTTAAAACCACATCAGCTTTAAGAAGTGTAGTAAAGGGGCAGAGATTTTAAAATGCAAGAAACAGTTTCAAATCCTGAGTATGCCATGTTGGGCAAGTTTCTTAATCACTCTGAGTCTGTTATCTCATGTATAAAACAGAACCATACCTACATCACCACTGCAGATTATGGAAAGTACGAGACATGTCTTACAGGCTGTGGACATCCAGTAAGTGGCTATTAATACTACTGTGGTTATTTCTACCTTCTTCCACTTCCTTGGTTTATTCAAAGATAAATTTCAGCAGTATAGAATTAAGACTCAACAAAGATAAATAGGAAAAGACATTTAATAATCAACTTAAAAAAAAAAAAACAACTCACAACTGCCAACAATAAACAGTGTTACACTTGTTAATCTATTTTGCCTTTTCTTTCCCAACAAGTTTTTTTCTGTAGAATTACTAAAACTTGGATAAAAGTATATCCTGTGTATAGACAGGCAGAAAATGTAGGAAAGACAGAGAGGATGGAAAGGAAAAGTGAGGTAAACTGAGAATATGAACTACTTAGGATGCCCAGGAGATTACATAACAGCGTGAATGTATGTAATGTCAATGAATTGGACACTGAGAAGTAGTTAATATCAAACAAGAGTATGTGTATTTTTCCATAATAAAACAACCATAATTTCCAAAAAGTCAGGGTGTGGTCCATTTTGAATTTTAGAACCTAGAATGCATCAGCACATTAGAGATACCCAAAAGATAGTCACTGAAATAGAGAAAAAAGGTCTAATGATAGGATCCATGTACCTTTTCCTTATCTCTACCTCAGTCAACTCTGAAGAATAAGAATAGTTAGGATCAATTTAAATATTGCTTGCAAGAGTCATGCCTTGATGTTTACTACTGATATTTATGATGCCAGTCAGGTTCCTGTATCTTTCCATGTTAGTGAACTCAGAATTCCAGGGAAGAAATTCATTTGCCCCAAAATAAAAGCACAAGCTAAAGGGCTTCACCAATTGTTTCAACAAAGAAGCAAGATGGTGGGTAGAAGTCTTGACCGAAATATAAGCAGGGTTTCCTTAGAGTTCATCAAGGCAAATTAAGACTTGTTTCACCAGCAAGACTGGCAGACCACTATATTTATATTTCATATCTACAGGGCAGAATGAAAAACCTTCACTCTTAAAAATGTGCTTCAAATTCCATATGAAATTTCAATATGCTTAACAGACTTTACTCAAATCTCTGCTAGACTGAGGAAGACTATTCTTCCAGTGGATGATTATCGGCTGACATCTACTAGGCTTTAGGGATTCAAGAATGAATAATAAGTCATAGTTAAGGTAGGTCAGCATAGCAACATACATGTTCTTTCCTGGCTGATAGCAATTTATGTTTGCTGGACAGATGAAATTGTTTTTTGACACTTTTAAACTCACCTGTTAGGTTAGTACTGCCATTTTCTGTAGGGACAGACTTCTTTGTGCTTGACGATCCTATAAAAATAAAGAAAAAACCTCTGATGAAAGAATAGTTAAAGGAGGTAATATCCTTCTTTCAGCCCCCTGGGTGGTGGTGATGTGTAGGAGGGTAGAATATTCTACAAGGAATTCTGCTTTTGCAATTGTTGTTATGAAACAAACCTCGAAACTGTCAGTAAATCTAGATTACACTAATAGACTTTTTTCAAGTCAGAAAACACAGTTTATGTAACAAAGACTTACATAATACTTGTTAGTGCCAGCCACTGATGGTACAATAGCTTTTACAAAGTTCATTAACCCACAGGAGGATACAGTGATTGGTTACACGTTAACTGATTTCTGCTCCTGTCAACTCTGCTCTTCAGAGTGGGGTAAACCATCCTGGGAGAGGCCCTCTGTATGTATGCCTCTAGGTTTTGCACAGCCAACACCCCTAACTTTATACAACGGTGAGATGAAGTGGGCAGAATTTTCAGTTTTAATTGCAAGTCTTCTCAGTATGATTATTTTAATTTTTAACTAGTATCTTAAGAGGAAAATGTTTAGAAGAATACCGGACCCCACCCAGTTAAGCAACATTTGAGTGGTTTATTCGCCTTGGCTATTTTTATAACGGAAGATTAAAAACAGGTACCACATGGGAACAGAGCAAATTTATCACAGTTATTTTTTTTCACAAAGATAGCCCTCCCCCTGGCAAAAAAAATCCCTCTCACAGTACTAAGAAAAGTAGCAATAACAACTTAAAAGATCTATGTTTCTTGTGTGTGCAAATGTCTTCCTCTTGATGGAATCTTAATCCATTTATTACAAAACATCAAGGTCAGTAGTTTTAAGCAGCAGGTATCAAATAACTGGCAATATTATGAAGCGCTTGCTGCGTGCCAGGCATTATGGGGGTAGGGTGTGCGTGCAGCCTGCTCACTGAGCCCTCCCAGCAACTCTGAGACAGACATACTGTGTTGCAGGGACAGGAACTGAGGTTCAATGAAGGTCACCCAATTGTTAAGTAGCAGAGTCTGGATTTGGACCACGCTGTTTGATTCTAAAGCCTGTATCAAAAAGGAATTGCTGATTTTCTACTATAAAAAAAACTATTTCTCCTCCAGTCTTCCCAGTTTTGGTACTACCAGTTATTCAACCTGCAAATGGAAGTCCAACCAAGAGGTCTGCCTTTGATTCTTCTTCCTTTACCATGAAATCCACTGGCAGGTAATTGCAGCTCCGCCTGACAACCAGATCTAGAATCCATCCACTTCCCTGTGCCATCATTTTTGCTGCATGACTGCAAGAGCATCTCGCTTTTATCTCCCCGGTGTTGTCACTCTTATGAGAGGTGATTTCCTGACCACAGTCTTTCTTTTTTTGGCTTGAGGAAAAAGACAGAAATAGATGGCCTTTCCATTCTAAGATCTTTATGCTTTTTTTCAAAAAAATATTTATGAAGCACCTGTTGTGCGCAGACACCATTTTTGTATCCTGGATATAATGGATGACCTAAGTACAAGGAGGCTAACTGACATCAGACTTGACAGAAAGACCAAGTGTTAAAATGGAATAATACACAGAATGGAAGAAATCTAAGTTAAATTCACTAAGTGGCAGAGACTCATTATGGATTAATTTCCTCTACTGTCTACCCATTATGGTGGTTTTTGAAACTTAGGACTCACTTTAGAAAGGACTCACTTTAGAAAGGCCCTGTTCTTTGGAGCAAAGCACCACCACCTCCACCCCACCCACTGGCTAGAAATGATTTATCTAGGGCTTGTCTGAGATTTGCTATGTCATCAAGTGAGATGGAAGTGGCCAAATGAGTGGACAACCCATTTAAACTTGAATACGGCATTTCTGAAGTCACCTTAATTCCTTTGCAGTAGAGTCTTTGCAGTAGAGTCAATAAAATCTTTTTTTCCCTAAGGTTGTTCAAGGTGAGTTTCTACTGCTTGTCGCCAAAAGCCTCCTTGTCCGGGCCTTCTGTGATTTTCATTACACTACCACACTATATCCTGTTTGCTTGTCTACTAACTTGTTCTGTCTCCCTCTCCATCAACTAACGTTATTTATGAAACTATGCAGCATACTGTGAAGGATATTTTAAAAGAGGAATTTCAATAATGTTTTTACCTTCTCCCACAATATTCTAGGCAATAGCAGTGGTGTGGGTAAAAAAGCATTATCTATTTGAAAAGCTTAGTGTGTCTTAGTAAAATGGTTTACTGAAAGTATGGATTCTAGTCTCTGAAATCAAACATGTATTATTTTATTTTGAGTAAATAGTAAACTTCTAAGCCTCATTTATAAAATGGGAGTAATACTTTGAGGACACAAAGGGAGGGTTATAAGGGCCTCAATGAGTGCAGAGTGAGGAGCATAGGAAAAGTATCTGAAGTTCCTAATAAAAATGATAAACTCTAGTAAGATTGAGAAAAGTCACTGTACTTAGTAACAACACTTTATATAGATTTCTATAGATTACTCTCTGTATATGAAGACTAGAACACTTACTTGCCTCAAGAAATCCTCTACATAGCACTTTTAATCTAGTTCAAGGTGACATAAGCCTGTAGAAATGATTTAGTTCATGAAATTGAGGCTCTACTCCAGTAGAGCATTACAAGTTTTACAAATAGCACTAACCTCCAGTGAGACATTAAGTAATAAACAGAGCAGCCAAATAGTGGGTATTAAAACAGGGCAAAAAAAAAAAAAAAAAAAAAATCTGTGTTATGAGGACATAAGAAAGAAAAGCAAGGACAGTTTCTCTCACCAGTAATTCATTAGAGAAACAAAAAAGTTTACTTTCACAAAGTGAAAAGAAAAAAAAAAGGAGCCCTCCACCTATCAATACTGTTATAAAATTAGCACCAAGATACACTGTTTCCTTCTAGATTGTTCACTTTTACAATAAAACACTCATAATACTATGATGCACATGATTTACTTATCGTTCTTTTAAGTGATTTCAAAATTAGGTCTGCAAAGCCAAGTTGTTACATCCGCAATTTAGAAGAAAAAATTCAGCAAAACAATTGTTATTGTCTAACTCACCCAAATTATTCTAGTAATAACAGGCATTGTGCCTCGTTTTGCAAACTGCCATTTTTACTTTCTTCTGGATAAAACTAATCTAAGACTACATACAGAGCAGATGAAGAAGAATGTAAAACCATGAAAAACTTGCACTTTATTTATTAAAGTATCCTAGTTTACTGACCATCACCCGGTGATACAATTTCTACAATAGTCGATGAAGAGAACACACAATTTACACAGCAAACCCCAGCTTTCTGGTCTTATCTTAAAAGAGGGCTTTTTTAGTCCCCAAAGGGCCAAGGGCATAAAAGGAAAACTCCATTTCCCCGCCTCTGCCCCAGAAGTCAAAACATTTTGTTTCAACTTCTTTGACGGCTTTGTGCGCTGCTAGCCGCCAGGCAGCTGTGATCTTAAAGCTGCACAGCTGGCGCGCGCCAGGCCAGGTGTTTCTGGATCCGGAAGGGCGGGACGCGCCCCTTCACCCGGACTCACAGAAGTCCCACCTGTGCCCGGGAGTGCTTCCCTCCAAAGCTCCCAATCAGCAATAAGAGCCCCAATAGCTTAACGTAATATCTAGAAGGTGAAACTCCGGGAGACGCCTTAGAACCCCCCCCACCCCCTCAACTGGTAGGCACGTACACGCAGGAACTGGTAGGCATTTTTCAATGTGCTCAATATGGCTTCAAACAAATAGAAGCCTTAGATAAACTCTAACCACCACCCATACCCACCGCCCCACTACCCCAGGAAACATTAATTTCAGGAAAAGTCTGGAACGACTCACAGGAGCCCTCCGCTGAAGCCAGTCCTTGGGGTAGCTCAACAGGTTACCCGCACTCCGCCAGGCCTGCAACTTTCCTGCCAGAAAAACGGAGGGAAGGACCGACTAATTTCTTCAGCAGGCGACCCCGAGGCAGGTGGGAGACGGCTCCGACCCTCTGTTTCCCCCAGCCCCATTCGGTCACCTCCGGGTGGCCCCACGCGTGCCGCCTCGCACACGGCGAACTTTCCGCGCAACCAGATCCCAACGTGGAAACTCCCCCTGGGCAGCGCGCCTCCTCCGGGATCCGGGAATAGGGTCGCGGAACTCTTACCCTCCTGGTCTGCACTGTCCACGTAGGCCTTCAGCAGAGCCGTCAACAGCAGCGCCCCCAGAATCAGCACGGCCCAGGCACCTCGCGAGCCGAGTCCCATTGTTCCGAGGACAGGACGCCGAGGCCTCGTGGGCTCCCGACCGAGGTGGAGGCGGCGCGGCAAGACTGGCCCTTCTGCGCACCGACGCCGGCTCCGCGTTCCCTCCCGCCTCCCACCCACCAATGACCAAATAGGGCGCCAGACCAGGCCTGGAGGGGGCGTCGCGCGCGTAGCTCGCGCGGCGAGGCCGGGACGGCGGGGCGGGGCTGGGACGGCGGGGCGGGGCCGGGACCAGAACGACGGGACGGGGAGAGAAGGGGCGGGGCTAGAGGTTCTGGGCGTGGTCACTTTTCATCGGCTCAAATCTTTTCAGAAGCTGTTCTCAGAGTCCACCCAGAACGCTCCAGCAGATTATTTTCTTTTCGGAAATGGCAGTTTTGTTATCTTGCGTAAAAACGCGCACCACTGCCTCTCCGGATACTGAGTGCTCCAGGCGTCGCTTTGCCGGAAGGAAGTCTTTGAAGAGTAGTTTTCGGGTGGAGTAAGGGAGAGTGCTTGGCTCAGAGTCAGAGGGGAAAGTTGCAGGTGGGGAACGGTAGAGCAGGGAAGGCAGGGATGGATGGGATTCCTTATGAGGGGGTCCTGGGTCGGCAGTTTTCTTTTCCCCAGTCTTAGGGGGATAATGGGTGGGTGGGGACTCAAGAAAAATGCGTTGTTTGCATTCTTATATAAAACACCATCTCTGAATCCTAAATTTCACTTTGTTGGTTTCCACGCGTTCCTTGCATATCGTGTAGGAAGGTGTTAGGGTTGGTAGAGGATGAATGGAAGAGCTGGTAGACCGTCACGCACGAGTGTAGCCATCAAAGCTGAGTGCACAAGTCTAATCTAGCCCTATTTGGATGAAATAACCTGTTTTGAATAGTTTTGAAGGAAGTTCATATTGAGTCTTTGGAGCTAGTTCTACTAAAATGTGTTGACTGTCATTGCTTCTAAAATACATATTTTGTTTCTGCTAAATTCCAAAGTGACCTGTAGGAATCTAGTTTATGCAGGAAAATGACAAAGATTCAAGTTCCTTTGAGTATTTCTCAGATTCAAGACCCTGGGCACTCAAAATCAGTGCATCCCCATTTGTAGCATTCTAAGTTGCTGATATTTGGTATCTCACCCATCCTTGGGTGTTATTTCTTCAAGCCTTCAGATGAAGGCTTGTTGCAAGTCCCCAGGTCATTCTTCTTAGGTGCCCCAGAACAAAAGTACTTTTTATAGCAAGACTTTCATTACTAATCGTAGTGGAGAAATTGACTAAAGATAAAATAGCTATTATGAGGAAGTTAAAAAACATCTGAAATGAAATTCTAAGTCTTCATCCTTATGGAATATTTCCTGTCTCCTATCTGGAAATGGAGATTAGGACTTACCATCTATTCATTCTGCAGAGGTTTGAACAAAACTGATAAATACAAGAACCAACTAGAAGTAAGTGTGCAGAGAAAAAACAGCAATGTGATAGGAAAAAAAAAAAAACTGGCTTGTTATTTCAGAATAAGTAGTCAGGGAAGTCCTCTTTAAGAAGATAAGTTAAACTGAGTCCTTAAAAAGGAGTCATATCAAAATGGGGGGATGTTTCAACCAAGCTTGGTGTGTTAGGGGGACAGAAAGAAAGCCATTGCAGCTGAAGCTTAGTGGGTAAGGACCAAATAGTACAAGATGAGGTTTAGGGTTTTTCAGATGGGAAGTTTGAATTTTGACATAAATATGATGGAAAGCCATTCAAGAGTTGACAAGTGACATGTGATGATTTATTTATTTTATTGGTTTATTGACGGGAGGAGGAAGTACTTTGTTTTATTTAGTTGTTCATTCCCCCAGACCTGAGTGTTGACCCTGGGACTTTGGGATGTATGTAGACTGCACCCGGTTTATATATTTTAAAAAGATGTTATTACCATTGGCTGTAGAAAGGAAGAGAGTAGAAACAAGGAATCCATTCTAGCTCTTTTGTTGGGATCTTTGTGTCTTATTTCCCTAGCACTATGATGATCCTCTAAAAAATAGTGTCATTATTTATATTTCTTATTTCCTCTCTTCCCTCAGTATGGAATATGGAAATATGGAAAGTGAGCGTAGACTTAGGTCACACCCAATACTGCTGTTATCGCTTTTGACCCATGTAGCTACCCGTAGATGGTCACAGAGCGTTGTGTTCAACCTTGGCTTTCTCTGTAGGCTTTACTTGATAGAGATTGCTATAAGAAACTCAGAAGTGACAGAACAGGGGACAGAAATTCATAAAGTTTGTACATGCTATTCCAGGATATGGAATGTGAAACTTCATCTCACCCAGTTGTTCAAGCCACAGACCTAGAAGTTAGCCTAAATTTCTGTTTCCCTCAAAAATCACATTCAATTGATTCCACATTTAATCCACATCCCCAATCCATATACTTCATCCATATTATTAGAACTTCATATCTATTATTCCCCACTCTATTTTTAAAGCTTAGCCACCAAACTGTAATAACTTTCTTAAGCTTTAAGATTCTATAGTTTAACTCATCTAGAATGAACAACAAATATTGTTCTTGTGTGTGTAGGGGAAGCCTGGAATAAATTACTCAAAAATTAACACTTTTTCTGGTTGACAGTTCTCTAGGTGATCTTATTTTCTTGTTCACTTTTCTGAATTTTCCCATTTTTCTAAAATGAATATGTATTGCATTTCAAGGAATTTTTAAAAGGCTCCTGTTTTAGAGTTTTAAGTCTAATATTGTAAAAACAGTTTCAATGACTATTCTATAGTTAGGTAGTAGAATAATGACAGGTACAATTTAATCTTCTTTTAGAGCTTAGATATAAGGCAGAAAAGAATAAAACAAAATTCTCTCCATGAAGGAGAGCAAAATCCAGAGCTTAATCAAATTCTATTCCTCAAATATATCAACCGATCTGTTTCTAATTACCCAGTCTTTGCTGTTTCCTTATCATCTGAATTAAATCTCAGTGAAGTTAATCCTGGAAATAAGACCGTACTGGGAGACAAGATATCTAGTTTCTGATGTCAGCTCTGCAGTTGATGTCCTGTGTCTTTGGCCAACATAATCAATTTTACCCTTGATTTCTTATCTTAAAAGTGAGGGATTTACATGCACTGATGGTAAGAATGAAAACTGGTAGAGCTGGTGTGGAAAACAGGTTGGCAGCTCCTCAAAAAGTTAAATATAGAATTACCATATTACCCCCCCAAAGGGGGGGTGATTCAAACATTTTTATGCCAATTTTTATAGCAGTATTATTAACAATATTCAGAATATTGTGAATATTCAATATTCAGAAGGTGAAACAACCCAACTGATGTCCATCGATGGATGAACAAAATGTGCATTCACATGCAATAGAATAGTATTCAGCCATAAAAAAGAGTGAAGTTTTTATACAAAGTATGATGTGAATGAAACTTGAAGAAATTATGCAAAATGAAATAAAATTAGACAAAAAGACAAAAAAAAGTATGATTCCTCTTGTAAAGTCACCTAGATTAGGCAAATTTGTAGAGATAGAAAATAGATTTATGATTACTAAGGACTAGGGGACTGAAAGTTGGGGAGTTATTGTTTGTTGGTTTTTTTTTTATAGGAAAGCTATGGGCCAGAATGAAGGCAAGTAGGCAGGCAGAAAGAGAGAGGAAGAAGGACTTCATTTATTTTATTCAATTGTTCATCATTGGTTGTTTCCCCCATCCCAGGTCTTGAACCAGGGACCTTGGGATGTATGTGGACTGCACCTTGTTTAAACTGTTAGACCACCAGGGCACTCTGGGAGTTATTGTTTAATGAATGTAGAGTTTCTGTCTGGGGTAACGAAAAGATTTTGAAAATAGTGATGGTTGCACAGTATTGTGAATATAATTCATGTCATTGAATTGACATTATTACCCACAAAGTGAGAGATTAATGAGACATTCCTAAAATATCATTGAAACATTAACATTCTATAATACTAAAGGGCTAATGGGAGATAAGGGAACTAATATGAGTCCTGGATGATTTATTAGGGTTAGTTGCCTTGAACTCTGTGAAGACAGTAAAACCAGAAGATGACAGATGGGAGGCTGCAGGTCAAAGCCAGCTGAGATTTGTGTTTTGTTTGACTTTTGCAATATTTACCAATGTGGCATTTAAGATTAAAATAATTAGTAGCTAAAATGTAAAACCTAGACCTTATGTTTTCTCTATTAATATTATCTGTTAACGTTTGAGACTCACCATCTTAACTAGCTGGGGTTATGAAATAGCTGCTGCCTCTAGGTAGTACACACGCTCCAAACAGTCCCTTGCTGCCTTATTCCCATCTCATCTCATTAATCTCCATAACTTACTGTCTCATGGCATTTGAATGTGTGCCCCTAGCATAAAACTATGATCAGGTGAATTGTTTTGCGAGTTCTATGCCTGTGTTGTCAATTTCTTTAAAGAAAAGTGTTAAAGAGATTTCTTTTTCCTTTAGTTTCTGTCAGATCTCATCTACAACAAGGAAATGACTGTTATATGCTACCACGTAGGGTTTAGGTTTTCTGTAATGGAAACAAATATCTGTGAAAAGTTTTGTGAGCATAGAGTTCTAAAGAACACTTAAATTAAAGAGATTATTCATGCATGCAGTTCCTTAATTTTGTTCAGTATTTCCTAGAGTATACAAATAACTACTTTTAAGGTCTCTAATTTCACCTATTTAAAAAAAAGTCAAAAGTATTATAAATTAAAAAAATTTAAATAGTACACAGAGTACAAAAAATGGTTAAATCCTTCCTTTTACCTCCCGTTGAGGAACCACAGTTAATGTTTTCTCTTCTTGGACTTAAACTTGTTCGTATGTGTGTTTTGTTTTTGCACATAGAATTATGTTGAAATTTTATTGCATTTACTTGAACATAGAATCAAAAACCGTGTATTTTTCCACACAAAAGATTTATACTTCATTGATTGCTTTGTGACTTGCTTTTTAAATCTGATACCATGCTGTGATCATTCTTCCATATCTATACACACAGCTATGCTTTATTTTGTAATGATTGTATATCATTCAGAGTATGGGTATAGTTATTCAGGCATCGCATTTTTGACAGGTATTTAGGTTATCTCTGATTTATTATAACAGAAATTAGACGACCCTGTGAACATCCTTCAGCCGACATCCTGGCAATGTGCTAAAAGTAATTCTAGGTGCACCCTGATAGAGTAGCAGTTGGGTCTTCTGCCTCTAACCAGGCATAGTTTACATACGTTCCAAAGACCAGGTCACATGCTGGGATCGAAGGGAACAACCTGGATGAACAACTAAATAAAATAAAGTGTTCTTCCTCCTCTCTCTTCCTGCCCGCCTGTCTGCTCACCTTTATTCTTGCCTGTACCTTTCTTTTAAACATTTTCTTAAAAAGAACCTACTTCAGAGTTACTTTTATTTTTTTTTAAAGGAAAGGTGCAGGCAGGAATGAAGTCGAGTAGACAGGCGGGCAGGAAGAGAGAAGAAGAACTTCATTTGTTTTATTTAGTCTTCTGTGGGTTGTTTCCCCTGGCACTAGTTCTTGAGTGAGGGATCTTGGGATGCATGTGGCCTGTGGCCAGTGAACTAAACAGCTAGGCCATCAGGGCACGCCTGAAGAGTAGATTCTTAGAAGTGAGATTATTTAATCAAAGGACGTGTGTTCAAAATTTTTTCATCAGAATTTTAAAGTGATTTTTAAATGTACATTCTAATACTCTTGAAATTATATAGCATTTATACCCATAGTAACCTTAGTAATGCAAATAATAAAATGTATTTGTCTCTCTCTTGCTGACATTAAACTGTCTCTCTGCCTTTTGTCAATGTAGTAGACAAATTACAATGTCTCATTTTGTTCAATTTGCTTTTCCTTTTCATTAACTGAGATGACTACGCCTTTTTTATTGGCCATTTGTATTTCCTTTTTGGGGAATTAGTTGCTTATGTCCTTAACTTAAGAGTTGTTTAATTCTTATTTGACTTATATACATGAAAATATGTAATCAGGAAACAATATATGTATATGTCAGTTTCTTTTTTAAAAAATTATTTTTATTTTTACACATTAAAATGAACTCACATTTAAAGGTTCCCCATCCCTCATATATATATGTCAACACACTCTTCCCTCCACCAAATCACCAACTGTTCTTCACCAGTGTCCAGTGGGTTCTGCCACCATTTCTCCCCCGCTCCCCACCATCCTATAGCAGTTCTTAATTAACATCATTTTATTCAAAGACATTTTGTTATGACAACCGATTCCCTCCAGGGCCACTTTCTGTGAGGAGCGCACACATTCACCACCCACCTCCACCCGTGTGTCTGCTGGGTTTTCACCAGGACTCTGGTTTTCTCCCACATCCCAAAGACGTGCATATCGGGTTCACTGGTGTGTCTGCTGTCCCACTCTGAGTGTTGTGTGTGTGCTGTGTGTGTGTGTGTGTGTGTGTGTGTGTGTGTGTGTGTGTGTGTAAGCTGTATTCTCTGCGATAGAAGTGCATCCTGTCCAGGCTTGGGTTCTATCTTGACCCTGAGCTGTTGCGATAGACTCCAGTCACCTGTGCCCCTGAACTGGAATACTAAGTTGGGAAATGAATGAATAAATACACAATGCCTAACATTAAAAAATTTCTGAATTGTTATTTAGAGGTTTGTTGATGTTTTTGTGACCAGAAATATACCATAGAACTTATCAATTTGTTTTTGGTAAAATTGGTTTCCTTTTATGTGACTTAACTTTGCAATCATAGTTTCCAACACCCTCACTGTATCTGTATACTAAAAGATGTTTCAAAAACCTCACCTTTGGCATACTGGAGTTATACATACATATATATGTGTGTATATATAAACATATACATGTGTATATGTGTGTGTATATATACATATATATGTGTGTATGTATACATATATATATATATATATTCTTGCTCCTTCTAGTCTGTCAAATTCCTCTTACTGTAGCAGGTAAATATATGACACCCATCAGACAAGTAATGTTTATATTTTGCTTAGAACAACCAGCAAGGTACAGTATCTGATTTAAATTTTTTTTAAAAAAGAATCTAAGGGTTCCTTACTGACCTTTGAAGATCATACTCTAATGATGCAGAGGAACAATAGGTATGAAATAAATATGAGAGCTAATAAAACAAAAGTAATGAAAATTACTTGTATTTGAGCAGTGCTTTGCTGTTTACATTCTTTTGAGAAAGAAGACATGTATATAAATAACAATATTAGGTTAAAAAAAAACACTAGGTGCCATAACACTGAACTGGGACTTGGGGAAACAGAAATAAGTTGGGAGTGGGGGACCAGTATTGTGGAGAAATGAGGGATGAGTTGGAAAGGTTTTTAATGGATGGAAGTAAACAGTATGAAGAGATAAGACAAAGGGGTGAGAGTCCATCCTGAAAGAAAGATTAGCTCCCTTTGGACTGAGTATTTGGAATGCTTGGAAAGTGACCATAGGAGTGAATAATCACCTCTTAACCTTTCAAGCACCTGTTTTGAGCCTGTTAACTCAACCTCAAGATTTGTATCTATATGTTTACATAATCAACTACCTCTCACTACTTGTGTATATTGAATATATTAGTTTGAGATGAACTTAAACCTTCTGGAATTTCCACATAGATCTTTCTGTGACTCTAGAAGGAAGAATCCACATCTGAACCTTTCTGTCTCAGTGACATCCATTCACTCATGATCCCTTCATTCATCTGACCACTATAACATTCCAGTATGCTCATTATCAATTAGGACCATACTTGGTACTCCGGAGACAAAAATAAATACATCAACTTCCTTTCCTTGTGGAATATGAAGTTTATAACAGACTGGATAATACATGTTCTTAGAGACTTTGGTATCTGGATCACACTTATATTCCAGCCTCAGAATATTTCTAGATCTGAGACCAATCAAGAACTTCCTGCTCTTTACTCCCATGAATGAGGGTGAGCCTTGCTGGGAGGGGCTGCCAGGAACCCTGCCCGTCAGCTGAACTGGCAGAAACACACATTCTCATTCAGGGCAGCCTTGGTTCTTCTTTATACTGTATTTTGCTATATTTGTTCACAGAAGATGAGTATGCTTTACAAGAAGGAGAAAGATTTACTGAGACTTAAAAACTTTTTTTCTTGCTAACCAGTTATTCATATGACCCTCTAGTCTATAAGAAAGGTTGTGAGGCTCTAATGATGGGGACATTATAATTTAAGGTAGTTAAACATCTGTTATTTCTTTAAGGGCACTTTAGTTCATATTGTTTTCTATTATCTTGTTTAATTGCTTGCTGTAATTTATAAGTGTAATAATAAACTCATCTAGGTGAAAACATTCAACTTGCTATTTATTTCTCTAAATAAAACAATTTGTATTTCTCCCATTTTAGTTAATTCATCAGTTAATTTGTAAGTATGAATAAAAAAAGTCTGACTTCAGGATTAAGGGCTGTATAATGTATGGACACTGTGGATAAGTGCTAGAAGTTGGAACTTCTTGCCTCACTTCTGCCACTTCTAAATTGTGGAGAACTGACAAACTTAGAGACCTAAATTCCTCTTAGGAAAATGGAGAAGGATTTATTTAACAGAGTCTGGAAATATCCCAAAACAACAGCAGCAACACAGAACCAAACCAATGAGTTAAAGGAGCAGTGAGATGAGTGACTGCCCATTTTTCTGATTGGACAGACTCACCGTGTCAGCAACAGACTGACTGTGACTCTGTCTCCTCCTCCATCTACAAGACTAATGTCTCTGCACTTTTATTTCTTTAACTACTATAAAATAATAATAATAGTAATAACAATAATGATTTCTATGTCATAGTGATACTAGAAATAAAAATGAGATTATTCATAGAAATATTTACTGTGGTACCTGGTATTGTAAGTGTCCAGTAATATTAATTTTTGATATAGTTGGTCTAGTATCTAGGTTCATCTTGGTGTGACTTTTGTATGGTTTCTCCAGTTAATGAAGAACAAGTTTCTTAGATTATATGAAAAAACAGTTACTAATTTATAAATGGTACTGCTTATGGGTGGCACTAATAATCATAATTTTAATAATTTCATCATAATTCTAAGTTTTATAGTAGAAACACAATATAGTACCTCTTATGTGACAGGCCAAGGTCTAAAGACATTACATATGTGAACTAATTCAGTTCCTAACAAGGAGGGTATTATTATCACCTCCAATTTATACATGAGGAAGTTTCAGGTACAGGACACACAGCTAAGTGGCAGTAAGTTGAGGTTGAGAACTCATATTCTTAACTACTCTGCTTGATGGATCATTTTTATAAAAATTGTATATATACCTGAGGACTTATTTATTTTAATTAAAGATCTGAAAGTTTTAAGTAGTCTGGGAAGCCCTAGAAAAATCAATCATGAAATATGAGAAGAAAGATCAAAGAGACAAAACATTATAGTAACAAAGGTAGAAAGAAAACACAACATTTTTAAAATGAACATATAAAAATCCCTAAGAATGGTAAACAGAACTACCTGTCACTATTGTGACAGACTAGAACATTTGGTTCACTCTCATAGTGAAAAACACATAAAAGTGCTGGATAAAATATAAAAGGACTTTTAGAAAACAAGACTTCAATAAATTGATGAAGATGTTAGAAATTTTCAGAGGCTTCAAAGTAAGTGAAAGCAGAATCACATAAAACATCAAAGAGTTGGCTTTCATCATGGGGACATTTGCCAACCCAAACTCTAATTTTCAATGATGGAGTTCAGAGCACTCTACTCCCAGATATGACCGCTTGCATAGTGAATATTATAAGCAGAATGGCAGAACCAGGAAGTTCTCTCTGACTTTCACCAGGCCCTTCTCCCCTGAAACAGGTGGTAAGATTTCCCTGAGCAACTACCTGCCTGTACCTGAGTAAAGAAGCAACTGTATTTCCAAGGCTAGGAGAAGAATCAGAAAAATAGGACTTGCTCTGGCTTACTCCATTTACCTTGCCCACTTTGTCCTATCATATTTCTACTCTTCATCAAACTTGACAAAATACCCACTCAGGTTTAACCATTTCTTAAGGGCTTCATTTTTCTAATGAAGGTTCCTATGTTGTGTAAATCTGACTAATACTAAATAAACGTGTGTGCTTTACTTTTTTTTTTTTTTTTTTTTTTTTAAGTTCAGGCAGGAATGAAGGCAGGTAGGCAAGCAGGCAGAAAGAGAAGGGAGGAAGAAGCATTTTTTTTTTAAAGGAAAGGTACAGGAAGGAATGAAGGTGAGTAGGCAGGAACAGAAAAGAGGAGGAAGCATCTTTATTTTATTTTCTGTTTAGTTGTTCACACTGGTTGTTTCCCCTGGACCTGGGACTTGAACTCAGAGGTATGTGGCTTACTCCTTTGAAGACGATTGACTTACCCACTGCACAAGGATGCATCAGAAAAAGCATTTAAAAATTATTTTAATTTTAGCTGTACATCTTGGTTACTCCCTCTGGTCCTGGGACACAAACCTTGGTCCTGGGATGTATATGGACTCTGCTAGGCCAGAGGTGGTGGATCCAACTGCCACTCCATCAAGATATGTAGATTTGCCCCTGTTAATCTTTGTCAGTTTGATTTTCACAACCAGCTACAACCCCTAAGAGGGTTGAGGAAAACTTTTTCCTCCCCTACACAAATCCTTGAGAGACTCAGATGTCCAGGTACCAGGTCCACTTGAGAGGAGGGGATCTGACAGCTGCCACCTGTCAGATCTGGACACCAAAAGACTGGCCATCTTACTGTTGTCTTAGATGTCTTCCTCTCCCTTTCCTTCTGAAGCCAGTCATTCACCAAGTCCTATCTGTTCCATGTAACATTGCTCCTGACTTTCCCCCTTCAATCATTAACTTTGTCATCAATACTCAATAATCACTGAGTCTTCTAATAGTCTCTGGTCTCCTTGCCTCCAGTTGCTCTGTACTCAGCTTCCTTCCTGTGCCTCTTTTCCATCCATATTTCCTGCACTCTGACCACATGAGTCAGACTCTAAGTGTCTCTATGCCTTTTCTCTTGCTGTATCAGTTCTTCCTGTAAGGGTCTTACTGTTTCTATCCTTCAAATTCAGTTCAGATGTTACCTCTTCTGAGACACTGCCCCTGACTTAATTCGGTCCTCGTTCATTCATTAAGCATTGTCATCCCAGGCATTGTGCTAGTGGAAAAAAGATAAGACAGAGTGTGTATTAGGGGTAACTGGCAAATAGATCCTGATAGAGCTAGAGTCTTCTTGTCTTTCCATGGAAGACAAAAGTGAACACCCACTGTATGCCATTCATTGTACTAAGAGCTTTAGAGTGGTTTTATTGAGGCTCCCAATTCATTCTTTCTTATACGGTTGTATTCAATATTTATTTATTAAATGCCTAATTTGTGACATTTGGTTGAGTGCTGGGTACATAACAAAAAAGAGATATATTTCCTGCCCTCCTAAAGCTTATTGTCTAACTCTAGGAGTGGGTGTTTTTATTTCCAGATTACAAGTGAGACCAATGAACCTCATAGAAGCAGAGCAGTTCTGGGGAAAATGGATTTATTCTACAAAGATCATGAGTACACCTCTGAGTCTATATTATATTGTGGAAGCCCTAGGGGTGAGATATTCTGGATAGACCTGTGTCATTTACCTACTTCAGTAGTCAAGGATAACAAAGTCTATTATCAAAAGAAGGGGAGGTGGCACAAATGTGGTCACTGAAGGGACCATGAATGGTGTCATCACCTGCTAAGTTCCTGATGTTAGCTGCAGAACAAATTCTAATAAATGTGCAGTATAACACATTTGCATCAATATTTGCCCATGATATTGCACTCTAACTTCCAAATGCTATATTTACCAGGTTTGTTCTACTATGCTGGTTTCTACAAAAATTAATTACAAGTCTTATCCTGTTTTATTCTTCTGTAAATAACATTTTTTAGAGAGGAAAGAAGCAGGCAGGAATGAAGGCACGTAGGCAGGCAGGCAGAAAGAGAGAGGAGGAAGAAGTATTTTATTTATTTTGTTGTTCGTTTTAGTTGTTCCCCTGACCCCAGGTTACTATGCTGGGTCCCTGGACTTTATGTGGACTACACCAAAGTCGCAGACTTAATGCCTGAGCTACCAGGGCTGCCTGCAAAGAACATTTGACGTTAATTTTCCTCAATGAGTTTTTTTAAAAATCACTGATAAAAATGCTGTGATGTGACTTTGTACTTTTTGTGGAGTAGGTTTTGGAGCAGGGTGCTCCATTTAAAATTCTTACATCAGTATTGGATATATTTAAATTGACACAATCGATTGCATATGGTAGACACTTGAAATATGCTAGTTTTCTTTCTCTTCAGTTGGACGACAAAGGAGATTTTAATGTGGAAGATACTTGGAAAAGAGGATAACCTATTGAAAGCAGAATTTTAAGATGAAGATAGTAACACTATTGAAAAGGAAAAGTATAGCAAAGTCCTTTAGGACAGTGCTTCTCAAAGGATTTGTGATGAAGAAAGTTTCTTTTTTAAGTCTATTGTGAATTATTTGTAAGATATACATATGAATTACTATAAATATAAGATTAAAATAAATGATATACAAAATATAAGCCCAATCTATTTTTAGACTTAACAGACATAAATTACTCTCAAATGGCTATGAGTGTTTCTAAACAATAGTTCCCAATTTCTGTACTTGCCTTGGACTGGGAACAAACTAGTCACGGAGGGACCACTGGTCCCTCCTGACTAGGGGATTGTGCAGTAATCCTTCTGTGTGCTGTCCAGAGATCACCAGAAACACACTTGCTCCTGGACCAGTTAGGTCGTTACCCCTGCACCAAGGAAGAACTGGACACCCCTGCAACACCTTAAGAAGTCATTAGAAAGGATTTATTTTAGGATTTGGGTTTGTGTTAGGTAATATTAAGAAGTGGGGCTTTGTCCAGATTGGATGATGTCAGGAGGTAGCGACAACTCCATGATCTGATATAGGGATAAGCCTTACTGGTAACAGGCAGGAATAAACAAGTCTGAAGTTTTATTTGACAAAGAAGCAATGGTCACCTGAATTAACTAGGATGAAGATTGCTTTGGTTATTTGTGTAGTTTACATATGTTCCTGTGTGTGCCCGTGTTCAGATGTGATTTTGGAGTGCTCTTGTTTTTGCTGAGATCAGAGTGGTCTGGTCTGATGATGTTCTATGGAATTGTTTATGTCCTGCATCCAGGCCAGCTGCTAGATATCAGGAATATCTTTCTCTTCTCCTCTGTAAAGTGACAGGGGCCTAAAGGTAAGAACATTTGAAAGATAAAGGGACAGGACTGGTGAGCCGTTATCACAATTTAGCATCAATCCTCAAACATGAGTATGGACCAGAATCCCCTGGGAAGGTGGCGAGTTCAGTGGGCTGGCCCTACCCCAAGAATTTCAGGTTCAGTGGGTCTGGGGTGGGACTTGGGAATTTGCATTTCTAACCAGTTCGCAGGTTAGATGGGAACATCCGTTGATGCTGTCAGACCACACTTTAAAAACCACTGAATTAAATGCTGAATCAAAGGTGAGGATGATTAAAGGGAAAGAAAGAGGATCTAATGTAATTAGCTGCACTTCCCAAGATAAAAGTCTAATGTACAATGTTCTCATGCAACTCTAACATTGGATGACACTGTACATTTTCCAATTTTAAATGACTTCATATAGGATGAGTCCCTCCAAAACAATTTGTGCAGATTGTGAACTACTGAAGTTTGTAATTAACATGAAAATACAATGCATGAATTTCATTTCCACTTTCTAAGCAGTTCCCAGTTGCAAAGAGACAAATCCATTTTAGGAAAGTTATGTTGAAACCAGGTCTTCAACTGGATCATTTGCAAATTGGCTTATTTGCAAGTAGCCCTTGTACTTACTAAATGTCAAGTAGCTGTTTCCAACCCCCTCTGAACTTCTTTCTTTCTTTTCTTTCTCTTTTTTCTTTTTTGACCTTCATCCCCAAGTCACGAACTGGCTTTACATGGTCTGCACCTTGGCCTCCGGAGCCACCTGAGCCACAGGGGTGCCTTCCTTTTAACTATTTTACTCACCGATATATGACAAAATTCCTTGAAAGTATGTAAATACCCATGCTTTTAAAATATTTAAAATCTTTTTTAAAAATCTGACATTTTCTGCTTGACTTTCTTTCTTTCTTTCTGGGACATTTGGTGAAAAGAGGAAGTAGAAAAGAAGCTTGAGAATGGGTGGTGTTAGATTCTTTGAAAAACTGACTTACATTTAATTTCCTTTACATCTGCCTTCATATGTGATAAAAGAAGTGTGACCTGACTTCTGTAATTGAGTCGAATTGTCTCTGTTTAAAAATTTACATGGAGATTCAGTTAATTCTTAACTAACAAAATTTAAGCATTTATAAAGTGATGCTGTGTTACAACTCTTTTTTTTTTTTTTTTTTTTGGCAATTTTGTTAAGAAGTAGGAGCATTTAAGGAAGAAAGAAAGAGGAGAGAGAAGCATCCTTATTTTGTTTAGTTACTCATTTATGGTTTTTTACCCTAGCCCTAGGTCTTGAACTTGGGTCCTTGGACTTTATTTACATGGTCTGCACATCAGTGTCAGCTGCCTCAACCAGAAGGCCTCTTCTTTATAGCTTTTTCTTTCTTTCTTTATTTTTGTTTAAAACAAATTATAAACTCTTTATTAACCTCTTTAAAAAGTTACCAAGAATCTGGAAATTCATGAGAAACAGCTCAAATAATGGTAATCTATTGAAGTAGGACCCTTGGCCTTCACCTGAAATAATTTCTCTCTCTAAAGAAAATGATCTTTGTCAGGGAGCTAGATCTTACAAATTTAATAGGGTTTTGCTTTCAGTTTTGCATTAGAATAAGAATTCAAAGAGAATAAGAATACTAACATTGAGGTTGAGTAGGTCTACCCTGATAGTTACTAATTAGACCTCATTTGTGAAGTGACCAATTTCAAGAGAGTCTCTGAATACCAATGCTTGTTGTTATACGTTTTGGGTTATGATGTACTTGTCTCTTTCACAGTTCTTCCAAAATATGTTTTCAATATCAGATAGACATTGACAATAAGGGCATAAACAGAGATGGAAAAGTGGGAAAGACTAGGGAAGTCGAAAGAACTGAGAAAATCCAGGTTGGAAAAGAGGAGCTTGAGGTGGGAGAGCTGAGAATCTTGGAATAATATGTGGGGCTTATCGTGTGAAAAAGACAGACGTACAGTATTCCAAGAATGAGGGTAGTGGATGGTAGTTGGGAAACAAGGTCCAGCTCCTCTGCCCAACAAACTGTCCTGCGCCTGGGATGCTGAGGACACAGATATGTTTCCAGGGCTGGGCTGCTCTTCTGGCGCGCATATACGCAGATTCGAATGTCTTCCCCTGCGACAACACTCTATGTACCTGTCCCACGGTTCTCAAGCATGCAGGAAATATGATGTAAAATTTGAATGACGAGAAAGACTTTATCAGTCAGAGGGGAACCCGTGAGCAAGGCTGCAGAGGCCATAAACAAAATGGTGCACATGGGAAACTGCAGATAATTGTATGATTCTTGTTTAGATTCTATTTCTCTGTTGATAAAAATGGGATAAAGAGGGTAGTCACTCAGGATAGACAAGTATCCATGGTCTTTGAGGGTGGGCCCCAGGATTTGGTAAGGTAGATTCCTTCAAAAATCATTGAGTACATATTGTACACTAGATATTCCAAACACTGCCTGAGTTACAGAAATGAATTAGACCAAGTCTTTGTCCTCAGAGTGGGTCCATCTAAAAGGAAAACAGATACAATAGACTAGGTAAAATGAAGTGTCATAGGTAGACGTGTGCAAGGTATCGAGGCCACAAAGACTAGGTGAGGGGAAAGGATGGGAAATGAGAGGAGAGAGAGTAGAAGTTTCAGAGAGCAGCTGACCTTGGAGTTGAGTCTTGAAGATGAGAGGGTTCCACGAGGAGGAAAGTCAGTGAAGGGCGCAAGTCCAAGGGAGCTGGTGAATACACTGAGTGTATTAGGTAGCAGTCATCCTAGCTAGTGCTTTTCTTGAATGTGGGTTGCAGGGGTACCATATCATGAAGAACCTTATTTATCACACTAGGGAACTTCAAATGTATCCTGAGCAGACATGTGCTAACACTCCTGTGTTCCAGGGCAAGAGCAAAAGGAATTTCCTCACTCCCACTAAATTTCCACCCTGAGTCAGGAATTTTCTGTTTTATAACAGGTTTGATTCTAAGACCAGAAGCTAAAATGTGCAAGAAACATTACATATTTTTATGGCTCATGAATCAGTCTCATTGGATTGGTTAGGCAGGAAAGTGAATGCAAGTCACCAAAGCAACTTTGTGTCTCTACCAGCACCAAGTCCCCGGAAGATTTCCTGGTTATTACTCATTGCCTATCCTGGTTACCGCTCATCCACCTACCCATTGTCTATGTTTGCACAATCCCATTAGGCCTGGCAACTTCTGGAAGTTTCCCTGACATATTAAGCACACTAGAATATTTGCTGAAGCTCTGAAACCCAGTGCCTAGGAGTGTCCTTCCCTAGCTGGGCCTACTCTCTGGAGTCTTGCTGCTTCCCAGGGCAAGATCTGGAGCAGAGCCTCACCCTCACCCACTGTCCCCTGCTTTTACACCTCCTGACCTCCTTTCTCCACCACCAAGTAATCTCTATTCTGTATGGAAATTCCTTCCTCTTTCTTTCACTATACTGGAAATCCATAACTTGAAAAACATGTTCCTCTTTGCTCCAGGGAAGGGAGGACTTACTTTGACAAAGATGAAGAAAAATATTTGCATTTAACTTTCTAGTGCAGCAAAGACAAGGGAGAAAACCAAAACCAGGTAAGGTTATACATGGGATCAGTGTGAATATTTACATTGTGCCATATATGTAAGGCAGAAGTGGAGGCCATTGGCCAATGCAAGAAAGGACATGAACCTCTGAAGGACTGGATGAGTAGGACAATGATGAGATAGGTGCTGGGGTAGGGAGCAGCTGAAGGCGAAATCTTTGAACTTGGGCTTCCGTAATTTTAGAATGGAGTGTTATAGGGAGCCTGCAGTCAATAATCATTGATCAAACCTGGACAATCCCCGGACAAGGTTACAGGTGATGGACTGGGAGGGTGAGGGAATGGGCATTGGTGGTTTAGCCTTATATATACTTTTTTGTCCTAAGTCAACATGTTTTTGGAATTCTTTTGAGCTAAATCTGGGTGCTGGGGTCCTCTCTCTAATCTGTGCATTGCTCTGGATATCCAGTGCTGGAATCAACTTTTATTTAAAAGTAAATCATTTACTTGATTTATTTTGTTTGTGTTTCAAATAGCTCAGTGAAGTAAATGCTACACTTTTCTATTCTGCTCATGGAAAACCAGAAGTTCACAGAGGCTTCATGAATTTACCACAGCAATCTAATATGTGGCACCAAACCATGTCAGTTATTGTGGGTTCTTTCCAGTGAATCATTTACTGCCTATCATTGACATTTCGAGGTGAAATGGGCTCTTCTTAATAATTATGTCAGGACGCTGGTATAAAGTAAAGTTTTGAGCAGAGTGGTATGTGGGCAATTAGGTTTCTATTATTATAATAAGATAAGGTACAGGCAAGAATGAAGGCAAGTAGGCAATCAGCAGGCAGGAAGAGAGAGGATAAAGAACATTTATTTCATTTAATTGTTCACCTTGGCTTTTGCCCATCATCCCAGGTGAACCTGAGTCTTTGGATTGTGTGTGGATTATACCAGCAAAAGTCTAATGATTTATCCACTACGCCACCAGGGAGTTCCTGGGTTTCTATTTTAAAAGGGTGTTTTCCAAAGAAGAAATTGTAAGTTTGGTAATCACTTCTACTTTTCTTGATTTATAACCTTAATTTTATTATTTCCTTTCTTTAAGAATGATAAAATAGCCAACTCTTTTCATGAAGACAATATAACCCTAAAATCAAAACCTAGTAACAGCAGAATTAAGATAGATTACAGTCAGTCTTACTATGGACATAGATGTAAAACTCCTAATATGTATCAGCTAACTGAAATCAGTGATAATTGAAAGGATATAATAATTTGTGACCAATCATGGTTAATTCTTAGGAATGCAAGGAGAAAATGCTACATCAGAGAAATCTATTAATGTAATTTCCTACACTCACAAACTAAAGAAGAAAATAATTATAAATATTTCAACAGATGTTTAAAAAAGCATTCAGTAAAGTTCTATACTTATTTATGATTAAAGTTTGTAGATACTTTGAATTCATAAAGAAGTTTTAAAACATGATACGAAAGTACTTATATTTTTACCTGGAAAAACTTTGCATTTGGTTTTGTTTTTAAAGGAAAATGCATGTTGAAGGTGGGTAGGCAGGTAGGCAGGAAATGAGGAGGAAGAAACATTTTTGTTTATTTTTTATTTAGTTGCTCACACTGATGTTTTCTCCCTAGACTTGGGACTTGGACCTAGGGTTATGTGGTTTACTCCTTTGGAGATGATTGACCTAACACTGGTCTATCAGGACATACCCAAAAGCATTTGCTTTAAGATCAGGAACAAATCAGGTGCTGCTATGTATTCTAGCATAATGTTCTACACTCTACTGGAGGTTCAGGCCAATGTAGCAAGATAGGAAAGAACACTCAGAAATACAAGGGTTGGATGGGAAGAGATAAAATTATCATTGCAGTTGCTATGATGATTTGCCTGGAAGACGAAAAAGATTCAACAGTCTCTTAGAAGTAATAAGAAAAGTTTGACAAGTTTGCTGATTATAGGCTTAATATGCAGAAGTAAGTAGCAGTCCTCAGTAATAGCAATAATAGAAACAAGGTGATCATAGAAAATAAGATACCATCCAAAATAGCAAGCAAAAAAATTAAGAATTAATAGACAAAACATGTACAAAAACATTAGAAAAGAGTATTTACAAAATCTAATAATGGGCGTAAAGCACTGAAACAATAGTGAGATAAATTACCTTCATGAATAAGAATGCAGTATTTAAAGGGGAAAACTTGCCCCCAACTTAATGCTGTTTCAAGCAAAGTCACAGCTACCTTTGGGGGGTTCCTGTCCTTGAGTGACTCTTGGTAGAAGGTGAGACAGAAGGTTGCTCTGTGAAAATGGAAGAAAGGCCAGCTATGCCTTGCTGTTGGGAAACTAGCACGTATGTGTGTGAGCCTAGTTTGGATATAAAATTCTCTTTCACTCTGAATCTTGGGTGAGTGCTACAGGTTTCCCCCTGCAATCCAAAGATAGAGGACTCCTTTGAAACTTGTCCTAAGCTGAAATGGCTTAAAGTAGAGAAGTAACTACCATTTATCTATACAGAAAAATGTGAGCAGTTCCCAGATCCAAAATATCACCTACCAAACCATACCAAATAACACATCACACTCACCAACATCACCTAACATCACACTCACCAAGAGGAAAAGCAGGAATGAGGGAAACGTTCACGGCCTGTAGAAGGAGCTTCCAGGTAAGCCTGTGGGGCTGCTTCTCTGGACGGGCTGCTGCTTTTCAGCTTTTTGACTTTTGTTGTAAAGGGAAAATCCTCTTCAGATTTCTTTAGCTCAGGGAAAATGAGTACAGAAAATCCTTAAATAAAGTTGCTTGGTTATAACATTTGATTATCAAAAAAACCCCAATTCTGGCTGATGTAGAGGGAAATAACAGTTATTTGAGGACTTGGTTTTGTTACACATTGCCTCATTTAAGTTGCAGTTTTCACAAACCTGTATAGTACATTAAGTGAGAACTTATTGGACTAATGCAGGTCTTTTGTAAAAAAAAACCAAGGTAGCCTGAGATAAACTTTCGGAGAGTGGGGGTCACCTGTACATCGATGCATGAAGAGATCAGAAACATTTTGACCACGACAGCATCCACCATGGCATCTGAAACAGATCCTTCAGCAGCACAGCCTGACCTGTCCTGTGGACATGTCCCCTATGGTTCTTGCCCCTTTTCTGAGTCTGCTTTCTGGGAGCTCCTGGAACTCTCTGATATTTTCTCCAAGAATTCCATTTGGTATTAAGTTAGAATCAGTTTCTATTGTTTACAGTCAAGAACTTGAAACCAGGAACCTTGACAAAATGATTATGAAATTTACGTGGAAGAATACAAGTAACTAAGATCAGGGGTTGGCAAACTTCTTCTCTGACAGACCAGTTGCTAAATACTTTAGGTTTTTCTGGCTGGAAGTGACTATTCCACTCTGCCTCCATCTCAAAAGTAGCCACAGACAGTAGGTAAACAAATGGGCATGGTTGTGTTGCCATAAAGCTTTACAAAAGTAGTGAGCGGGCAGGGTCTGGCTCAAAGGCTGAATTCCCTAATCTCTGATTAAGTCAGTCTTGAGACAGAATAGTAAAGAGGAAAAAGACTCACTGCTAGGTATTCAGATATATTACCCAGCTGCAGTAGCTAAAGCTATATAGTATTGGTACAGGAATTGACAAACAAACCTTAGTGCAGAATAGAACCCAGAAAGAGGCACAGGAGAATTTGAATTATTTAAATATTTTGTAAGAAAAATTGATTCGCTAGATGGAAAATCTGTTGGATTCCTATGTCAGACAAAATAGAAAAAGCTTCAATATATAAGTAAGGTGATAAATAGGAAAGATTAAAATTGCTGGAAGAAAATATGGACTATCTCTTGACTCTGGGGTATGGAAGAATTTTGATTGTTAAGCCAGTATTAAACTGTTTTTACATTCTTACATCAGCAGAGAATGTGGGCTAAATTAACCTGGAGCTGAAATCTGTGTGGTTAATTTAGATGAGCAAGGTGTCATTCAAAGAAAGGCTATGCATTGGAGACTGAGGGTTGTCTGGGTTGTGGAAAGAAAGGAAGGGTAGCCAAACAAGGAATGAGTGGTTTTTGTGTTGGTAATAATGATGGGAAACTCTGAAGTGGCAGAATTTGGAGTCAACGAGTAATACCCCTCATGGGTGATTCCATAAGCAGCCTGGCTCCCGGGACAAGAATGAGGGAAATGACCAAGTACAGACACAAAGATAAGTAGCTAGCAATTTTGTTTTTATTTTGTGTATATCCTTCATGTTATCCTATCAGAGAGACAGTAAAACAGAGAAACACACAGACATGGTTTCAGTCTAAGTGTCGTCACATATGAGCTGTGAGAATTTCCTCTTTTATGAAACAATGAAATAATAACTTTCAGGGTTGCTCTGATGATTAGACGTTAAGTACATAGGGTGCATTCAAGATGGTGACAAAGTTTTGTTGTGTTCTTCTCTTGAGAAATGAGTTTCTCTTCTTTCACTTTTAATCTGGGCTGACTGCACGCTGTGTTTGCTTTAGCCTAGAGAACTTGGAGGAAGTGGTGCTCTTAATTCTTCCTTCTTGGAGACTAGCTCTGGGAAATTCAGCTAACGTGTAAAGAAGAGACCATTTGGAGATCGAGAGGCTCATCTCCAGCCATCCTGCCAAGGCAGCAGATATGAATGATGTCTTCTTGAGCATTCCAGCCCAGGCACCATCTGACTGAATACTTACAGAGACCCCAGACAAGACCAGCAGAAGAATCCCCACAATTTCACAACATTGTGAGTGAACATAAATAGTTGTAGTAATTTCAAGACACTAAGTTTTGGGTTTATTTGCTATCTAGCCATCAGCAACCAGAAGAGTGTATCAAGCAACCATTTGAGTACCTGGAATCTAGAGTATTTCAAATACTTAACATGCTAGCAATTATTATCCTGGTAAGCCCAGCAAATGGAGAAATCATTCAGGAAATTTTCAATTTATAGTCTGATTTTTCAGGACATCAGTGAATTAGCTCCTCTTGATAAATATTTAATAAATGCCTACTCTGTCATATCTCATCTACATGCTAAACAAAACAGATACATTCTCTGCCTGAAAGTAATTAAGATGATACCCTTTGGTCTTTGTTGGTGGTATGATCCTTATTAAGATAGCAAGGATATTAGGCTTCAGCTAAAAAGGCCCAACTGTCTGATATGGATATGTAAAAATTGAAGTTCAAAGGAATTTTGTCCTGAATAAGTTATAATTAACATCTTTTTAAGTATTAATACTTAACAATCTACAATCTAGCTATTGATAGCTGTTGATAACTCAGAAAGTATAATTAGATATAAACCTCATTGGAAATTAAGTCCATTATTTAAGTTTCCCCCATTTTTCTATAAAGTTGCTGGTTTTTATTCAGGCCTGGGTGAACTTGCTAATGTTAAAGGCAAGAAAAATAAATCGCTCACAATGCTGAGGTAATTCTCAAGGTCTCTTTATAGTGAATGTTTAGCTCCTATGCACACACACAAAAACCAAATTTGACAATCACCATTATCAAATCTTAGGAGAGCAAGACCCTCCCTTACTTTGTAATCAAAAAAAATCAGTTTTTTTCCCCTCATAATCCTTAGGAACTTGCCTCAGCAAAAGATAACAAAGATGAAAGTCTGTTGTTCCTTAAACTTGTAAGCCATTATCCTACAGTAATCATAATGCCATATTTCTTCCTCATCAATTAAAGTTGCAATAGTAGATTATTTATGGCTATCCCTTATATAGAGATCAGACCAAAGTGCAATTCACTATCCTCTTTATGCTTGCTAGTCATGGGAGTGGTGCTGTCACATACTTAGAATGATCAGTGAATAAATGGAGAAGGGTCATGTTGCATGACTGCCTTCTGTCATTGGAGAAAATATGAACATGATTCACAAAGAAAGCAGTTCTGGTCATCAGGGTCATGGTCTACAGATTCACACTTGAACAGTCAAGCACTAATTCTGAGTTTCCTCCTTTATGATGGAATATTGGAAGTTGGGCTATGGTGGCAAAAGAGGTTCAAACTGGGCTTGTCTGTTGATCCAGACAGCATTTTTGTTTTAGCAAGCATTCTTTCAACGGATTCAATCTCTGGTTTAAATGATAAACAGTTTCATAAGAGGAAGGGTGCCCCCATGTGGTAGTTCTAAAACATGACTGCAAAGTCTTTTTTTAATTTTATTTTTTAAGGAACAGTGCAGGTACTAACACAAGCAAGTAGGCAGGCAGGCAGGCAGGAAGAGAGAAGAGGAAAAGGCTTTTAATTATTTTATTTAGTTATTCATCCTGGTTGCTCCCGCTGATGTGAACCTGGGTCCTTGGGATATATGTGGATTGAACTCAGTCAGATTTAACCACTAAACCACCAGGGATCACTTTAGCACTTCTTGGATCAAGGTGAGATGTAGAGCCTCTCCTCTTTACTCTGGGTGGGCTTGTGATTATTTTGACCAGAAGCATATAGCAGAAGTGATGTTATGTGACTTCTGAGGCAAGATATAAAAGTCTTCTTGTTTGCAGGAACACTTGTTATTCGAACCCTGAGTCCCCTCACCTAAAGTTCTCCATGGTGGGGAGGCCAATTGTAGGTCATAGAGTTGATAACCTCAACTAAGCCAGGATTTTCAGCTGTCTGTACCAAGGTACAGGGATTCAAATTAAGCCATCTTGACCCCTTCAAACCAACCCATCTGCCCCGTGGATCAGAATAATCACTGAGTAGAGTGAGTCTTGCCTAAATTCCTGACCTACAAAATCATGAGCTATAATAAAATGATTGTTGTTTTAAGACATTTAGAGTAGTTTTTTTTTTAAGCAATCATAGACAACTGGAACATACCTTGTGTTAGTTCAGGTCCTCCAAAAGGCAGGTATAAAAGGGGGATTAGATATTCAAGAGAATTTTTCCTTTTTCTAGGAGTGATATAGGGGGAGGTAGTGGAGAAGCTACAGAGGATCTTTAGATATGATGCAGGCATCTGGGGAGTGTTGCAGTACACATCAGTTCTAAGAAATTTTCACCAGGCTGGTAGGGAATCCCAAGTCTGTTAGAGAGGTTCAGAGAATTTCATGATCAAATTGATGTTCTGGACTCCCATATCATATGTGTCGTTTTAGAATTCATAGGACATAGCTCAGAAATTCATTGAAAAAATTCAGACTCCTAGAATTAGGAATTTCTTCCTCCGACATTGTATAATTCTTTATTTTAATACTTAAAATGCTCTATTACAATAATTTGCATCTCTGCTTTATTCATCAAGCTTTGGGATTCATGAAGGAAGAAGGTTCTGTGTGTTTTTCACCTTTGTATTCTTACTCAAGTTTTCTGAGTCAATGAATGTTGACTCACTAATTGAGAAAAATGGTCAAACCCTATTTTTTGTGTAGTCCAATAAATTATAATTATCTCTTCTGTTTACAAAGAATTCTTGTTGATGAAATATATGAATATTAACTATCTCTTCTAAAATACGTTGCAAATAGATTTCTAAATAATCATGGTGAAGAAAATCATGCATAACCTAGGATTTTTTTTTAAGTGGCATTTTGCTACCATGGTGAGCGTTTTTGATAGTCTTGTTGACTATTACTGGCCTTGCAGTCTTTTCTGACAGGATTAGAGACAGGAACGTTCATAATTCATAAGACTGACATTTTAGGTGACATCTAGCAAACAAGATGCTTCCCTGACATTGTAGCTTACTGCCACAGTCCTAGATTTTTGATTTCGTGGACCAGTATCTTAAAAAATTGTGGCACTCACATTTCTTTTGTAAATATATAAATGAGCATTAAAACATAAACACTCACCTATTATTCCCATCATTTTGCTAATAAAAGCATATGTTCATAACAAAAAATATGAAAGGAATACATTTAGAATTTAAAAATGGAATAATATGGATTAAAAATGTGCTATATTATCCTTACTACTTTTTTTTTGCTGTTCCTTTGTAGATTGGTATCAGCCTATGTGCCTGAGTGTGGAGTGTGGAAACCACCTTTGAAAATTAAAATTCCGGTTCTTCTTTATCAAACCTTTACCAATTAGTTTTCAGCCTAGCGCTTCCATCTACTTCTTTTCACACACTCCTCATACTCAGTTGTAATTTTTCAGACACTGGAAATGGGGAACGAGAAAGTCTAGGGGGAAGATGTTCCGTTTTTAAGGAAACGACTCTGAAGTTGTACACATCACTTGGGCACATGAACGTCTGTGGAGGCTGAGGATTCTTGTCTGGAGTTGTGGGACATGTGCCTTATTAAAACTTAGTGGTTTTGGTATTAGGATGAGGGGGAGAATGGCTACTGAGAATGTAGCAAGTGATGACCCTTCATAGCCCCCTCTTCTGGCCATCATGTAGCCACATTCACCTTTCCTCACACAGAGTCTAATTCTCACCTGCTAACAATCTCAAATCTTGTCTCCATGCCTTATTCATCTCAAAGTCTAAATCTCTGGAGGATGCTGTCCTCTCCATCAGCTATAGACTGCCTCTTACCTCCCACACCTACATCCAATACAGGAGACCTCATATTGCATGTCAGACAAGGAATGAGAGACTTGAGTGGAAGATCGTCAATAAAATCTCCCCTTTTGGGAAATGGAAAAAAATAGGAAACCTTCTGAACTCCATTGACAATGATGATGTCTTAAGGAAGAAGAGAATTCAGGAAATAATAGCATTCTGTTTTCTCTGAGGAACTTTCTGCTTATGGCCTTTTACTTGTTATTTTCTATTTTATGTGGATGTGTGGGTGATGGAGATTTGTGTTCTTAGGTTGTAAGACTGGAGTTTCTGAGATAGCTGCTTTCTGTGTTAGAGTGGACTAAAGACTCTAAAATATAGTGGTTTAAAAGAAAGGTAGTACATTTTCTCCCTTGTTAAACAGTCCAGGGAGGGGTCCATATCCGCACAGTCCACCCTCTGCAGTCACTGGGGATGAGTTTCTGTATCAGTAGGATGTAAGCAAAGTTTCTTTAGCAAAGAGACCTAAAATGCAGTGGTTTAAACAAGATGGATTTTCAGTACTCTCTTTATATCCCTGAGCGATGGCTGGAAAACAGGAGACCAATGAAATCATATTGAGCAGGGCTGACTTAGTAGACTTTGTCTACTCACACTGGGCTATTAAAGAAGAAACAAATTTGACCTTGTTTGAGCTGCTCTCCAGGCAGTATTGTGAGCTAGAAAAAGGAAAGAAAGGAGACCAACAGTTATTCCCTGTGAGTTTCCCAACAGGACATCTCGGTGTAGCTGGCATTAGCCTCTGCTTACTCCCTGACGACGAAGAAGGCCGACAAAGGAGGCAGAGACCTGTCACTATGGATTCAGGATGACAATGTGCTCATCTGAACATTGGCGTTCTCTAAAAAAGAAGTGGAGAACGCATGGTGGAATAGGCATCTTGTGTGTGTGACATCTCTTTAGGCACCAGTTGCTGCCCATCGAATTTCCTAGGTAAGATCACCTGACCTATTTAGTGGCCTCTTTCAGTTACGCATATTCACGTAACTGAACTACGTGAGGCTATGTTATGTGTATTTTATCACAATGAAAATAACCACAGGTCCTTATTTTCTAGGGAGAATTTCTGTTTATCTATTAACGTCATGCTCTACGGATAGGAATAAGAAAAATTCAAATACTTTGCTTAGTTAGTGTTAATTTAATTGTTAAACTTGGAGGATGTGGTAAGAGTCTCACCAGGAACCGTGTGTACAGGCATAGAGATGAGCCAGTCAAGCTACTGGTTTTCAAAAAACAGACATACATTGACTCTGGCTGACATAAGCAACAGACATGATTTATTGAAAGTCAACACAGTCAGTTGCAAAATATGGAAGGGAAGTCCTTTACCTAAGTTGTTTATAGGACAGGATCATGGCATTTCAGAGAGCTGCCTGGGTGCAGGTATGAATAGGCAGTGTCTCCAGAAGTCACTGTCAGGATGAATCAATCTCTGTGTTTGCAGGGGAGCATCTGATAGACCCAACTTGGGTTCCCTATTCCTCTCTTAGGCCCTCAGCATCAGGTATATCCTAAATGATGTCCCAAGAAGACTGTGTACAAAGGGAAGAGGCAGTTTCTGCACCCAAAAGAAGGATGAAGCGATGCCAGGGAGATAAAAGCCATTGATTTCCATTTCAGCTATAAGATGCCTTCTGCTTCCCCAAACCAAAATACAGACGAAGAACTCTATGTTTTAATCTCTTCTACAATTGCTTACTACAAACTCCATGGGAATCATTTAATCTTTGTTTTGTCGTTTACAAAATAAGGAACTTGGATGACTTCTTTCTTTTTGTTCAGATATTAGACATATTTATTTCCCTATGTATTAAAAGTCTGTAAACCCCTGTTTATGTATATTTCATATTTTGCTCTAGATTATAGATTCCATTCTCATTCAATGTATACCTGGAGTAGGATTTGCAAGATGGGAATAATATTTTAATTTTGCTCAATTTCATTGTTCTTGTGCTGTTGGTGCAAAGTTTTAGCAATCTCAGTGATTTCACCAAAGCCTTGTAGGACTGGTTTGCAGAAAGCAAAAAGTAAAAGAGAAGAAAGTGAGACTGATACTGGATTTGGCACTGGGCAGGGGAATGGGAACACAGAAGTTGTGGCAGGAGAAACACAGTGAAATTAGGAGGTCAGGAGATGGAACTTAAAACCAGAGTGACTATGAGAATATAAATCCTTGGGAGTTCACAGGCAGTTTGTGGGAAGAATTGGACTTTCCAGGATGCTCAGAGTGAGAGCTTGGATCAAAAGGTTAGGGAAAACTCAGGGTACCTTTGGGTTACACTAATGGTCTATAAAGATTTGGAGCTTCTACCATCTCCAACTGATGATTGGGTAAGGTGCAGCTGAAGACCCACGTATTGTGGTGCATTTTTTTCTTTTTTTTGGACTTAGTCTTTGATTTCATTGTATAACATGTCTTCTCTGGACACAAAAACAGTGCTCTCAAAGATAAATCATTTAACTGAGGAATAAAAATTTTATTTATTTGTATATTTAACATTTATTTACACTTACCAAGTACAAGTTGCTTGAGGATAGTCATAGGTGAATATGACACAGGTGTGCCATGAAGAAATTTATCCCCAGAGATACATACAAAATCTAAGTGCAATACCAGGAAGGATGCAGTAAGTGCTAAATGGAGTGCAGGATCAGAGTTTATTCATTCTGGTTGGGGAACAATGATAGAGAATCCAATGAATGAATGTATGTTCATCTGAAACTGCTAACGTTTTTTCGGACTCTGTTTCCCACCTGTTGAGAGAGAAAATAAGGATATTCTGACATGGTATAAGATACATAACAACCATCCATAAAACTACAAAAACACAAGAAATGTCATAGTATGTACAATCTATTATTCACCCAGACCAGTTTTCTGTGCCTGGGACAAAGACTCTGAAGAGCTAAGAAAACTAAGAAGGCAGTATTACAGACAGTATATATGTACAGACAGTATTACAGTCCTGGGGATCAGATATCTTGGCACCTCGTTTCTGCCATTTTACCAGCTGTGTGATCTTGGGTAAACTGCTGCTTAATCTCTATGAATGTTAGATTACCAATCTATAAAATGAAGATAATAATGATTCATTGAATGGTCGAGTTAAATGTGTTAATACACACAAAGTCCTTGGGATACTGTGAATACTTGATGATAAATGTCATTGTTTTTATTATTCTGAAGATAACATTGCAAATTTTGTATCCATGAATTTAATCATATTCATTTGAATGTGTATTTTCTGTTCCTATCACTTTTAGTGTTAATGAACTTTAGTTCATTAAAGAGGTATCCTTCATTACACTGAAAAGCGATGACTACTGGATAAATGAAAGTAAGATTTCATTATATAGCTTATAAATTTATTTATATAATGAAATCTTGCTTTTATTTATCCAGAAGTCATCTCTTTTCAATGAAGGATAGCTCCTTAAGTATTAAGGAGTTAATGCACCTATTTTTCTTATTCATGTTAAATGTAACCAGTCTGCTTCAGAATCTTCTTTAGAACCTTGCTTATTGTCTTAAAGTTCTAAGATAGTTTTACCTTTGTGGGTATTCCATGAGTTCTGCAGTTTTACATAAAGGAGGTAATGTTTTCTTTTGTTGGTGAAAACTTTACAAATAGTCAATGTTTGATGATCTTTTTTGATAGTAACAGCATTTTGAATCAATCTCCCCTCCCAAGGACAATGTTAGGTGGAACCAGTTTCTTTGTTCTTCTGATCATTCAATCATTCAGACTCTTAAGTGATCATTTTTTTGTTTTATTTTTTTTTTGCATTGTATTATTATTATCCTGATGTTTTCCTGAAAAGTCTTAATTATATCTATGCACTTAAAGATATTATTTAGTATTCTCTTTTCCAGATTGCTTTTTTTTTACAAACTTACTACATAGTGATAGGCAGCAATATGTAATTGAAAAAGTCTGAGACCACTCAGGCCTCTCTTGGAATCATGGCTCATGTACTCAGAAGTCATATTGTCTTGAATAATTTATTAAGCTCACTGAGGCTTACTCTTCTTATCTTCATTTATAGGCATGGCTTTTTTCTTTCTTTATTTCTTATCTTTTGATCCCTTTCTCACATTGTTATTTCTGACTGACTTGATCAAGCAAATACAAATCAGCATATTCTTTTAAACTGACTTGGGAATTTGATTAAAACAAATAAGTATAGATTGGGGCATGGGATAGTCACAAACATCATGGCCAGCAATTGTAAACATCATTTTCCATAGTTAATCCCTTTCCCCACACAGATGGGCAAGCAGGAAAAATCAGGTCACTTTTAATCACCATAGAGCTGAGTCCTTGGGAGTGGGCGGCTAAGGAGGAAAGCATTATGCTTCTTATTCCATTTCTACAAGGGGAGACTGACCTAAGGCGTTTGAACTGAGCAAGAAGAGCAGTGAGTGGTGGTTTGAAAAAAAAAAAAATCCCAAGCCTCGATAGTGTCTTTCACAATTGTACCACATGATACTGTATTACTGAACGTTTAAATTCAGTATCCTCAGAGTGTACAATAGCCTTGTTAAACTTTGACTCTCAAAGGTCCCAAATTTCTCCCTGCAGTAAATACATCGATGTAAGTTCTAGTATATCTAGTACATCTTTTCAGGTAAATACCCATTTCCCAGCATTTCTCATCCAAGCCTATCCCAAGGGTACAATGTGAAATTCCTTTTATTTGGAATAATAAAAATTACCATATAATTTCTGAATGCCAGCAATGTCATCCTTTGAAAGTGTGAAATATCTGGACTCTCCATCTCCATAGGTTGGATACATCACAGCTTCAGGATCAGAAGAATGCCCCATGCCCAAAGAATGGCCAAGTTCATGAGTGGCAGCATACAGCAAGTTAATTCCTACAACCAAAGAGAAACAGTCACTATCAAAATAATCACAAAATAATATGATGTGATATAATGTTAACTATATCATAGTTAAAAAGAAATAGTTGAGGTCATATAATGAATATATAACTAATGCAACTAAAATAATAGTTAATAAGAAAATGCCTATAAAATACCCACTTTTGAAATCTGTGTTTTACTTGCTTCTAGGCTTTCCCAAGTGAGGAGTATTTAGAAGGATAATCAAAGTAGTAGTGCTTTAATCTCATCACCATTTCTGCTTTAAAAACATTTAATGCTTTTCTGCCTATTTGCTTCTACCCAGTCTCTCAGCTAGCAGTATTCTGAAATGGAAAGCAAAAGGTTTTACTAGTATTGACTCGTGTTTGAACCCAGCTCTGCTACTTACTAGCTGGAGAACTCAGACAAATGAATTGGTATTGCTAAGATTCAGTTCCTCATCTGTTGAACAAGATAATATTCCTACTTTGTAGATTGTGTTAATAATTAGAGTCTCTGATTGTTTGGAAAATAGTAAATGATAGTGAGTATCAGGATAGAGAAAATTGGCTTTGATAAAGCCAAGGAAGGAAGGCAGACTTTCCAGGCAATGCTAGGTTTCCTTTTGAGCTATTTAATTGGGTTACATACATCCTTTCTCTCCTTCACTCATAGAAAGGCTTTGCAAATAAGGGGAAGTCACTTTAAGTTTAAGGAATTGCCAGTTCCAACTGCAATACATTTGATTGAAGGAAGTTGCCTTTAGGCTACCTTGAGTAAAAAGATGGAGAAAGAAAAAAGAAAGGAGAAAGAAAAGGAGGCAGAGTCACAATTTTATGTACATTAGATTTTCACAGTAAGGCATCACCACACTGGTGAGTTCCCACTGTAGACTGTTCTCACAAGTATACATTTTGCTTCCAAGGTCAGTTAGTATTATTTTTCAACTGTCTCCAGTGAGGATTATTTATGCCAGATTGTCTTGTCATTAATTTTCTGATGTGCCTACTATAATTTACTTTGTAAGAAGATGAATGCGACAGACTGGGTTATGGTCTGAATTCTTTCTGAACAACAGTGAGATTATATACAATCTCAGGATTGTATATAATTCTTAAGTAATCACAGTCACTACTTCTCTTTCAATTAAAAACTCATTTTAGAAAATATAAAGACAGAGCTATACTTTATTAAATTACTACTATATCCCAAGGACTGTGCAAATCTTGATATAATCATTATTTAATTTACTTTAAGTGGTAATCCTGTGAGGTGGGAATATTTCTAGTCCCAGTTTGTAGATGGGGAAAGAGGCTGAGAGATGGTAAATAACTTGACCAGAGACAACTAGAGAGTAGGGGTACTGCTGATGGGACTCAGTGTTACTTGACGCCATCTTCTGTGTAGCTTTGTGAGCATATGAAATAAAAAATGTGCTAAAGAGTTTGGTAGTTAGCAAGGACTCAATAATTATTATCAATTAGGGCAATAATCAAATTAAAGTCAGCACAAGACATCCAGGATGTGAGAAAGGATGTTCAGGAACTGAGATCGGGCATGCTGTACCTATCCCATCACCACTAGTCCAGTACTCATCATCGTCAAAGTGTGCATCTCCTCCCAGGCCTGGCCCAGGCGGAAAGGCATGTGCCAGTGTTTTCCCTGGTCCATCAAATGGGTAGGAGTCTCCATGAGCTGAAAGACAAAGGGTGATTGCACTTAGTTACTGAATTTTCATCCAGTTATTTAATCTTTTAGTTTGTATAATCACAGTGACTAGAGAGACCAGCCAGATCCAAGCAGTCAGCATCATTGTTCCAGCAGTAGGTTTTATTTGCAGAGGTGTTATGGGGGTTTATTTGGCCCAGGCATTCTTTCTTTCAGAGACCCCTGCCCTACACCCTGCTTTGAAAACTTACTGGGTATAGGACTTTACATTCTCATCTAGCTTACGGTGGTATCTAAGTGTTCAATTTGATTATTTTGCTTGACTAAATCATGGTAGAATGGAGAATGAGTGAGACTATAACATTCAGCAAGTGACCTGTGTCCCATTTAGTATACTTTTTCTTGAAAGCCTGGCGTATAATTTGGATCTAGTAGGCAGTCTTTTAGAGAATCATGTATAAGCTGTCTTGAAAATTAATGATGATAGTGCTTTCATCTGTCACACAAAAATATTTATTTTCATTGGTAACAGGCTATCTGTAGTTTATCTAGTTCTTGAAAAACATGATCAAGACTTTCTGTGACATTTTCCTTGGCGTGGCCAACACTGTGGTTTAATTTCAAGTCTCAGCTAGATTCATGACATCCCGGCAGTTCAGTGTTCAAGCAAACCAACACGATCAAGATTTCCTCCTAGAATTTTACTGCTACACATGAGCAATTAAAATTAGTTCACATATGTGAGTGAGATCTCATTTAACCCTTTCTATGAAAATTCTCTATTTTCTACATTGTTACTATATGAAGAGTTTTGGTTGGCAGCAGACCATAGGGGTTATTCTGCTTCTTGAGAAATTTTACACTATCATATATCTATACATATATATATATATACACACACACACACAAACACAGGCATATGTATTATATATGTCATGATATATAAGATACATACTACAAAATGGTCTGGCAAACTTTTTGATAAAGGACTAGATTAATAATTTAGGATTTGTGGGCTTTATGGTCTTGTTACAACTACTAAACTCTGTCCTTGGAGACCAAAAGTCATCATGGTAATAGGTAAATGAAGGACTATGACTGTGTTCTACTATTTACAAAAACAGACGGTGGGCCAGATTTCACTCATGGGCCTTTTGATATGGAACGTAGCTCTAAATTAGCAGACTAGCAAAAAATATCATATCACACACACACATACACACACAAATTAAAAATTCTGAAAAGAGGAAGACACTGATCCAAACAAGTCAAATAGAATATAGCACATAGGATTAGCTGACAGGAATCTTCCTTACCTCCTCTTACAAATCCAATCATGATGTCAGCCACCCCCCTTCTAATTCTCTTGAAGTGCAGTGGGATCTCTTTGCCCCACATCTTGAAGGCCTTTGACAATAATGAATTCACTTTGAAAGGTGATAAGTCTCGAGTATAGGATAAAATCCTGGTAACAAAGAAGGAAACACTGTTTGATCTCTTAAAAAAATAATTTCATTGTTTTTTCCAAAATAAACCAAAGCAAAACGAACCTGTAGGTGACTACTTTGGAAGTCCATTTCGGGGTATCTGGGAGTAGTGAGTAGTTTGAAACATCTGGCACTCCACATCGGGGCTTCTGCATTATTTCTAGCACATGGGAGCTTAACATTCCAGTTACGGGCAGGTGGAAAAATTTTTGCATCGCCTTGAGTTTTACTTCTACACTGTCAGCATCCCTTGATTTTGAGTCAGATGGATAATATTTCTTGAGGTAGTTCTATTGGAAAAAGAGTAATCAATCTGTAATTCTTTATTGTCTTTTCTTATCTTAGAAGTCTGCAAATCCTTGCCTCTGATTCCTGTGGACTCTGGTTTAAAGACAGAATAGTTACATCATTGCAAAGTAAAGTAAGTACATATTGATAAAGAGAAAATTTACTATTGATAATGAAACACTGTCATTCCATTTCATAAGCACATGGAGTTCCTCCATTTCTCTTTGATCCCATTAAGTGTCTTGAGGAGAAACTCAGCAGACATTTGAGAAAAGAGTTGTTTGTTAGAATCAATTGAAGGAGTGCCCTGTATGTCCTTAAGGCTACAACTGTGACCTTTCCTTGATAGGAGATCCTGTGGAGAATGCCAAAGTCACCCAAACCATTTAAGATTCTCTGAAGATCTGGTCCCAGATAAAGTTAAAGCATCTTAAAATTTTAGTCCTGGGAAAGGGTATTATTTATGAAATGATTTTGTTTCATGTACGTATTTTCCAGGGAAAGAAATCAAAGCTCACAGAAACAAAAAAAAATGCCCAGCATTAGACACTAAATTAGTAACTGAACTGAATCTGAGTTTACTGATTGCCAGTCCTATGCTCTTTCCATTGTTAAATCTTTAGTCAAGTCCACTTTGTGAGGTTGTAGCATAAATCGGGTCTCCCGGCTCTATTCCAGGTGCAATTGAGTTTCTGAGAATTTCTTAAAGGACCCTAGTATCTAACTATGAGGGTAACAATTCAGCTGCCTAAGTAGGAAAAAGGAAAAAGTGAATGAAACAACAGCAGCTGCCTCCTAGAAAGAACCTTTGGTAAATTCTCACTAGCGGCCAGTATTGCGCTGGAAGTTTTACACACTCATCCCATTTAAATCTCATAACCACCTTAGAGAGTAGAAAGAACATTGTTATTCCTATTTTAAAGAAGAAATGTGGCTCACAGAGGAGAAATAACTTGCACAAAATCACCCAGTGAGTAACTCAAAGAGTCAGTATTTGATCTTGTGTTCTAATTCCAAAGCCTATTTCATTAGAACATTGTATAGGCAATATAACATCTGATGGTATGGTATTTCTGACATGATATAAACATCGGCTCACTCATTTGCAGTCTAACTGGTAAGTGTGCAAATACAGCAGTCTTGCAAGTGTGCACCTCTGGGGAATCCATTAGGTGGAACCATATAAAACTGCTATTTTGGAGGTAAAAAACAATCAAATATCATCAATTTTAGGTGGTTCAATCTAATATATTACTGGGGCTTTTTAAAAGTTAGAGTTAATGTAAAACAAAACTTGATTTTTTATGCATATGCTTAAGTTTATAAACAATTCTTAGGTATAAACATTCCATTATTTTATCAGATAATGATTGTTTCTACTTATTAGTTTGCTGATTAAATAGCATATTGGAAAGAATATTATTTTGGCACCAGAAAACTTGTCCTCAACCTCCTATCTTTACCATTAGCAAGTATGTGAATTGACCGAAATTTGGTTTCTTTTCCTGGGACAGAACTAAGGAGTCAATGACATAATCTGAAGTACTCCATTATCTGTAATTGCTACCTGCATGGTATTTTACCACTTCATTTAATCACTATGATAATTCTGTGATATTAAACAGAGTATTATTATTTCTTTTGATATCTGAGCTAATAAAATCAGAAGTTCATGCTTTGAGCATCATCATCTTATAAGAGGAAGAGCTGTAACTTCTCCCTCTTTTTTCTGATTTCAAATCTCTTCACTACAAATAGTCCTCATCTGAAGAGGTAACACTCTGCTCTTTATGAAAAGAACCTCATTACAATAAATAATAACAACTTCAATTTATTGCATCTGAAAAATGTTTCAGGTATTGTGTTAAGTGTTCTAAAACACTCTCATTTGGTTGATGCTCTTATTGTCTGAAACATCCAAATTAGAAAACTGAAGTTCGGAGATAGCAAATAACATTTCTATGTCCATCTAGAGAGTGAGTGTAGAGTTGGAACATAAACCCATTGGACAGACTAATGCCTGCTCTTCCTACTTGATTACAACAGATATTGTCTTTGTAACTAGGAAAATTACCAAAATTGAAAACACACTTCCTAATGCAGATGGTGAGCCCAGGGAACCCCAGGCGAGTGGGTCAGAGACATACCTGAGCCTGTTCCCATTGCAGCTCACTCATGCCTCCTGCCTCCTGGGGCAGCGGCAAGGCCAGGCTGCCGGGCAGCAGACACAGGGCAAATAGCGCGGCCAGCTGCATAGCTGCTTTCCAGACACGGTGGCTGTCAGGCCTACAGTAGGTTTGGCTGTTGCTGCCAGAGGCTGAGAGATTTTTATAGCTCCTCATCCCTGAATGTGGGAATAGGTGACTCATTTGAGTATTTTCTTTTTAGTATCTACAGGACTTTAAAAGTGTGTGTTATTTATTTATTTATTTTTATTCATGGCAATGAGGAAGTAGTACATCCTTTTTGGCTGGAAGCACACAATGTATTTGTCTTTCAAAGGACTCTTTTTTGTTTGCTATGTCTATTTAATCCATGAGAAAATACTTTTTATTTGCCAGAATCAAACTGTGGACATGTCTTTTCCATTTATAATTTGAGGGTGCATCATTCAGGACAATTATTATACCACATAATTTTAAAATAATTTTTTTAAATTTAAAGATGAATAGAAAAGTACATAAAGCATACAATTAATCAAGTAATGATTAAGAAATATTCAGTAACAGTCGCCAAAGTCAAGATATAGAACACAGTCAACATCCTATAGTTCTTTGTAGAGAGACATGATAGCAAGGGTGGCCAATGAAAGAACTGCTTTGACTGGGTTAGTGCCCACTAGAGAGCCCACGTTCCATTCTTTCTCCTTCCGGGTACCTTGGTGGATCATTGAGAATCCCTTTCTTAAGACTCCTTTTACGTAAGTGGTTTCTTTTCTTTGTGGTCAGCATTCCTTTTCATTCCTCTTGAATTACATGGAAAATTATCAAATAAAATATGTTCCAGCATGGTCTTGACTGCTCATCTACCTGAGTTACTATGTTTCTTGTTCTATAGTAACAAACAGTTTTCTCCAAGCAAGAGAGAGGCTTTCAACTTGAAAATTTTGTTATCTAATCTTTCCGTCCCAATCACCCTGATTCAGGGCTACTTTAATCCTCAATACACATCATTGTTATTCCACATACAGCAATTAAGGATCCGTGATTTAAGAGATTCTAGTCTAACCACTTCATTTTTTACCAGAGATGAAAGTGAAGCCACAATGACAGATTTAACTTATTTCTCCAAGATCACAATTAGTTAGTAGTAGTCCTGTGTCTTTTCTTATCAGAGAACAGTGCCTTTTCAGTTTGTCTTTATATCATAGATTTCTTGGGAGAGTATCATGTATTTGACTAAAATACATCATGAGGAACATCAAAATATGCTGAAACTGAATAATATTATTATTCTGGTATGTCCTAAATCATCTGGTGATTGGGTGCTAGTGTTAGCAGAGGTAAAATTTCCAAATCAATTAAATTTGCTCTCTTTACATAGATGTTTTCATTCTGTGTGGTTACAGCTCAATTATGCTTGAGGATCTGGTAGCTTTTTTTCAGTGCTTGGTATGTAACAGGTACATAATACAGGTTGATAGAACACATGAATAGCTGTGATCTTGGATCTTGGACATGAAAACTGTCTGAGATTTTCCATGCCCTTTGTATTGAATTAAAGTTAAAAGGCATTGCTCTTCTTTTGCTAATTTCTGTCTATGTGGTAATTCAAAGAGTATTAGCCTTTACAGACATTTAGAATGAATTTTAGTAACCACTGAGAACTTTTGTATAGAGAGAAAGAAATCTTTTCTTGTCTTGATCATCTACAATGCAGTGAAAAAACAAACAGGCGTGATCAAATCCCAGTGCCTGCTTTAGGGATCATTTGTTCTAGGGTAAGGAGAGCGGGAGGGAAATATTCTTAAGACAATATGACAAATACTCATAATACACCATGTGGCCAATGAGAAGGAAATGGCTAGTCTATCCCATGGGGACTAAAGAATGATCTTTAGAGAAAGTGGCTGTTCTTACGGCAACAAGGCTTACAAGAGAAAGAACAAGGAGATTTTTCGAGAGAACTGGGGAACTGGACATCAATTTTGTGTATTGAATTTGAGGTTTCATCTGGAAAATCAGATTTGGAACTCATCAGAGTGTTCTGCTCTGTAATACAGAGGTTGTGAGAGATTAATTTCTAAAGAGGAAAACATGCTTTTTTATTGTGGTAAAATATGCATAACATATAATTTATCATTTTATCCTTTTAAGTGTACAATTGAGCTGCATTAAATATACCCATGTTGTTGTACAACTATCATCAGCATCTATTTCCAGAGCTTTCTTATTTTCCAAAACAGAAACTCAGCTGTCCTGTGTTTTACTTTTGTGTTAATCTCTTCATTCTGTCTCTATATTTTGATTATGTTAGGCACTTCAAAAAAGTGTAATCATGTAACAGTTGTCCTTTTGTGTATGGATTATTTCACATAGCATGATAGTTTCAGGTTTCACTCATGTTATAGCATGAATCAGAGCTTTACTCCTTTTTATGGCTGCATATTATTCCAGTGTTAGGATATACCACATTTTGATTATCCATATATCCATCAATGGACTTTTGGGTTGTTTTTTCCACTTTTTGGTTGTAGCATATAATTGTGAAATGTTTATCGGTGCGCGGATAGCTGTTTGAGTTCCTGTTTTCAGTTATTGTGGGTGTATACTCTGGAGTGAGTATGCTGGTTAATTCTAGGTTTAGCTTCCTGATGAACCACCAAATTGCTTTCTACTGAAGCTGTACCATTTTTCATTCCTATCAACAATATATGAAGATTTCAGTTTCTCCAAATCCTCATGGACACGTTAAATTTTTTTTTTTTTATCATAATCATCTGAGTAGCATGAAGTGGTATTTCACTATGGTTTTGATATTTATTTCTAATGACTAAAATGACTTTAAATATCCTTTCATGTGCTTGTTTCCATCTGTACATCTTCTTTGGAGAAATGTGTATTCAAGAACTTTGCCCATGTATTTTAATATTTTTAATATTTCATTGAGTTGCTGGAGTTCCTTATATATTCTGAATGCAAAATCTTTATCAGATATATGCTTGCTAATACTTTTTTTTCATTTTGTAAGATCTGTTCACTTTCTTGATACTATCCTTCTATACTATCACAAAAATTTCTAATGTTGATGAAGTACAATTTATTTATTTTTTCCTGTGGCTTCTCATGCTTTTGGTGTTGTAGCTAAGAAGACACCACAAAGTCTAAGGTCATGAAATTCTTACCTCTATATTTTTCTTCTAAGGGTGCTATGGTTTTAGCTTGTTACTTTAAGTCAGTGATACACATGCTTTGTTTTTGGTAGTTTTTCATTTAATATGTTTTATTTTCTTTGATTTGGTAGTGTAATTTTTATGCTTTGGTGTTATAACGAACTAATTTAACTTTGTCTTCATGTTAAAGGGGAGTCATCAGTTCTGGTCAGTGTCCTTCGGTGTAACAATGACAAAATGCTTATCCTCTCTGTGTTTCAGATACCTTATTTGAAAGACAGGGATAGACTCTTTCTCTTTGGGTTGTAGTGAGGATTAAATGAGAGAATTTAGGAAATAAAATACTTAGCAGTGTTTTTTAAGTATGCTAAGAGCTCTATAAATGCTAGCTCATATCATTGTCACTATGTGCTAGAACCTAGAATAAAGATCAGATAACTAAATATTAAAAAAACCAAAGGGTTTAAATGGTTTTGTTCCAATAGTTTTACTGAGGCTGATAATATCAATGTTTTCTGAGACACAAGGAAGTAACTTTTAAATATTACATGTGGTGTGTTATAATAACTAACCAAAGAAATATCTTTATTATAGATACTACTGACTTTTTAAAACAAGAAAAACGTACTATCCATAAAATCTTTGAGTGGATTGTATGAGCAGAAGAATATATCCGCAGAAGAAAAAAGCATACAGATTAAAACAGAGCGAATCAGATATTGGGATAAGTAGCACACCTTTAACTTTAAAAGCATGGACATGTTACATTCAGATGATTGGTTTATAGAGAAGAAAGGAAGGCATTTGTATGCCTTAGTGGGTATAGCTGCCCTCTTACTACATCCTGGTGAGAAGCTACTGGAAAGACAAGGTGACATCCCAGCCTGTCTTCAGTGCAGTGTAAGCTAGTGCAGCAATCATGCCCCTCAGGACAGGTGCCATTGCTCTGAGGTCCATAAATCAGTAAATAGAAAGTTCTAGGATGGGAGGTGGAGAATCACACAGAGGGAAGGGAAGTGAGAAGAAAGTGTGAGAGAGGATGACCTGAGTGACTATAGTCTCTGCTCAGATCCCATTCTTCTGCAAGCTTGCTTCCTGCACCACAAAAAGGAAGAAGAAAAACAAAACCATTTTTCCTTTCTGTCTGTCTACCCTTTTCTTCCCCTTCAAACCCCAACCTGTAACAATCTGGACTTAGCTTAACCAAGCGCATCTCCCTTGCTTGCAAGAGGAAGGGAACGGAAACTTATATGAGACTAGACTTTATTTTTAAATCGGGCTCTTTTTACTAGTTATTCCTCAGAAAGAAAGAGAGTGATTATTTTGTCCCAGCTCAAATCTGAAATAAGACATAGCTTTCTCAACTTGAGCTCATCTCTATGAACTCACTGCAGCAGCTGTCTCATAGATTTGACCGGAGAGCAGGGGCTAATGCAAGGAGAGTCAGAATTCTCACTGCACTACAGAGAATTTTAAATATGGTGCTAAACTTCCTTGTTCTTAAAAAAACACTTTCTCACCATTTAGATCTGCTTCCTGCCCTACTGGGCTTTTCCTATGTCTACTGACTTCTAGTCTTAAATTTTTGTCTTTTTTTAAATTTTAATTATGGCCCCTTTAGTAACCTACAGGCTATCTTCTTATTATTCAAGGTCTCGGGGTCTCCCTTTCCTTTGCCAAGTTGCTCATTAAGGTTCTTTTCTAAACCAAGATGGTTATTTCTCTAGAGCAATTTGATGCCTACTCGTAAAACAAGAACTAGTGCCTTTGTTACATCAGATAACACAATTCTCACTGAGAGTGTCTGTAGAGATCATTTATATTTATGTCTATATTTTCTTTTGTGATGAAAAAAATAGAAGCAAATAACTTACCTCACATCGTGATGATTATAATGGTAACAGAAAAATTTACTCTGTGGCATGTTATAATAACCAATCAATGTAACATAATTTTTGGTGGGACTATTTTTGACTTTCAGTGAGTTACTCTGGGAATATCTGCTCTACTCAGTCCTCTCACTCCCATGATTAGACTGTCATGGAAAATTAATTAGAATGATTCTTAGAGACAGGACAATGTTTGGGACTTCTTATTGTGTTATTGCTACTATGTCAGGTGGTTTGCAAAGCTAAAATCAACAATAATTCTTGAAGAAAGCTGAGCACCCTCCAGCTCGGTCCAACCCCAGTGGTGGAGGGAAGGCAGCACTCAGCTCCTGATTCACAGGGCAGCACCTGGGTTCTATGGAACCACACCTCTGATTTCTTTGAGGCCAAAGCTGTGGTTCCCCAAGGGTGACTTCTTCAGTTTTCTCATGTGGTTATAGTTGAAGGTTAATTTACTGGCTTAAGTTTGGGTTCAGATTGAAGCCACTTCCAGGACCAGCAAACGCCTCCTTTTTCTCAAGCCCTTTCCTCCAGTTTATAGCCCTCACCCAACGCTCTTCAATCTCCCAGCACCCTAGTGTTTGCTCTTGGTTGGTTCTTAGGATTGGATTTTACATTGCTCTTCAATGTCATTGTTTTGTGTTTTTGAGAAATACTGATAGATGAGTTCACAAGTCTGGCTGTAGACCTTGGAGGCTTATCAAGTGTGCAACCAACTAATCAAGAATAAGTGGAGGTTTTTGATCATGGGAAAAATCAACAACTTGACTACTGAGTATTACTTTGAGAAAACTAATATTGTGTGTGCTCTTCTTGTGATGAAACCATAAATTATTCTTCAATAAGCACACAGTTGCAAGACTTTCACTAACATTCAATAAGAATTAAGGCTCTCCTATGAAACAATAGTGTGTGTATCATAGATAAGGTGGAGGAGGCAAAACAAGACAGTTTCTGTCCTCAGAGATTTCAGTGTTGACAGATATGCTAAAGATTGAATTATGGTAAAATGCAAAATGTACACACCCTTGGGATTTGGGGGTCTTTCAGGAAGGAGCAACACGTGTAAAGAATAAATAAGTCATTTCCAGACAATTGAATAATCTGGAAAGAATTCAATGGAGTGGGGTTAGGGTGAAGGGGCAGGGAACTCAGAGAATGGGACAGAGGAATAGGCAGGTCCAGCATCATGAGTTAGGAAGCCAGAGCCGCATGTTTGAGCATTACATGAAAGGGGGAAGTAGAAGAAAATGAAGCTGCAGAGGTAGATAGCAATCAAATCTCCAGACTCCTTTGCTACTGTGTTAAGGAAATGTCTTTATTTTCTGGGTCCCCAGCTTCACAGATCTAGGGAGCTTAATGCCTGGGGGAGTGTGTGGTAGGTGAGAGAGGGACATGGACAGATGAGGTAGCAGAACAGTAAAAGGTTGGAGACAGGCTCTGTGCTAAGTGTTGATACCGCATTAAATCCTCAAAAATCTTCTGTGGGAGGTGCTATTATTACCAACTCCCTTTCACAGATGAGAAACTGAGGTGCAGAGACTTTACCCAATATCACACAGCTATTGAGTGACAGAGAGAGGCAATCAGTTCTCTTAATCATTGTGTAACATCATCTCTACTTTGGTATGAAATGTTGTTTTATACATTATTTCAAGGTCATTTTCTGCTTCAACAGGACTCTGAGGTCCTTGAGGGCAGGGATTTATCATTTTTCCCTCAGATTTGAAGTGTCTCCATACTTTGATCTTCTAATATGTGCCTTAAAATTTTTTTTAGTTTAAAATAATTTTAGATTTACAGGGTTCCAGATCTTTACCCAGCTTCCTCTAATGTTAACACCTTACATAACCACCATTCCTTTATGAAAATGAGAAGATTTTCATTGGCAATCACTATTAACTAACCTATAGACTTTATTTGACTTCACTCATTTTTGGTCTTTTCTGTTTCAGTATACCAAATTTCTTTAAGTATCTTTAAAAAAAAAATCAGCAAATAATCACAAGAGGATGGTAATAGAAGAGTGAATTTAATGATGATATCAAATTTCTCTGAGTATTTTCATAAGGCATTATGACCTAACTCAAATGTTAAGAGTTTATAACTGCCAGGTTTTTCTCCTCAGTTTTCAGTAATACCTGTGTAATTTTCTGTTTTTTAAATTAGGAGAGTGTGGCACACAAAATCTAATGTTGAAAAAAAAAGTGATGGAATTTTTTAGCATTTGAATCGGGTAAAATTCACATGGAATGTTCAGTATTTATAATTACCATGAACTCTGTTCCCTTTAAAAGATTTCTGATTGACAATACTACTATTTTTGAGTTCCTATTACTACTTAATAAGTATTCTATGTGTGATTTTGCTGTTAATCATCACATCAATGGTGAAAAATAATTTCAGTTGATCAGTCTGGCAATTTTTTCTTTTGAAATTGATCCTGCCCAACTTAAGTGATCCTTCATGGACTTTCACTGACCTCCTCAGCCCCTCATCAGGGTTTGGATACAGTTATTAGGCCAGGTGTGGGTAGGTGAACCCAGAAATTCTAGAAAGAAGACCTTTCTGGATTGCTTGAGGAAGGATCTTGTCCTTTTTTAGGAACATGAGCTCTAAGAACCACGCAAGTGTGGAGCATGCAGTGGCCATCTAGCCACCACCTGGAGGAAAATTATCTGAAAAAAATCGAAGCAAAGGTCTTCAGATTTTCAGTTGTATCATTTGATTCCTTGGATTCAAAGAGAGCTGAAGAGATTTGACTATTTGGATTTCTCAATCACACAAGCTGATAAAATTTATCATATATTTGCTTGTGATTGTGATAGTTTGGCTTGGTTTTCTGACACTTTCAACCGGGTATTTCAAGAAGGGACTTATTTTAACTTCAAAGTTACATAGCTAAGTGGTAGAACTGGGGTTTGAATCCAAATCTGCATGTCCATTAAGCCCATAGTTTTTTCATTATTCCATGCTGTCTTTCATTCATTAATTCAGACATTTAGTCCTTCATTCTACAGGCATATCTTGAGTGTTTGTCTCATGTCAGACTGTGTTAGGTATTAGGGTTCCAGAGACATATGACAGATTTCTAATACAAGATTTGGGTGTCATTGTGATAATCATGGTTATTGACAACCAATAGATAGTAAAATTTCAACAATGGAGTTACTCTCTGGTCTGATTCTCCCTCACCCTGAGTCCAATATGGTTATGAAAGGCTACCTAATCCTGGTGTGGTGAATGTGACAGGGCCATGCACTAGGGGGCAAAGGAAAGAGGATTCTCCACACCCACTGCCACTACCCTAGTTATGGTCTTTGTATTCCTCATCTGGGTATTGGCATATGTTTTCTGCTCGCTCATCTACCCACCGAATATTTTTGAAGCATGTGGCATGTGGTCTGGTCCAGTAGCAAGCCTAGGGAACTCATAAAGAATAAGGCCTCAATCTGCCCTCAAGAAGCTGACAGCTTGGTTGAATAGATACACAAAATTAGTAGGCAATGTGGTCTGTGCAAGAATAGAGGTATTTGCTGAGATATGGAGGAGCACAAAGGAGGAACATTTAATCATGGTGCGCAGCCTAGCGGTGCTGGTTGATGCACTAAGGATAGTGAAGGCAGACTTAAGCCTGCAATACATATCATTCTTGATAAACATGAGCTGCTCCTCTTCAAGGTTGGAAGAGATCTAATTTAATTAACTTGCCACCAAGTAACTGGCTCGTTCCCTTGAGGAATGAAACCGTATTGAGGTCTCAGATTCAGTCCTTCAGACTGACAATGTTAGACCTGTAGCAGTGGTGGCGGCGGTGGCGGCAGCAGCGGCAGCTTGATTAACTGTGTTTAGACTCAGGAATAAGCCCCACACTCATTACTGTGCTGTGTTGTTCACGGACCCATTGTGAGTATGTGGCAGCTGAGGGCAGAGGTGGACTTTCTGATCCTGTCTGCACAGGTGGTCAGTGCTTCCACCCCAGTAGGATATTCTCTCTTGGGCATTGATGTGAGACAAAAAATCTGCACACTTTGTGCTTACTTGCTTAAGTTTAGTCAGGTGTGACATCCCCAAACTTCTCTGATCTTATATTCTTTGTGTCTTGCTCCTTCCAGATTCTGATGAGCTGGTCAAGTGACTTGTGATGACCCAGGGAAGCATGCACATTCTTACTTATGATAACCTCCCCATCCAGCCTGAGTATCATTGTCATCAACAGCACTGGTGCTACTCAATGCTCTGCCTACTAGAAGCATCGCCCCTCCCTGCAGTCTTTCAGCATCACCCCATGTGGGCTATAGTGTGAAGCCATAGCACGGTAGCAGCCTGTTTTCAATGAGCCCAGAGTGAACATTTTACTCCTCACCGGTTAGTAAAGGTAGCAGAATATGCCACCAAAGTTATGCCACTTGGGTATAAGGATTATCTGGAGCTGAAAGCAACCGAAGCAAATGCAGGAAAAGCTCTCAGTCCTTCCCTCTATCTGCCTCAAAGTGCACACATTTGGAAAGATGCTCCCCTCCCTCCCTTTCTAGCAGGAAGGACAGAAGTTAGTCACTGAGCAAATTCCACCCTTATCAGCCCAGAGACAGAACCAGAGAAACCAGAGCAAACTTCACTGACTGATCTTTGCTTCCATTACTTCCCCATATATTTATCTTCCCAAAATCTGCCACCCTAGAAACTCAAAAGTCTTTTTCCATTGTCTTGCCACTTCTCTAGAAACATGTTGTTCTCTTCTTAAGATGTTCTATAAGCACAAGTTACTAATCACGGAGTGCCCCTATGTCTGTGCGCCTGACACACATGTCATATTTTCTGTTTGTTTTTCCTCTTGTTAATCAGTCTCTTTTAGTCTAATTGATGGGACCCAATCAGAAAATCTAGAAAGGAGGAAAAAGTTTTCTTTTCTTTCCTGCATTAGACATAGAAAATGCCACAAGTCTATATGAATGAGCTGGGGAGGCATTGGTGGAAAAGCTGTAGGTGACACAGGGGTTTTGACTGCCACTGATATAAGGCATGTTCTCTAGATCAACTTGCGTCTGGTCCTGAATGCACCATCTTCATTATACATCCTTCATGCAGTGAGCAGTGCTTGGTTACAGAGAGCACATACTTGCTACAGAATCCCAAGGCTCAGTTCTGAGATTCTCTTTGGGAATTGCTAGGTCTTATGGTTTGAACCTGTAATAAAATGATCTCTCTGGATCTGGACCCTCTTTAAATCTGGCAGTCTTACATTTCATCCAGTTAATAAATCAGAATACTACTTGATATCTCAACAATCTACAAGCTATAATGCCTATTTCTTAGTGATACGAAGTCAAAGATAAAGTAGCTTGTCCCCTTTCCCTGAGAGGGCATTTTGTGCGTCCCAGAACAATGATTCCATACGCAGTGAACAAGAGCATATGAAAGAAAAGATACCTAGGAGTACTAATACCATTAATTAAATAAGTCCTCTTCCTGACTGAATGGAACCATTATTTTTATCCTTTAATCGAATGGCCTTTATGCACTGTCATGCAAATATCTCCACAATGATAGTTAAAAGCAAGAGTTGAACAATATGTTTAGTATTATTCTATTTACAAATACATAATATACATATAAGATATATGTGTAATAGTGGTTTCTTTTGGGGAGGGGTGGACAGTGGACTACAGATAAAGGGAGAATTCTACTTTTTTCCTTATAATAATTACTAAGGACTAACACTCATTAGGTGTGCAGGGCCTGTTCTAAAGAATCCCCATTCTAATCACTTACTTGTGACCACTCCATGAGAAAGAGACTAGAGGTTAAGAGAGTATAGACTCTTTCAGCTGTTAATCCAGAGTTCAAACTACATACCTTATTTTACAAAGAGTATAGCTGTGTGACTATGACCTTAAAACAAGGTACTTAAATCCTCTGGATGACAGTTTCTGTCATCTGTAAAATGTTAATCAAAATGGCACCTAAGCAAAAGGGCTGTTGTGAGGGTAGAGATATATAAGTAACCTTGTTAGGACCTATTATTGACACAATAAACACTCATAGAATAGCTGTCATCATCACCCTCTCCCATTTGCACATGAGGAGGTGAGGCACAAAATTGTGTTTTTTTTTTTTTTTTAAGGGAAGGTACAGACAGGAATGGAGGCGAGCAGAGGTGGGCAGGAAGAGAGAGAAGGAAGAAGCACTTTATTTTGTTGTTCACCTTAGTTGTTTCCCCCATCCCAAGTGGCAAACTCTTTAGGAGGAATGTGTACTGTGCCAAAAGTTTTAAGTGATTGTTAGTAAGTGATAAAATCAAGTTTTTTTTTTTAAATGAGCTTTTCATTTTTAGTGTTACACATTTTTTATATTAAAGGAACATTGCATCATAAATGATATAAGATTTTTTTTTTTTAAAGGCAAGAAGGAGGGAGGAATAAAGGTGAGTAGGCAGGAAGGCAGAAAGAGAGAGGAGGAAGAGGCATCTTTATTTTATTTTTATTTAGTTGTTCACACAGGTTGCTTTCCAGATACTACCCTCCCTCCATCCCCACCCTGCCTCCAACCCAGGGGTATGTGGCTTGCTCCTTGGAGGCGACTGACCTAACCATTGTTCCACTAAGGTGTGCCAATATTATACAGATTTAAAGGTGTGTACCATTGTAAATAACATCTGCTTATAATAGTGGAGTTCACCACCAACAGTTCAACTCTACTCTTCACCGCATAAGGAACCCCTTTACTTTATTTGCCCCCACCTCCTCCTCCTGGTAATCATTAATTTGATTGTTAGGCTGAAAGTCTATTTTGGTTTGATTTGGTTCACTTCCTTCTTTGGTTTTTAGTCAAGTTTTAAATCCAGTGTGACACCGAAATCTGTGCTAATCATTCAATGACCTGAGTTCTCCTGCATTATTGACTGTTTGCAAGCATGCATATGAATATGTGTCACTTATGTATCTTGGTGAAATTTAAAAACTGTGATCAGAAATGTGAATGGGAAATAATTTTCTCCAAGGTGAAGAGAGATTCTTTAACTATCATCTAGGCAAATTTTGAGAGACTTGTTGATATTAATAGTGCTTTTTAAACAAAACAGCTTTTTCTGAGGTGTAATTTACATACCATAAAATTCACCTGTTTATGGTGGTTGGTTTTTTTAAAGAAAAGTCTTAGTTAGAAAGTTTTGTTTTAGCTCATGGCAGAATTTTCAAATTCACTCAGGTATTTTAGTGTTTAATAATTTGGTTCAGTTCAACTCATTCATAGTTATTAATGCCTACAGAGCTGAAGGCATTAAGACCTATAGAAATGCAAGTGAAAAAAATCCCCTCTCTTCTCAATTTTAATAGCTGGTGTTTTTGATAATTTGCATAATTTAGATTTTTTTTTTTACCTTTTTTTTCTTTTGATGTAAATCATGATTAAATTAGACAGTATGCCACTAATTGTGTGTGTGGGGGGTGGTTTGAGTAATAAATTCAGTATTTTTTTCTATCAGTAGTTTCCTTTGCCAGTTTCTCAATTTTGAAGAAGTTGTACTTACTTGTGGTGAAGGAAAGACTCTCTTATGTTCACCATACCCGTTGGAAGAAATCCTAGCATCATGTCTTGTCCTATTCATACTAGACTGAGAATTTCCCAAGGTTTTTGTACATTCGAAAAGATTCCCCTTGGTTAATATGAAACCTCAGCAGTCCTCCTTCCCTGGGGATTCCTTCATTTCTGAATTTCCCACACTCTACAGCTAGTCCTCATCACGGACACCTCTCATTCGATGTCATGCTTCCACACATTACAAGCAGAGTTGTTTTCTGTAGAAAACGATCTTTTTTAAGGACTTGAGTTTGGTATATACAAATGAATCTGAGAACATCAATTGGGGAAACAGAACCGAGGTTCCTGGAACAAAATAAATAGGGGGCAGGTAACATGATGCTGGCAGCGTTAGGGTAACCCCTAGCACATGAGACGTCCCCTGAGGTAGTGACCAAGTCTGACCCTTCTGTCCACAGAGCTGGTTAGGAGGCAACATAGAACTGTAGAAACAACACAGACTGAAATAATTTTCAAATGGACCTAATTCCCAGTTTTATCACTTTGGACCGTCTACTTAATTTCTCTAGCCCTGCTGTCTTACCTCCAAAATGGGTTAATATAAAACTTCTAAAACTTTCTTGGGCCCTTGGGTTTTAGTTTTTTGTTTTTTGTTTTTCACAGTGTCTTTAGAGCAAAAGAAATGTCCAACAGTTTATTAAGTAGTTAGGTCCAAGTCCAACTCTATGTCCCAACAACCTAGATGCCATTTTGTTAGAGTTTTTCGGGAGAAACCAAGTGAGCACTCTTTGGAAGTATTTTAGGCAGATTTATTACATGCGTGGTCTCAGCTGGGATTTCTTCCTCAAAAAGCTGAGCCCCAGTCTGGTTAGAACATACTTATATAGGCTGGAGCAAAGGCAGGAACAGAGGGATGTAAATTAGGGGAAGGGGTTTCAAATGCAGAAAGTTCTTTGTCTGCTGGCTACATTCCAGCAAGATCAGGTTACAGGAGGTGTCATGGCTTTGCTTCATAGTTGCTGGCAGTGGTAAGCAGGCCTTTTCCCACAATTTGAAAAAGAATATACATAAATGGAAAGAAAAAGTATATTTTTACTTCATTCTTAAAAAAGCATTTTTTTGGTGGGGGGTTGGACACAGCACAATTTTTTGAGTTTTGGAATAAGATCAATCCACATTGATTTTCATGGAGTACTTGCTTTGTGGCAGCAACTGTGGAGAACGCACAACACAGTTTGATAACATCTAAAGGAATGTAGCACGATCTATGTCGAAGCGGTGAACTGCTTTGAGTACTTGTTTGTGCAAAGTCCAACTATGGTGGAGTGTATTTCCCTTGAAAATATAAGCTATCCCGTGCTTTCACGGGAGGTGATGGGAGTGACATTTGAGGGGCAGGGGGTTGAGAGAATTTAAGCGCAGAATGCATGTACTAGTGGGTGGGTGTGCCTGGTACATCCTAGGTACTCAGTATGTGTTGCTATGGACATGTGTTTGTTGAAGAAAAGACAGAACTTGGTCTAGTAATTATTCCTCTTAAAATAAAGTCCTCTCAATATGCTGAGACTGAGTCCTCTCTGGATACCTCCTGCCTCCTTGCAGTGACGTCTACCACACTGCATTCTCTCTTACAAACACACAGACACACACACACACACAACACACAATAGGCAGGTTGTGCAATGGAAATAGCTTGGGAATTGTACTCACAGGATCTGGGTATAATTATATACATACATCGATATACACACATATGTGTATATATATGTATGTATACATGCATGTAGTTTATTGCAAATCAAATGCTAATTGGCTACCAAGATAGGGCAGTGACAAGGGAGAACCCGGCATGCGGAGGACTGGAGAGCCACTCCCAGGTGGACCAGGGTAATTGCTGCTCAGTTGTATTGAATTGTTACCACATTTTTCCATTTTTCCAAAATGTCAGATATTTTTAACACTACGTAACAATCCTGATGTGAAAAGTCTCAACTAATATACTTGCATGCATGCATGCATGTAAAAATGCACATACAAATATACATACACATACTTACTATGTGGTCCAAATAAACACGTAGTTCAAACAAAACATGCCCCTAGATTTCACTCACAGGCCGCTACCAGCCCATCCCCGTTACCTCTGGTGGGCGGCGGTAGGAGCAAACCTAGCATAATGGGGCCATTGAGTGAGTCATTGGAACACTCCCTTTCTCTATAAGACAAATTTATTTTCAGTCATAATAAGGAAACAAAATGAATAAGAATATTGACTGGAAAAGAAATGCAGAAAGTGAAATTTTCAGTTACTGAAACTTTATATTTTATCATGCAAGGAGAACAAATAAGAAATAAGGGATTCAAGTACAAAAGGGGAAATTTCATTAATGTTGAAAAAAAGGAAGAAAGGACTCTCCAAAATCGATCATTTTTGTTTTTGTGCCTGAGCGTCGTTATAACTGATCTTTACACATTTGGTGAAAAAGCATCAATACTTCTTTACTCATAGTATATTGAAAAACACTTCTTGTTCACTTTAACTTTGAAAAGTGTCTTTCACATGGAACAACCAATCTCAAAATTATAGGGAAAAGTTCTCAAAACGAAAAATAAGATTGCCAGAGTCATAAAAAAATCCCACCGTGTATCAGTTTCAGAAGTCACAGTATTACCCATGTTTGTTTCTTTGGGATTTATTTTAGAATCTTTCATTTGTCTCTACAGTTGAAAACCAAATACAAGTAAAAACTCCACATGGTTACAGAGAATGATATAATTGATGGAATTCAAATTGTTTTCTCATCTTTATAATTCCATGTTCTCATGTTTATTTTGAATCTACCATTTAAACACTGGATTGTGTAATACTACAAAAACCAGAGAAACAGAATGTTCTAAATGAGAATGAACTATTATGAACTAACTTTCAAAAGATGTGTGCATAGCTGAGTCCTCGTTTGTCTGAGGGTAACTATAGAGCTAGAAGCCCCTTGACTTAACTTTCAAATGAGACAAAATACCTATGAAAAATAAATGATTAAAAGATCTGAATCTGAAATATACATATATATCATTAAACTTCAACAGTAATGTCAGTATTTGTTTAGAACTTAAACTAATGCAAGATTTTTGGAGGAGAAATATTTCATCAATGGCATTGTTTAGAATTCTGGCGTATGGAGATAATAAAATTTATTATCTGAGTTTTAGTTAGTCTGGAAAGATGAAGGAAAGAATGTCATCTAAAAACACAGAGCTCATTAGCAGAAGACCAGGACTAGAATCCAAATTTCTTGTTACGTACCACGAGGTAGTAAGATGGCTATCTCTATAACATGACAATAAAGTCCCTTAGGGCTTTAAAAGGGAAAGAAAAATTAATAATTATTTTAATATTATAGCAATTATTAATTCATTGCTTACTATGAACTAGACATTGTGCTAAGTGCTTTATCTTGGTTATCTATTAATTCTCACAAAATTCTGTAGTGGCTATTCCCAATATGCAGATGAGAAAAATGGAGGCTTAGAGAAGAAAATAATTTGCCCCAAATCACACAACTTTTGCTAGCTCAACCACAGACCACACAGAGCAGTGAATTGTTAACAAGATGTGTATCATGACAAAGGTAAAAGAGGGAGAAGGCACACTGGGTTTTGGTTACGGTCACTGCCACCTTCCCTCTCGTATCCACTCACCTTGCAATGCACCTTGTCCTGGGAATGTAGGTTCGGTCTGAGTTTTTTTCTTTGACAACCTGTGGGACTGCAGGTATAGCATTCAAACTTCATTTCTTGGTGAGTCACACAAGCGGGCAGGACAGGTGCCCCCCACTTCAGGGCCTTTCCAGCTGGGAGCATGGACCCTTTATAAGGGTCTCCTGTTGACAGACAGTAGCTGCAATGAGCTCCAGAAAACTTGTGGGTAACATTGCAAACTGAAAAATGCTGATCGTATCTGGATCTTTCACAGATTTTTGAGAGACTTGGAATCTGCCAAGTCTAAAGTTAAAGGCAGTGGTTAGCAATCTATAGCCCCTGTGCCCACCTTCTCTTTCTTATGTCCCTTGGCGTTGCCCTTGCTCATGGCTGTGCCAGTGGCTTGGAAACCTTCCTTTATAGGATTCTTGAAGCTAATCATTTTCAGCATTTTGTGATTATTAAAAAAAAACAAAACAAAAAAACTGTTCTCCCTACCCTGGAGGAATGAGTAGTATAGCTTTCTACAAAAAATAATGACTAATTCAAATACTTTGATAAATTAACAGACTACAAATATACTAAATAACAAAGACCGACATACTTATTACTAACTACATTTGTATTTCAGCTTCTCTCTTGCCTTGGAAGCCTGTCTTCATATTTAATTGCCTCATGTATGTTCTCAGATGATGTAGTTTTTGGAGGATTTGGGGTAAGAGACAAATGCTAAGAGTCAGGTTGCCACTTGGATTTTTGAGTATCTTCTGTATTTGGAGAAACACAATGCATAAGGAACTTATAATTTGAAGAACAAGGTTTTAATTATTCTTTTGTATTCATTTGTGTTAAATTAGACAGAAATCATAACATTTCTGCAGTTCTTAGTTATATTGTTTATAAGATGAGTGACCCTCAGTCTGGAAATTGTTGTGTGGAGGATGCCCAGAGAAGGAAACTGGCAAAGAGATGATGGGGATAAACAGGAGATGAAAGAGAATATAAATATCTCCCAACATGCAAATTCTCCAAAAGATTTTATTGGTGGTATTTGGTGAAGGGTATGCTGACTTGAGTTCCAGTGCAGAATGGGGGCTGTGATTATTGTATTTGAATGTGAGAGAAAAGTATGACCTCAAAAGTGAACATTTGGAGAATACTGGAGCTAAACTCAGCTCTCTCAACTGGTCCAGGGCAGTGTCCATGGGGAGTAAGCTCAGCCTGCTTGAATCTCAGAAAGGTGGAGTGAGTCTCCCAGGGTTTTCTGTCTTCAAGGGAATTCAAGAGTTTGAGGAGGGGGAAAACCCAATGATTTATGTGCAGAAAGGTTCCACTTGTGGGTTGTGGGAAGGTGGTCAGACAGTCAGAATCTTTAAGCACCTTCCAGACCTAAGTCTGCTGGGCTCTTCATCAAAGAGACTGCGGAGCTTTGAAGACTAATTCCCATCAGTGATGAGGGAGGATGGGCCAGTTCCAGGAATGAGGAAGAGGGGAAGAAATCCTACTTGCAATAACAAACAGAACAAAAGGCTGGGTTCCAGGAAGAGATAATAGTACTTTTCTCCCCTGGGAAAGGTGCAATGTGTGTGACAATCACTCTTTCATTTGAGCCCTGGGGGCTGTATTATTCTGGGGCGTCCTCCAGAAAATCAGACATTAGAAGGTTGCCTCTGCGGGAAGTTTCAAATGCAGGCACCCGGAGGGCCAAGTCACAGCACTCTGGAGCTCTCACATGCGCTGTCCTCCTCCTAACCTTCCTGCTCCCTTCTCCCAAATCTCCAACTCTTCCTGGGCTAACTTCATCTGAAAACCTCCCGTCTGTGCCTTTCGGCCTTTAGGTATATCGCTGCACAGGGCTAACCCTTGATTTATGCTCAGGATGACATGCAGCTCTTCCTTCAGTGTTATGTAGGGGAATTTGTCAAATGCTTGCTCAGTAAGTCTTTCTCTGGGAAGGTTAAATGATTAAGAGTTGGTCATGAGTTCTAATCCTGCCTCTGCCTCTTTTTTTGACTGGGGCAACTTCACTTAACTTGAAAATGGAGACAACAGTCATATCTACATCACTGAGTTGTGAATATTAAATTAAACATGTGTAATTATACTTACACAGTACCTGGCACTTAGTAGATGCTCAGTAAAAAGGGTCAGTCACTGAAACTCACACACCCTTGGTTGGAATGAAGACAATTTGGTAGTAGCTATTGAAGCTGAATATATCATGAATTATTACCCAATAATTCCACCCCTAGGTATGCACTGCCCACTTTTTTGGTTAGAGGATCATTATCATGGGAAATATGTTCTAATTCTGAAGAGCCAACTAAATAACATTTTGAAATACAACCTAGTTTTAACTTGAGGACTGTTTGTACTATATTTTATGAATAATGGTGTGGTTCGTTGTTCTTTGGTACTTAAATTCCTGATCTTAGTGACCTGAAGTTCTTGGCACACCATCATCAGGTTAATCAGATAGTCATGTTTTGGAATTTTAGGGCTCTGTTATTAAAAGAATAATTAAATCTTGAGCAGGAATTGGCTGACTTCCCCAAATAGGCAAAGGTAAGTCCCATGATGCTGGGCTACTAAGCAGGGTTCTTGGCATGACAGTTATTATATTGAAATGCCTGGCAGTTTTCACTCTTTAGGACATTCTTTTACTTGAGTCTCATCAAACTCTCATTTGATGAATTTAACTCAATTCTCTCTTTATTTTCTCCTTGGTAGAATTTTCACACTTTGTTGCCATGTTTTATGAATATTATAAAATTATTGAAATGATTTTGAAATAATTGTGAAGTTGTCAGCCAATTCTACTTCTCTCTCATCCTTTAGATTGTCTCTAATCTGTTTTTAAATATTTTGCAAATATACAGTATATATAATATAGGCACACTTTCCAGATGACTTTTCATTACAGCATCCTCAGTTTGGAAACTTGCTGTATGATAGTGTTGATAGCACAGGAAGTCTGAATTTCAGCCAAATCATTTTGAATGGCTATGTCCTAGGGACTAGGGTTGTCCAGAATTGTCCACAGAGAAATGCCTGTCTGCAAACTGCTTGCTACCAGTCTGTGATAAGATAGCTGTGAAACTTGAGAGTAAGCGTTTATCAACTTTTACAGGCAATTTATCAGAGAATGTTATGCTCTAAATATCACTGGGACATAGAAACTATTCTTACTCTAATTTTTCAAAGGAGGAAACTGAGACAGATCTTAGGGAACTTGACAACATCCCACAACTAAAAATAGTAAATTTGGGGTCCAGTCAACCTCAAAGCATGTGCTCTTTTGCTTTTAGTAACGTTCACTTATGCAGTGAAATATCCACAGTCTGCATGCCTTTTGCTAGACTGAACATAGGAAGATACCTGACTAGTTTTGTCTTCATCAGATGTCTTCAGGCTGATGCCTCATTATTGTATAGTCTCTGCCACAGTTAACCAGATGCCCACAGATCATCACACCACCTTGCCCTCCTTGATTGCTATTTTTAATATAACAGGTTTATTGAGATATAATTCACATACCATACAATTCATCCATTTCAAGTGTATACAATGTATACAATTTAAAAGTTTTTCATCTATTCACAGAGTTGTGCAGACCTCATCATCCTCATTTCTAGAATATTTCATCACTCCGCAAAAAAAAGATTTGTACCCATTAGCGGTCACCTCCTGTTCCTCCCACATCTGACTCCTGACAATCATTTGTCAACTTTCTGTCTCTATGAATTTTTCTATTTTGAACATTTCATATAAAACATGGAGTTTTGTATTTAACTTCTTTCACTTAGTGTCATTTTTTTCAAGGTTCATCCACATTGCAGCACATATTAGTCTTTTTCATTTTTTTGTTTTGCTGGATAATATTCCATTGTATGAATTTGCACATCGAAAATCCATTTTTCAGTTGATGGACATGTTTCCACTTTGGTCTGTTATGAATAATGCTGCTAAGAACATTTGTGGGCAAGTTTTCAAGTGGACATATGTTTTTATTTCTCACAGGTATACTAGGAGTAGAACTGCTGGGTCAGTTGGATCATATAGTGGCTCTATATTTAGCCCTTTGAGGAACTGTCAGACTGTTTTCTCTCCTTGCTTATTGACAGTACGTTTTCCTCAGCTGACTGTTTTTGCAAAAGTGACACTGGAAAGCAAGGTCACTAGTCTGTTTTTAACTGTCAAAGATTCAACATCTGGTTGGTTGTAAATAGCCACTTTCAGAACAGAAACCAAATGGAAAGCTCAGATAACCGTGAGTAATGATCCCATTTCTTCTTAATACTAAGTCTTTTTAACTGAGTGTATAAAACAAATTTAGTAAATGATGGCAACGATGCCAGTTAACATCTGTTGAAAACTGCAGATGTCCCCGTCAGTCTATGAATTATGCTAAATGCATTTTATCATCTAGTTTTAGAACCACTAAAATGTCTTAGAATCCTTTTATCCTAGAGGGTAAGATCTAAAAAGCATCATAAGAATGACAGACAGCTATATTTTAACTGTAATGATGACTAGCAGAGAAAAAAAAAAAGTTTAGCTTGAAGTAAGAAAAACTACAACAAAAGATGTTTCAATAATTCAACAAAAGATTAAAACAAATAGTTTTCCCCTAAATGGAAAACTATTCTGAAGAGACTCACTTAGATGGGTACAAGGTAGTTTCATTGAGGGTATTTTATTGTCAGGAAGCAGGAAACACAGGGAATTATTGTTCTCATTTCTTCTTGGTCTGCGTACTCATGATATTATCTCATGGTTTGAGTTTTCTATAGGTACACAGAATTTGTTACCAAGTAAAGTATAATAGAAGCTAGTAAATATTAACTGAAAGAGAAATAAGGAACTGTTCTAATACAACATTTTTATTGGCTTTTGTTAAAAGTTTTCCTGTTGAAAAGTATCCATCTTTTGCCTAGTATGAAATTCCTTTGAATTGATTTACCCATTATAACCCATTTCAAGGAGCAGTGAGTACACACAGAGCTCATCAAACAAACAAAGAGAAACAAACCCTACACAATATTTAGTCTGTGATATGTTTAGAAGTGGGTAAATTTATAGTCATCATAATAAATATTAAGGCCATAAAGCCACTGCAGATAAAGAATAATTATAATTTGTATAATAATGGCATTTCCTATTGAAAGAGTTATAATATATGTCAGAGAATCCATATGTAAATCTCTTCCTGGAAATACAAATCAGACTTATCGATTTGCCTCAGTATGCTAGGTTAGAAAAAAACAATGGGTGTCTAACTAAAGCGTGCATTTGTATTGATTCTGATTTTGTGCAAAGTTGATTGCATAGGAATTTCCCATTTGGATTACAATTCTGAATCTATAAACATGACAAAATTTAGAAGCATAATTATTTTTGATGAAGTTGAATTGCCCTTAGAATTGAAGGCCATGGGAGGAATCCCTCTCTTAAATTCTGCTTCAGTCCTTATGATCCCGTTATCAGCTGCTTGCAGTCATCTCCATTCCTTAGGAAAAGACTAAACTTTTTTATTTAGCAACCAATCCAGGAACTAGATTTCACCACACTAACCACATCTTCCTTCTCCATATCATACTTGTATGCTTTTGGTCCTGAAAAGAAGTAAATGTAGCCTAAAAGACACAAAGTTGAAATTGTGGTTACTAAAAATGACTTGCAAATTTATAAATGGAAGGATTTGTAGCTGCCACTTTCTCAAGATGGGGACTTTCTTAAGATGGAAGTTTGTCAGGTGACAGCTAGTCCTCTACATTGTGTTCACTGAACTGTAGAGCCCAACATAACTCATTTTTCTCTCAATATCTTTCATGTATTTCTGCTGTAGCCAGGGCATAAGGTCACAGTTGCTCTTTGGGGTCATCGACAGGTCAAGCTGAGGTATGCTTGGTGCTTCTGAGCTGGGTGCTCCCCTCCAAGAAATCCCCTTCTCATTTCTTTCCCTAGTCAAACCTCTAACTGTTCTTTAAAGATAAACTGACGTTCCACCATAATATTTCCAGCTAAAAATGTCAGTTACGTTCTTTTCTTTGTCAGATCAATCTTCGAAATTTATTGTGAAGACAACACATAATTTAATACTAAATTATAGATTGTCTCGTTTTCTAGTTAGTTCATCTGTGTTGGATAGAGGGGCATTTCCTAAAGCTTTTAACCAACTTACCAGGTTAGAGACCATATCAAGAGCAGTCATTGCATTTCTGAGCAGTGCCCAGTTCTGTTTTACATGTTCAGGAAGACTATGTTGACTGAATGATATAAGATTCAATTAAATTCATTTAACCCACTTCAATTCAATTCAATGTTTCCAGTCATAGGCTGAATTTCAGGAGGTGGATGATGCAGAGGGGAAAGATACTGGGAAAATTCAAAGTATGTGCATTCTAAAAATGAAACAGTAACTTTGACCTGGGTGGATGTTATGATGTAGCTGACTGATGAAGCTGCAGCCATACTTTAAAACTTTCCATTTGTGAAGAGAGAACCACAACGGCAGACCTTGAATAGTTTCTCTTTCTAGTGTTCAATCTGGTTAGCTAAATTTTAAGAGACTCAGGACCAAAAATAAGAACTAAGGGCCTCCATTTGGAGACCTATGTTCTGTTATGTTAAAGCAGAGCCCAGACCACTTGTTATGATTTTCTCTAGAGGAAGTTTTTAGTGGAAACACTCACCATTTAATTCCACAGCAGCATCTATTTGGCCATTGACTCCTGAAAATTCCTCTTCAGTATTCTTTGGATAGTCTTTTTCCATTTTCCTTTTACGTTCATCGTAGCTGGAGGAAGTATTATTTTATAAATAATATTAATGAGAGGTTTTAATTGATTGTAGATAATACTATGCTGGTTAGGCACATTTAGTCAAGGCTGATTTATGATTTACTTTAATTTCTCTCTCTTGTGCACATGAAGATCACTACTCTCCTCTGTTTCTGAGATTTATGGGATCACGAGCTTGCTTGACACTTGCTCTAAATAGTCTCTGAAAATTGCCAGATATATTGCTTATAATTAGTCATTCTATGTATATTATAGCAATAGTTTTCCTATAATTAACAAAATGACTTTCAAAGAAACTTCTTTATTTTTAGTATTTTACTTATTTTTGTAATGCTTCTCTCTTGTCTCCCTCTTCCTCTTAACTCTCCCATGTTTAAATTTCTTAACTCACAAAATAGTTGAAAGTCCTTCAGAGGGGCTTTTATTCATGGGCTACGTGTTCATAGAGGAGGGGCTGAACGAATAATACACACTGAATGAATAAGCAAATGTGTAAGTGGTCAAAAGCTAAAGACAGAAAGAAAGAAAATTGAGAATAATGAAACCTCTGCCTTCAAAGTCAGTTTAATAGAATTAAATTGCCTTTGTTTTCTGCAAAGATTCTATGACTGACTGAATAGTAGATTAGGTATCTCTTTCTGGGTCAACAATCACCGTTCAAGGATAACTCTGAAGACTCGCTAAAACAGCTCTTTGTGATTGACATTGCTCCTTGTAAACCCCATGACTTACATGGTTTTGGCATTTTGGCAAAGCAGATTCTCCGTTTGACGAAAACTTCATTTAGAGAGTGAGAAAGTCCCTTCGTCAATGCAGAGCTACCAATGGGGACATTCCCAGGGTGAGCACCTGACTCATTTCCCACCAAAAGGTCAGATGATTTTTCCCAGTGTCTGGGCCACTGGGAAGTTTCTTGTGGCAGCAGCTCACACCTACTGCCTCCTGAAATGTGCCTCTTGTGTGGTTCTCAACACACAGGCCAGGGGCCAGGGCTCTCATGGAACTGAGCGGAGTAAACACTGGGAAAGCAGTAGGGCTGAAATTGACTAGCGGGGTGAGCTTCTTTGTTCAGGCTAGGAGTGGAGAAGTTCTCCAAACTCCCCTTCCACAACAGCCAGAAGAACCTTCTAGTAGGCCGAAGGGAAAATCAAGCTTCAGGAGTTACTGTAGTACAAATGAAAACGGAAACCACTTGCTGTATTTCTTTGTCATCAACAGAGCCTATACAGAGGTCGGCCACGGGACGCCTATGCACTAGGAAGTGAATGTAAGGTGTCCTGAGTGGATTTAGGGAAAACTGGAGAGAAAGAGAAACAGCCCAGGCCCATTGGCCCCCATGGCCAAGCTCCCTTTTGTTCACTGTGTTCCAACATCTGAAATCTGGAGTCCTTTATTAAAAATGGATGTATATGTTGTTCACATATTGATCTTTATTCACTGGATTGTTTGTTTTCTCTCACTTCCCTGAGAGAGCTGTACTGAGAAGATGGCCGCTTTGATTAGAGGGAGGGAGGACAACTCTAAAGCTTAAAATATCTAGAAAGTGGGATACAAAAGAGAGGGCTGTAGATTCAGAGGGTAAATATAGTGGGAAGATGCAAGAGAAGGTGATCTTTTGAATTCTTTGCCTATTTTGACCATATGCTCAGGGAAAATGCTGGGTTGCTTTGCATATCTTTATCATTTTGTTTGTTTTGAGCTCTACTCTGAGCTAATATGACTAGAACTATTCCTTAACTTGTGTATGTTAAACACGCATGTATGAATGAGTTTTAGAACTTAATCATTATTTGCATTTTTTCATGGCAAAATATATTCCCAGGTGCAAACAGCTGATGATTAAAGAATTCTGCAGGCAAACTTATTGCAAGTGGAAATTTACTTGCATTCTATTTAAATTGAATGAAGAAATCTGGAAAGCATAAAAATATAGAGCAAAGATTTTTTTTTCATGAGAATAGGGAAATAATAACAATTTAAGAATAAGTTCTAAACAGAAAATAATGATGATTATTTTCTGATAGAAAGGTCTGCAAAAATATTTTTTCCTTTCATCTGTCTTCTTAGTTCACTAATGTAGATAGTAGTGTCATCTAATATCTCCGTTAAATGAAGATTGAGGTACCTATTTTCAAGATTGCTGAGAAGGCAGATGGGAAAATGAGAGAACATAGAAAATATCCAACATGATTTCTGACACAATAAATATTAGCTGAATTTCAATATTAAGGAAATAAAATTTTGTTGTGAATTTACTAAATTCTAGGTTTCTGCTAAAATCATAATATATATTTTTTCATCACTGAGAACTTGTTTGTGAAACCTAAATATCAGCTAACAATGATTGAGCCACTGATAACTATGTCCATATCTTTTAAGGGCATTTGTTTCATCATTTAATATTGATTATATATAGTATATGTCCAACAAGTCATTGCTGACAGTTAAACTTTACTAGAGATATCATTAGTGCCAAGATATCTGATGCTTTTTTTCAAATACATTATGTTACTTTCCACCTTTGAAGTCTAAGAACTTGGGGACTATTTTGGTAAAGTGCTACATTTTGCTTAATTTTTTTCTTGGAATGTACACTTCAAAATTTATACTTAGAAATAGTTTGTTAGGAATCTCTTGTATTTTGATTGTGATGATTTCTATCCTATGTCAATGGCAAAATGGACTCTATTTCTCTCCCTTTCAAGTACTGAATGGGGAGTTGAGTATGCTAAAGAATACTTAAAGAGAATGTGAGAAAAGATGGCAGAAGAGAAAGCTTGCTAATAAAGTATTTAAGATGCACTATTATGTTTCCAGAAGCTTTTCTCAAAGAGAACTTTCTAGCGAAGTGGAAATCTGAAATACCCCAGAATCCACCAAGAATTTTCATGGAAGAAGGAGCCTTTGTGATCTATACTGGAGATGGGCAGAGGAGATAGTAGTCAGGAATGAAAAGAAGGAATGAGAGCAAGAAACTGCCTTATACCATCCTAGACAGGAATCAGGAACTGGGATTCCAAGAGAAAATAACTGAGAGAGAAGATTCTGGAACAAAAAAGTTGTGACAATGTAAAAAAACACCAATGCTATATTACTAAGTAGAGAAAATATCAGGATATAAAAGCATATTTAACAATTTAAAAGTGGAGAAATACTCCAGAAAAAAAGTAGAACAAGAAAGCATTAAATGGCTATCATGGTTTCATGTTGCAAGTGTTGGCAATTTCATTCCCTTTCATATTTTTCACACTTTTATTATCAGCATCATATACTGTCCTTGAACTCCTTCCTGGACAGTCTCCTACCCTAACATGGCCTCAGTTACCACTTGATTATAAAATGAATTCCAAATTGATCTCTCCAGACTAAGTTCTCTGAGTTCTACAACTTCACGTCTAACTTTGTTCTGGACATTTCATTCTTGGGTTGCTCCTGTCTATCAAACTCAACATATATGAAATGGAATGCCTAATAATTCTTTTAATTCTGATTTTCCTTTTAATTTTATTATTTTGGTAGAATGTCAAATTCAAAAATCTTGTTATTAAAGATAAGATCTCCATCAAGACCCATCAAGACCTAAGTTTTCTGATACCCTCTACTTCCAAACCCATCATGTCTGGCAGGGTTATTATAATATTGTTTTTCTCTTTACCCAATAATTCAATAGTTTTTAGTAATTTTACAAAATTGTGATACCAAATTAATTGCGATAGCAAGTTGATTTGAGAATAGTGCCATTACCCCTAAAAAGAAATGCCATGCCTTTTAGCTATCATTCCCCACATCCAAATCCCTACATCCTTGTCAAAAAACAATTAACTGTGTGCTTTGGTGGAGCAGCAGTTAGGTAAATCGCCTCCAAAGAAGCAAGCCACAGGCCCCTGGGTTCAAGTTCTGGACCTGGAGGGAAACAACCAGTGTGAACAACTAAATAAAAATAAAACAAAGATGCTTCCTCCTGCTTTCTCCTCCTGCCTTCCTACCTATTTGCCTTCATTCCTGCCTGCATCTTTCCTTAAAATAAAAGCAAAAGCAAAAACACAACAATTAACCATAGGCATATGGGCCCATTTCTGGACTGTCAGTTTTATTCATTGATCTGTATGATTATCTTTATGTTAGTATCACACTAGATTAATTAGTGTTGCTTTGTAATAAGCTTTGAAATCGGGAAATCTGGGTCCTTCCAAATTTGATCTTTTTCAAGTTATTTGGCTACTGTGGGTCCTGTGTTTCCATATGAACTTTAATATTTGCTTGTCAATTTCTAAAAAGAAGTTGTGGTATTCTCATAAAGACTGTGTTGACTCTGGATGAATTTGGAGGAATATTGCTATCTAAAAAATTAAGCCTTCAATCCACAAATAGGAGATATCTTTTCACTGAAATCTTCAACAATTTCAATAAATTTTTAGCTTTCAAGCTATATTTTCTCTACCTTTTTGCTAAATTAATAAACTTTTTTTCTTTTTTGATGCTATTGTAAGTGGAACTGCTTCTTAATTTCATTTTTGTATTATTTATTGAAGTATATAGGAATAATAGTTCATCCATTAAGCAGAATTACTGAACTCATTTATAATTCTAGTATTTCAAAAATATTTTTTAGGCTTTTCTATATAAAAGATCATGTGACATTCAAATAAAGACAATTTACTTTCTTTTAAATTTGAATGCTTCTTATTTCATTCATTCTTACTTAATTGCCCTGAGTAGAATCTCCAGTACAATGTTGAATAGGAATGAGGACAGTGGAAATTTTTATCTAGTTCCTGATTTTAGGGGAAAACATTCAATCTTTTACCTTTGAATTATGTTAACATCTGTGGCTTTTTCATAGGCGCCTTTTATCAGATTGAGAAAGTTTCCTTCTATTCCTAGTAAGTTGACCTTTCTTTCCCTTTAAATCATGCAATAGCTTTGGATTTTATCAAGTGCTTTTTCTGTATCTATTGAAATGGTTTTATGGCTTTTGTTTTTTATTCTATTGATATGGAGTATTACATTAATTGATTTTTGGATATTAAACTGTCCTTGAATTCTTTGCAAAAATCCCACTTGGCTGTGGTGTATAATTCTTCATAGATATTTGCAGATTTGGTTTGCTAGTATTTTGGAGGATTTTACATCCATATTAACAATAAATATTTGCTTGAAGTTTAATTTTCTCGTAATGTGTTTGGTTTTGGTGTCAGGGTAATTAATGTTGACTTCATATATGAGCTGGAAGTTGTTCCTTCCTCTTCTAGTTTTTGGAGTAGTTTGTAAAAACTTGGTATTAATTCTTGAAATGATTTGGTAGAATTCACCAGTGAAGTTATCTAGACCTGGACTTTTCTTTGTGGATAGTATTTAGATAATGAATTCAATGTCTTTACTTGTCATAGTCTATTCAAACTATTTCTCTTTGACTCATTTCCATCTGTTTGTATTTTTCTAAGAATTTGTCCATTTCATCTAAGTTCTGCAATATATTGGCATTTAGTTATTCACAGTATTCCTTCAGAATTCATTTCATTTCCATAAGGTTGATATTAATATTTCCTCTTTCATTTATGATTTTAGTAATTTTACTCTTTTTTTTTTTATTAAGTCAATCTGGTGAGAAGTTTGTCAATTTTGCTGATATTTTTAAAGAACCAATTTTTAGTTTTGTTAGTTTTCTCAAATTGCTTATAAAACCTCTGTTTCATTTATTTCCACCGGAATCTTTATTATTTGCTTCTTTCTGTTTATTTTGTGTTTAATTTGCTTGGCTCTTCCTCAATGTGTTAATATGGATGGTTAGACTATTCATTTGAGATCTTTCTTCTTTTTTTATTTTGATATAGGCATTTTTACACCTGTAAGTTTCTCTGAGCACTTCATGCATCCACGACTTCTCATATGTTATGTTTTTATTTTATTTTCATTTATCTCTGAGTGTTTTTTAAATTTCATTAGTGATTTCTTCTTTCATCCCTTGTTTCAGAGTATGTTGTCTAATTTCCACATGTTTGTAAATTTTCCAGTTTTCCTTTTGGCATTGATTTCTAGCTTTATTCCATTGCAATTACAAATAACGCTTTGTGTGATTTCAGTTATTTTGAATTTATTGAGTCGGTGCACCCTGGTGGGATAGCAGTTAGGTCTATTGCCTACAAAGGAGCAATCCACATACCCCTGGGTTCAAGTTCTAGTTCTGGGGCTGAAGGACGGGGTAGGGGTAGAGACCACCAGTGTGAATAAATAAATGAAAATAAAATAAAGATGCTTCTTCCTTCATTCTCTTCCTACCTGCCTGTCTACTTGCCTTCATTCCTGCCTGTACCCTTCCTTTAAAAAAATTTATTGAGACTTACGTTGTGGCCTAATATACCTTCTATCCTGAGAACATTCCATTTGAATTGCTTTCAACCTAAGGAACTTCTTCTTATTATATCTTATAAGGTAGCTTTGCAAGCAATGAACTCTCCAAGTTTTTATTTATTTGAGAAAACCTTTATTTTACCTTCATTTTTGAAAAAAAAAATTCCTTTGAGTAGTTTAGGTACGTTTCCTCTATACCTTCTGACCTAACTAGTTTAGCTGCCTTTCAATCTTGACCACTTTTAATCTGTTACACTGCTTCCAGAGTGATATTTTATAATACAAATCCTTTGAATTACTCCTTTATTTGAGACATTAAAGACAACCCCTCCTTTTTTGTAGAATAAAAATCGACCTCCCGAGAAAGACTTAGGTGATCCATGATCTACACCTTTGTTGTTTTTGGGCTGCAGCTCAAATTGTCGTCCATGTTCTGGTTATACTGAGCTGCTTAAGGCACACACACAGCTGTTTCACACATCAGTGCCTTTGCTTCAATTGCTTTCTGCCTGGAAGTCACCCTGGGTCCTTCCTGGGAAACTCCTACTCAGTTTTCAAGATGAAGTTCAGTCATTGCTTCCTCTAAAAATTCTTTCCTGTCACCTTTGCTAGAGCTGGTCATTTCCTCTTAGTTTTGCTCCACAGATCCCTATGTCATCTTTATCAGGATACTGTGGCACTTGTATTGCTCTTAATTATTTATTTATATATTTACTTTAAACTGTAAGGCCTGTTGAGGGAATTGATAGCACCCAATATAAATTGAGCATTGAATATGCAACAGGCATTTCACATTTGTCTAATTCATTCCCACAGCTTCATGAAGAAGATACTAATTTTGCCTCTGTTTTGAAGGTGATGAAACTAAAGCAGAAAGATGATCCAGATCACCAGAAGATTGCTGTTAAAGTTGAGATTAATACACTCTTGCTCTGGCCCATGCTCTTAAACAATAAACTTAGAGTCTCACACATAATCATGCCCAATATATGTAGGTAGGATATAGATCGAAAAATAAGATTTTGATTTCTACCTATATATCTTGTTTTTATCACTTCTTATTTTTCTGTGGTGACTAACTATAAAATCCTTAAATAAATAGATCTATTTAATTTGGGGGCATCCAGAAAGGAGAGAAAGTGGAACATTTATCATATTTTACATTACTTATGTCCCTAGTTTACCTGTACAAAAATAGTGATTTCAGGATGGAAAAAAGGCTTAAACCTGTAGAATTACAAGTCACTTTATATGAAATTCAGCAAAGACTGATTACCTCAAGAATGATAGAGTGGATAGCTCTTCCCCAGTCCCCAGAAACTGCTTGGTGTAGCTTCTGCTCTTCTATTGGTAAGTGAGAGTAGGTGAGAGAGAATGTTTAAAAGGATAAATTGGTCATAGGTAGTAGAAGCAATATAAAGAAGATGTGATACATCAACATAATGGAATACTACACAGCACTTAGAAGAGAAGAAATCCTATCATTTGAATCAACATGGATGGATCTAGAGGGGATTATGCTAAGTGAAATAAGTCAAAAGAAGAGAGATAGATACCAGGTGACCTCCCTCACAGGTGGAATGTGAACAGACAAAACGAAGGAACAGGCCAAACAAGACCAGCCCTTGGACACTTGCAATCGAACTGAAGTTATCAACAGGCAAGGGATGGAGTGGGGAGGGTCAAGTGGTGGTGGAGCCCACTGAGCAATGGTGAAGAACACTTGGTGATTTGGTAGAGAGCAGGGTGTGTTGACATGTATCTGAGAAATGGGGAACCTATACATATGAGCTTATTTTAAAGTGTAGAATGTTACTATAAGAAAAAATAAGAAAAATTAAGAAAAAAGAGAAGTAATATAAGGAAAGAAAAACTGGCTGGATCATTGGGGGTTTCTAGAAAGAGGAAAATAAGGAATGAATAAAAAAGCAAGTGGGTATATGGAGGAGTAGGCCTAGTTGGCAAAGTTTAGTATGTTTTTCATGACGTAGCATACAATGGCATCAGCTTAGTTGAGCCCTTCACTGGAATTCACTTTGTCGTCCTCTGTGGACTACCCCCCAGTAAATTATTTCTATGTTGATATTGGGGCCTCTCTTTTAAAGTTTAAACCAAACTGGGCCCTGAGCCAATCTTCAATGCTCAGTGGTAGAAGTTCCTCAGTTTTCTCATAGCACTTTATTCATTAGAACTGGTCTCGAACACTAGGAATGCGCGTGGAATTTCCCTGACAGCACAGATATCCAGAGTCTTTCTTCCCTTGGCACATTATTTATGTCATAGACTGAACCAGCATGAGGACCAAGAAGAATCTGAGAAACAGCCATGCAAAATAAGTCCTAGCATACTGTTAATAGGTGTCAATAGTGTAAAATGTGTGGAATATACCTGGAGCCTATGTCTTTCTGTATTTTTAAGTGTGGTTATGAGCTTTACCTATAGAACTTAATTTATCTCTTTGCCCATTTCTCCATATTCCTATTCAGAAGAAGGATGTAATGACTGACGAGCCATTTATCATTTTGAATCTCATTGCACATGAAGCCACATGTTAAGAATAGTGGAGCAAAACGTTAGAAGGGTCTTGGGTTCCTAATGACTATGGTTTCACCTTACCATTCCTAAATTTGGTCAACTTTAGATATTTTACATGTGTGAAAGCACATATTGTTTAAGCCACAGGCATTTTGGGGTCTCTGTTACTAGCAGCTGAAAACAAGTCTAACTGACATAGAGCTTCATGTAACATTAAGATGTCATACACTTGGGGTCCTTCTAAACTTAATGTGTAGAATTGTGGGGGATGGGCAAAGTTATTAGTTAAGCTGACACAATAGCTTTTTCTGAACTTTTGAACTATGTATCGGGGTTGTCTGTCTTATTTCTTAGTGCACAAATGTGTGTGTATACGTACACAGGTGTGTGTGCATGCTCATATGTATGCAGTATAGAAAGCAGAAGACTCCTTTTGTTGAAAGGATTGTCTGTTTTCTGTTAAATGTAATCATTTCAGTTAAGTGTCAAAGACCTTCAGTATTTAAAAAGGAAATTACCTTTGGCTAGCTCTTTGATTGGACTCATGCTCAGAAGAACAGAGTTCAAGCCACCATTTTAAATTATCATAAACTTTTAAAGCAATATAGAGGCTGTATAACTCACTACTATTACTAAACAGTTACTCTTTTTGAGCACCTACTATGTGCCAGACACTGTGCTAGGTATTTACATGTATTATATCATGTAATTCTCTCAATAACCTGGAAGGTAATGTGAAAAGTTCCTACCATGGTTTCCATTACCAGCAGTTCTTTAATATTTGAGTTAACCTTAAATGAGTCTGTTTTATCTAGATTACTAAAGACTTTTCCTTAATAGATACTCACAAAGGTCCATTTCAGAAAGGTTCAGTATTATTTCCTCAAAGAGTTTCAGGCATCATTAAAATTATTTATTTTCTCCACCCGCAACCTCACATTTACACAGATTTTTAAACCTTTCATGGAGTCTCCTGTGTTAGCTGGTAAGCCTCAGTCCTGCCTGACTGGAAGTGCCTGCTTCGTTATAGGTGCTGGTGAATAGTCCATTATGTGATATCATTGTTAGGTGATAGTGATTAAAGACTAAGCAATAAATTGAGAAGAGAAAAAATGGCAGGCTGTGAACTTTGGCAATTAACTGGATAATCAACATAAAAGCCCTTCTACTCCTACATACATGTTCACACATGCATCTCTCCATCTCATTCCCAGAAAATGCACAATGGGAATTGGGTTTCATAATAATTATCTTCCTGTATGTCAGCATCTGATTATGGCCACCTTATCATAAAGAAAGACTAAGGAGGATCTGGCCAGTAGCCATTGTGGGCTTAATAAAGGAATTATTATTGCTGCTTCAGAAAGACAGTTCTGAAAGAGAAGAGGCAGTCTCAGTGGTTTAAACATGGGTTGGAATGACAACTCATGGCACCACATGGTACTTTGAGCAGTGCCACCAGGGTTCTCTATGGCCTAGGAGAGTCAATGGGACCCACATTTGTCTGGTATTCATTTTTATAAAATACAGTTTTCTTTGTCATGAAAGATCTATCTATGTTCCAGCTATAATATTTTCTCAGCTCCAAACTGGAGAAGATATCAGTTAGGCAGAAGGAGGCGATGAATGTATCTAATTTTGTGTCACAGAGATGGTTATTAAAAATAGGTGATGTAAAATAAAATAAAAACCCCTAGAGTTAGGTGCTCTCCTTCTTCCAACCTAGTCCTGTTATGGACCTTGACTGCTTACCTAGGCATCTGCTTAGAATCTGATTTTGCTGCTTTCTTTTGATGTTTAGAAACAAGCAATGCTAAAGTAGGAATGGGAATAGAAGGATAGAGTTTGACGAAGAGCTGCACTTATTTTTCATCACAAGTCAATTAAAGAAAAAAGCCGGGTTGGTAAGATGAGGGGTGATCCCATGTGCAATGATGAAATAATGGATGAACCTCCTTATTCAAATGTACTTAGAACAACTCCCTGAGAGAGAGATATGAAATTATACATGATCCACTTGAATAAGAGATATCTTCATGTTCTAGACTGGGTAGAAAGACTTACCAGTAAAGCTTTTTCCTTTCATCAGAGCCTCCCTTCAAAGAGCCCCAGTCAGGACCACACCTATTTTGCACAGAATCACCAGTATCCTGGATTTGTGGGTATTCACATAACAGGGAGTTAGTTTCCCTCTCAGGCATTCCCAGTGGAGATAGTTCTGTGTCTGGGGATGCCGCATCCACTCTTTTAGGCCACTGGGGGTCCAGTTAATGAGTGCATTGAAAAATCAGGATGTTTGGTGTCCTAGAGAAAAATAATGGGATTCTTGAATGAATGTTTTCTTATCATATGAATGGTTCCATATTCAGGTAGATAGTGTCTGTCATCAATAATTGGCACCCCAGTGGTCAAGAAGGGTCAATGGGCCTATTGTACATTCGCCTTGTGTTCTCGTCTGTAGGTGTTTTCCTTCCCATTGAATACACCTGGACAATCAAAAGGAGAAAAGTCATACCTGTAGTATTCCTCTCCCACAAAGAAAAGGGTCTTCTGTGTATCCTTGAGATAGACGGCAGCATCTATTTGCTGCACATACCTTGGGAACCCAAAGTCATAAATAGTCCGAGGAGGACCTTGCATCTGGAATCCTCTTGTTATCCAGTAGTGGGGACCTGAAAACAGAAATTAGAGTTTACAAGAGTTGGGCAGCTCTTGGTGATGCACTTCCCTTAGGAGGCTTTCTCAGCAGAATCACAAATGGCGCTAACTTGTTATTTGCCGTGCATGTAACCCACCAGGCGATATAAGCCTCTATTCAATTCAGTAAAAGACTTGAAACTTGCACTGGAGGTGAAATCCCCTAGTGATACCTTAAGAAAGCAAAGATATTGATATAATTGTGTCTTAAATTTAACACATTAATTTTTCTTTAAGATAGTGTTCAATTATAGTCTCATACTCACATCTATGAGAGGGAAGGGGGAGGAGACATACAGATAAGTTATTCATACTTAAATTGGAACTAGCCTTGTATTCTTATCTTTCAGTATTAAGAAAATAAAAGCTAAAAGCTGCTAGCTAGCACTATTGGATAACTTCCACTGATCAGCCATTATTGTATCTTCAAGGCTGATACTTCTATAATCATTTTGCACAGGGCAAAAAAGCCCACCTCAGAGCTGCTAAATAACTTTCCAATGTCAAACAGTAAAGGCCTGGAGTCAGACATTGATATCAGATATGTCCACCTCCTCAAGTCTCAGGTGTGTCTCTGCTCCCATTGCTTCTGAGCATTGCACAGCAGCCACAGTGAGGTTCTCTTCACACTGGGTTCCATTTTGATGCATGTCAATGAGAGGCGTTCAGTGGCTATGCCCTAGCACCTGGAGAGGACAGGGCCAGATTTCTAGCTCCTTGGGCCCTTTCATTTAGCCTGGTGACTCACTGTGCTACAGGTTTGGCTTTGAGAACACTTTGAGAGCCATCACAATTCTGTCATTATTACAAACTATAGGGGGGGCATCTCACATCCAACCTGAGGAGAAGGAGCAACCGGAACACATTCCATGATCTCCAAATAAATACTGACAGTGTTAAATGTTCCACTTACACCAAACACTGCACCTTGTCTCTTTCTCTGGGGGATCAGTAGATACCTTTGAAGAAGTAGGCGGTCCCCCGCTCGGCCACTTCATAGGCTGCATCCACATGGGACATAAGCTGAGGGAAGGAGCTGGTGATGGTGCTGGGCCGGATCCCCATTGGCAAGTGAGCCTGCCTACGCCAGAAAATCCTGTGGATATTTCAAAAGATGTCCAGGTTGAGGGCTGGTTTAGATCTTAAATTGAACATGGATTGAAATGTTCTGTAAGGGACTCTTTGGAGGCCATTACCAAATGCCTCTTACCCTTGATTTGTTTGTAAGGAGAACAAAATTTTTCTGACCTCAGCAAAGAGTTCTTACTTTTTACTCTCTTAACAGCACTGCAGTCCCCTTTCCTTCTTTTATTTTAGGGTGTTCAAAACATGAAGGATAAACAAAGATATAGCATCAACAGTTTATGCATTAAGCTCTGCACCTTTCTATTCCAAATATCACTTGATGCAAATATCCCTTTCATATTCTGATCTTCTAAAACTTAAAATCTCAAAAAGACAAATACAATATAGGTGAACATACCATTATATTAATGAACCAAAGCCTTGGGGTTGGAAACTACTAAATATTTCCAGTAAAAACAATGGAAGCATTGACTGTTATAAATGATCATGTTGCTCTTATACTATCTCTTGAAGGTGTTTATATTGGAATCTGATGGAAAAGTCAATACACTTGAATTAACCTAAGTTGTGGCAACTCACCTATTGACATATGCAAAATAATTTCCATAAAATTCTGCTAATGTACGTGAGAGTATTGACTGAAATTTTCAATATGAATGAGATCTATTTTGAGTTTTGGAGATGAAAATCATTGTTTAAGTAAATGAATAATTTACATGACTCCTGAGAAGCTAGAATCAATACATAAAATTATTTATGAACAGGAAAACAAAGTTTTGACATTTGATTTTCTGTGTAAATTAAAACTCAAATCTTATGTTAGGTTTTCCTAGTCTGTTAAAAAATATTATGGAGTACCTATTAGCAGGCACTGTGATAGACTTCAAGGATATAACATTGAACAAGACCTGGGCCCTGCCCTCAAGGAGCTCACAGTCTAGCTAGAGAGACAAAAGTCTTCAGGCAATTATAATTCAAAGTGATAAGATTTACAAAGAGTTAAGTTCAGGACGCTATGGGAAGACATAGGAAGAATAAACAGTTGCTTTAGGGATCTGGCTAACTCACTCTTGATGAGCCAAATGAAGCTGATGTTGAAATCTAAAAAAGTTAGATTGAGAAAAGCGAACTAAGTTTTCATGTTTCTTAGGTAGTATCTTAATGCAGAAGGAAAGTACACTGTTTTAGATACAGGCTCAGTTCTAATATCACTGTTTATCAACATCTACAAGCCTCAGTGTCATCATATCTTAAATGCAAATAATTTGTGAGCCTATCTCATGAGATCATTATAAGGATCAAAGGAGAGAATGCAAATGAAAATATATTAAAAACACAATTCTATTTTATCATTATAAAAATTATTATTTGTTTAGACCTTACTACCCAAAAATTGGGCATCTGCCATAGACGCAGGGTGACAGGAGTCCATTCAGGATACACAACCTTACCTTAGGCCCTAAATATCTCGGTCTTACCTAGAACATGTAAGTAACAGATGGAGAACTGAGCGCTAGAAAGATTTCTGGGCCCAAAGTTCATCTGGTGGTTGATGGCAGACAGAGCTGGTTTAGACTCCAACTGTCTTGATTTTCAGCACATACCCTATCCCATCTACTTACTCATTCTCAGCTTTGTAATCTCTGCTTTTCTTTGTTTTTAACTTGATCCCTGTCCAATCAAACCTGACCTTTTCTGAAGGCAAGAGGGACTGCTTTGCACTTCTCTTTTCTTTCCACTACCATAGCATGAGCACAGATTTGGGGGACCAGAAGAAACGGGTGATGAAAGTAGACAAACAGGTCATGTCAATAGTCCATCAGATCATCTTTGACAAGATGGGAAAAACAATAGGTTAATTGGGAACCTGATGAGAAATCCCAAAAACAAGTGGCTTCCAATTAATTCAACTCAGTGCATTGTTCTAAAGTGCTGACTAAATGCTTTCAAAAGCAGGAAGTACATTTCAGGGTTGTTAATGCTGTGGATGAGTAATCCAGGAATATCGGGGTGGGGGGGGGCAGGGGGAGCAGACAAGTCCCTGGATCACCAGACTGTACTTTATTATGTCTCTGATGAGGCAGAGCTGATATTCAGCTGTTCTCTCCACAGGCAGCCTAAAGCTGGGATATATTTTCTTTCACTTCTCATTTAAAAATCAACAAGTGACTTTTGGCAAAATTAAATCTTGTCTTTTATTTCAAATTACAGGGCATTAGTGTCCCAAATGACTCAACATGAGAGTTGTAGTGTAGCATAGCCTGCAGGCCAATTGAAATGTACTCTTGGAACTTTTTAAAGGTATAAATCTAAATTCATTATGAAATAAATCTAGTTTTGGATAGTGTGGGTACTGTGAGAACTAAATTGACATAGACTAGTAGTTTTAAACTGAGTAATCTTGTGCTCCAGAGGACATTTGATAATATGTGTGACAATTCTGGTTGTCACAACTGGGAATGGGCAGTTTTATTGGAGTCTAATGGAGTCTAAAGGGGAGAGGCCATAGATGCTGCTCAATATACCCAAATGCACAGCACAGGACACAGCACAACACACTGAAAATGTCACTAATATCACAGTTAAGAAACCCTGGTTTAAACACAGTTGTGACATTTTCTATTGTACACATGGTATGTGAAAGTGGAAATAAATACATCACTTAATATAAAATCCCACAAATCCCAGAGGAATCTGCTATTAGGAACATTTTCAGTACTCTAATAAAAAATTATGTCTGGTGGGTAAGAAACCCACAGAATACATGCTCATGCATACTTTACAATCTTGGCGCTATAGATTCTGATAAGAAATGAATTCAAATTGACAAAAAGTTAGAGCAAGTAACCTTAGAACATGACACCAAATAGATTTAAAATAAAAGCCAAAAAAGAAAAAAGAAGAAAATCTATGAGCCTTTTGGGAAACAACAGATACAGGATGTATTGGAACTCGTAGTGAAATTAGATAAACAGATCATATCCATGGTCTGTAGTCTGATCTTTGATAAAGAGAGCAAAACAATGGAGTTTATTGGTATTTAGCCCTGCTGATTAGATATTTAACTGCTCTGTTTATCTTTATGTACTCAGGAGCCAATGCTGTGCCCAGCACAGTCAGGCTCAATAAATATTTGTTGACTCAATAAATGGGTGCCAGGGGATTGAGCAGAAGTTATCTGATTATCGATTTTCATATTCTCTAAATTTTTCATTCCCTTTTATTAAAGCACAGTAGCTAATGAATCATGTTTGAGATTAGGTCACTGGTAACCTTCACCTGACCTCTTGCAGCTCCCCTTACCCCAACCCAGTCCCATGAGCAACTTGGGGTGGATCATATTTTATTCATCTTTTAATTGTTGGCACCTTCATTGTGCCTGGTACGATAGGTACTTGACTGTGTTTGTTGAACCTTTGTCCTTTTTTGTTATACCCAACAGTCATCTTCACTCTCGCCTACCGAGTCTGAGCTCACCAGACTTTCATTATCGGGGAAGCTTTCACTGCCTGTTTCCTGGAGGAGTGGTATGAGCACCTCCTTTTTCCATTGTCCCATCTTCACCCACTGGACTCTGTTCTGCTCACTCATACTGTGCCCTAGTTTCAGGGAGAAGAGGCATCTTTTGTCTTTCTATTATTTTAATGCTCTCAGACGAATGTTGCTCGTCTACCTTGAGCTGGGGCAATGTGAAAAAAGCAAGGGTTGTTTGAAACCTTGTTTATCATTGGATGTGTGACTTTGTGCGAGACATTTAATTTTTCTGAGAGTCAATTTCCTTCTGTCAAATAAGAATGAGAATAGTAATGATAACGATAACATCTATGTGAATACTTTAAAGGATCAGTTGAGAGAGCATATGAAAGCATTTAATAAACTGAACTATTCTTAAAATTATTTGTAAATATTTTTAAAGGACATGCTTTCATAGTACAAATTTATTAATTTATAATACTTTAACTCCTAAACAGAACTAAATTTCTTTCTAAATTTGTCTCACTGTTATGAAAATTAAGGTTTAAATTTTATAACTTAAAACATTGACATGTCAATGATCACATCATTGACTGAGAATTCATTTTGGGGTGATTAACTAACCAGGACTGCTTATGCTCAAATGGGATCAAACAAACATGCATCATCCATCTTACTGATCCCCAGCAAAATACAGACTATACAATGAAAAGGTGATGTGTACACAGCAGTGTGGTTTAGAAATAATCAAGACTGGGTACACCCTGGTGGCTCAAATACTAAGCATTGGTTAATGTGTGGACTATGTAAAACCCAAGGATCTGAGTTCTCATTTTGGGGCTCAAGGGTGGGTTAGGTGAGGGAACAACCAGAATAAAAGCAAATAAGTAAATGAAAGTATTTCTTCTTCTTCTCTACTTTCTCCCCTCTTTCCTTCCCTTCATTCCTCAAAATACTTCTTTCTCCTTTCCCTTCCTTCCGCTCTTAAAAAAAAAGTAAGTCTGTGCAAAGGCTCCTTACATTAAGTGTTTATATGCATCTGAAAGTCTACAAAGATCATATTTATAATCCACAACCTGATCTGTGAAAATGTAATGCCATTCCACTCCAACCCAGATGGGGGGATCTGGAAGAAATAAATGACAGTGAATCTGGGCTCTTAGTGCTACTTCTGCCTCTCTGTCTGAATGTTTCATACATAATAGAGACTGGTTTAAGCAAATACAATGCTAATTGTTGACTTTCAATGATGTAACCTTATAACCAGAAAAGACCTCTCCAGGTAAAATGAAGGAGAAAGACTTCCTCTTCAGTTGTTTGGGTTTTCCTCAAGCCCATGGAACGCTGGGAAATGCTAGCTTCCCAAACAGACTCTCTCACAGTAGTGCCCACAGATTGATTATATTGTCCCTCCTTTTCATTGTGCTTTGTATCTTTTTATCTGCTGTTTCCTTTTCATGTCTTCAGACATGCCCAGGTAGTTTCCATCTTGAAGAAAATCCTCATTTGGTCCTGCTGCCTCTTCCAGTTTTTATCTTTTTTTTTTTTCTTTCTTTTTTTAAAGGTACAGGCAGGTCTGAAGGCAAGTAGGGAGGCAGGGAAGAGGAGAGAGGAGGAAGCATTTTATTTTATTTTTCAATGTGGTTGCTCACACTGGTTGCTTGTTACCCCTGGACCTGAGGCTTGAGCCCAGGGGTATGTGACCTGCACTCCTTTGGAGGCAATTGACCCAGTTGCTACTCCACCAGGGCACAACTCCAACCTTTATCTTAATGCATCTCCCTTTGTTATTAACAAGATTCTCAAATGAATGTTCTTTTGCCATCATCTCCATTTCCTCCCCACCACTTGCTCTTTCAACCATCATGATCCTTCTTTATCACTGGGCTTAAACAATACTCCTTAACTATCCTGGTAAATCCTTAATCTGGTGGCCCTGGCAGCATTTTTCACCATTGTTAATTAAAAAAAAAAAAGACATTCCCTTGAATAATGAGGGACTCCACTACAGGCATTCTGTCTCTGATGTCAAGTTGGCACAGGTTGCAATACCAGCAGGGAAAAATAACAGTGAGGATTAAATGAGTAAATGTCGGTCAAATGTTTAACATAGCACACAGCACATTATAAAGGATCATGAAACGTCAGTCACTCTTCTTATTAGAATTTGTCTTTAAATCTTTAATTGCCTCTTCCATGTGGGAGATTTCATAATCTTTGAAGCCTCCAACTATGGATGGTCTCTTGGGCACTAGCTAATTTCTATAAAATCTACTAGACTGGACATTACCTTAAATTTGACATACGTAACATTTAGTTTTTCTTCATGTGTCCAGCAGATCTTGAATTAGTGTCCTGTTGGTCCTGATGGTGAATCCTTCAGAATGCTTCTTACTTTCATCTTTCTCTTCAATTTCAACTCCTAAAAATGTTTTTCTTTGCATTTTAATCTAAGATACATAACATCTTTTACAATGTGACCATTGGTTATTGACAAATGTCTTGAGAAAGAATCCTGTTTTGAGAATAGAACAGAAAGTAGAGATGCCTATCAAACATTCTTGGGAAACAGAGGCAGTGTAAGAACATCCTTCTCTTACGGTTCTTTACCCAGACCACAGGCCTCTGGTTCTGGCATTGCATAACCAAAAATGATTGAGTGATTAGATAGACTCTGTGCTGGGAGTCAGAAGATCCCACCTTAACCCAGTGGACAGTCAATAGACCTGGGCCTAGGTTTCTTGATAGATTTGTGCATGACCAACTTTTGTGCTTATCCCTTTTGTAAAATGCTATTATAGCTGATTTTTATTTTATCCTTAAAATTATATTGCATAAAATCCAAGATAATATGAGAGATGCAAATATTATTTTGGTATGGCTGCAATTCCAATCATTTCCCCACTTCTGTAAGTGCCTGAGGAAATCTGGGATACCTTAATATTTGTCACTGATTATAAAGAATAAATATGTGTGAGTTATACATACATTTATATGTATTATATTCATATTATAAAAACGTGACCTTCAACATGATATAGTTGCTATTTGTTTCCCTTCAAGCAGAACATTTATTTGAATGTACCAATGTACCTTTTACACTATGGAGAACCTATAACAATGCCACAGAGACATTAAAAGGTACTGCATTCCATCCTGTTTTGGGAACAAACTGTGTGGTTATTACGTCCACAGTTTGAAATGTCACAACAGATGATTATTGGTGATGGGGAATTCCAGGCTGGTGGGTGGGAAAGAACAGACTGGGCACTCTTTCAGAATGAGCCTCAGGTTGCTATTATTCTGCAGTTTGAAAGAACTCTTTATTTTTTGTAGAGACTTAACAGGCACTTTGAGATTTCTGGTGACAGACAATAAGCGATCAAAGAGACTGAGTCATGGGATTCCAGCTCTGGATGGCATCGTAGGAGGCAGCAGGGCAGGGAGGTGAGGAGCATGAGCTCCAGCATCCAATGGTGTGTGTTTGGGTCCGAGCTCCACCCCTCACTAGCTGTGTGCTCTTGGAAAAGTTGCTCATTTTTACTGTGTCTTGTCAAAAAGCAAAGAATAATTCCTAGGTCCATAGAGCTTTGTAAGGATTTGGTAACACAGTGATTTGATAAATAATAAGTTCTGGACACAATGAACAACTCTCTTCAAGAGGAAGAAGAGAGGGTTATGTCCCATGTGAGTTAGTGCAAATCTAGTGCTGGAGACAGTCTACTTTTGTCTCCCTGTCCTTCTTCGAATGCTTCTTAGTTCTTTAGAATCACAGCAGCTCATCAGATCAGAAGACAATCTGATGATCTGGGAGATGATGAGAAGGTGAGGACTTAACAGATCCAGGCTGTTAGTTATCTTTCTTGCTCTACTGCTTCCTTGACCACTCATTTCTAGATGTCTCTTGCACATATGCCTCTTTTTCTATTCTGTTACCATCCTCAGTATCTATAGTCAAGACTGTCAAAAGATGTATAATATTCAACTATTCTTTTGTATATGCTAAATGCACATATTTTGAGAAATAAGTTTTTTTGTCTTGCTTTGTGCTGAAAACAACTGTAATTGAATAAAAGGACATAATACCTTTGCCTTTACTGTCTCCTTTGTCCCTATTACAACTACAAAATTTACCAAAGCCATGCCTGCTAGGCCATGACTAGCATTTTGTTTCTTTATCATGGGACAAGTGCTAGCTATGTGCACTCCTAGGGGCAATGCGGTCTCTACACTGTTATCCCTCAGATGAAGCCTTAACTACTTGACACACCCCAGGCTCCTCCTGCTTCGTGCCTTGTCCGCCTTGTCTGTTCTGCCTGGACCCTGCCTACCACACTTGGGTCATTGCTTACCAATTTTGTTTCAGTTCACTTTTGGTAATAATCTATATAGAAATAGTCAATAATCAGTGTCTTAATAAAGAAGACTAAATAAAAAGAATTAGTAAAAATATACCTCTGATGTGCCCTGGTGGAGTGGTGTGTGGGTACATTCACACACGTCCCAAGGACCAGACTGGTTCATGCCCCAGGGCCGGAGGGAACAACCAAATTAAATAAATGAAGTGTTTCTTCTTCCTCTGTCTTCCTGCCTGTCTGCCTCTGCGCACCTTCATTCCTACCTGTGCCTTTCTTTGAAAAAAAAAAAAAAAATACGCACACAAAAACCTCAAGTTGTTCTAAGCCTTAAATCACTGCACAGTTTTCTGATTCCCACTCTGAAGTATGGTGCCTGGCATTTATTGAACACTCACTATATGCCCAGTCTCTCCTGATCAGTAAGAAGCACAGCCTGAATTTATACCAGTTAGCCTGCTGCTAGCATCTTGGTTCCTAAGCTCTGCTCTAATTTGCCTTTGAAACGTAGAGGCACATTCATTGTTGAAGATTTAGTTCAAACTGCTCATGATTTAAAAAAACTTAGTAGCAATGTAGATGTTCATTAGTATGAGGTTGGCGAAATAAGTAACAATAGCCCTATTCATTGAAATAACATATACATGTATACGATACAAAGAAAAATGAATAATCATTGAAGAATGAGATATTGTTAAGTGAAAAAGTTGATAAATCAGCAATTTTAGTAAAATTACATTTTTATGGACATCCCCTCTCCATTTGCATACTTAAAATATATCAGAGAAAAAAATCAAGGTTATACAAGCTTACCTGCAATTTCTCTGTGCTACAGAATGTATGTTTATTTCTGCACTGCCCCCATTTACACATATTTTTTAAAGCTATACTATTTATATGCTCTGGGTCTATTGTTCATAACAGAACAAGACATCTAAAAAATGATAGCTTTATTTAAAGCTTTACCCTTTTCAACAAACTTACTTATTATCGGAAGTCTAGTGTTCTTATCTTTTCTTACAAGCTTTTATTCCAAAGACTTAATTAATGAAATTACTAACATGGCTATATCAATGCCTAAATCCTATTAATCACATTTATTGCCATGTCTCTAGGATATGTAGATAATATTAAAATTATTTTCTTAGTGTTCCTAGGATAACTTTGCTTTTTCCACTCTAATTCAAATTAATAAAAGCAATCCTCTCCTAACAAACCTATTATATCTTTGAATCCAAAATATTTTTGCTGGATTTTTTTTATTCTGGCATGACACCAAACTCTATTCCACAAATAACTATGCCCTCCTACATAATATTCACAACTCTCACTCTATCTTGGGTTTCATTCTAGCACTTTAACTTAACTTTATCACACAAAACAAACTTTTATTCTCTCTTGTACCTACCTAAATTTTCCAACCTCCTCAGTTTTTTCCAGTTATTACACACCACTTGCACTTCATACTGGTCCTTCAGTGAGTAAAAAACTCGTGTCATTATTATTAGGTAATTTAACTAGAAAATGTGCTATCAAAATCTATGTCCTATCTTCAAATAAAATTTCCAAACCAGAAAGGCTTAGTCAAAGTGATATTTCCTCTTTCCTTACTACATTAATCTTAAGCTTATTTCTATTTAATTTCATAAGTAAGCTCCACAGTAATAAAAATACTAATGAATAAAGATGAGTTACCCCCATTAATCAACTCCTGTTAGCTTTTATAAAGAAGCAGCTATTCTTATAGCTCGTCACTAAAAACTCAGAATTTTTAGTAGCATAAATTACTCATTACCTTATGCCATTAAATTTATAGTTCTTTGCAAGTTACAGAAGTACTAACACTTTTAAAATAAGCCCCAAAGAAACATTCCTAAAACAACAATATTAGAGATTCAAATATCAGGAGACTCTATAGTATCTTTAGCTGTAGTTCATCCAAAACCCACCAATATTCTCCTCTTCTCTATGCAACCTGACAGTTAGTTGATGGCTGATAATTCAGGAGGCCTTGAAAAAGACTGGAAGAATGTTACTGTTGGATTTTGTTTATCTGTCGATCTAATCATCTGCCCACCCACCTATCCATCCATCCACCTAACTACCCAGCCAGCGAGGCCCCTACCTACCTTCCTATCTGTTCATATGTCCATTAATCCAACCCTTACTACCAAATATTTATTGAGCATCTATTATGTGCTCTCACTAGGGATAGGGTAGTTAAAATAGATTAATCTGGGTTAGCGTTGTAACTTAGTTTCTTTCGTACCCACCTAAACTTTAGTCACTTGATGAAATTGTGTCACCTTGTGCAAGTTACCTATCCTCTTGAACTTCTTTCTTCAGTGGTAAATTGGGGATTCTCATCTCTACTCCACAGTGAAAAGGGTTAGAAGAATACAGTTCATATAAGGAAAGTGCTCTACGAATAGGAATCTTGGCAGGTCCACGTCTCCCCAAATATCCCCTCCTCCTGACCTACAGACACACAGGACAGCCTTTCTGCATGATCTTCACAAAAGGCAGCAACAAGGACCTCTGGGGTGATGCTTGCCTGAACACAGACTGGACATCTGATGAGAATTGCTGGCATGTCTTAGACTTACCGGTCCTTGAAGAACAGGAGCTCCTTTCCCAGCATTGTCACCGCATCAAAGGACGAGGTGGAATCACACAGGTCAGGGGTTGATGGATTATGAGGTGGAGCGTGGGGCACAGTGGGCTTTCCTGGGAAAGTTTTCCGAGGTCCTAGGATTCAAAATGACTTGGTCAAAAAGGTAGCCAGAATCTAGAGTCAGTCCATGCCTGCTCTAGACACCCGCTTCACTGAAAGCAAGTGGTAAATAGTGAGCTTCCACACTGGCAGGCAGACCTGGGTTTGAATCCTGCCTCACTAGTTGCTGAGTTTTGTGATAACTTTTCCAAACTTCAGTTTCTTTGTTACTAAAATGAGAGGGAGTAATAATAGTAGCTAACTCACAAGTTTGTTGTGAGTATGAAGTGATCCCTAAAAGATGTTTAAGAGTGTTTGGCACACAGCACATGTTCAAAAATATTATTATTACATTAACTTCTTTGAAAGCTACAAGCATTCTGAATTAGAAATCTATTTTAAAATTCATGGGCATGTGATATATGGTGTGGTGACTATAGTCATTAATGCAGTGTAGCATATTTGAAAAATGCTAAGAAGAATAAATCTTGAAAGTTCTTATCATAAGGAAAAACTGTAACTGTATAGGAGATGGTAACTAGACTTAATATAGTGATCATTTCATTGTGCATATAAATACCATATCATTCTCTTGTATACCAGAGGCTAATACAATGCTCTTTGTCAATTATGCCCTAATTAAAAAAAGTAAAAAACCTTAAACTGGCCGATGATTGTTTCTATTTTTTTTTTTCTCAAAAGGATGATAATTGTTTGTGTGTTTTTGTTTACTTCTGGGCACTGTGTGTAGACATTTAACTAGGCATTCAAGAAAGACTTAGTGGATTTTTGTGGCACTGACGCACACAGACGGTGTTGGTAATGTACAGGCATCATACAGTCGATCCTCTTATAAAACAGGGAGAGCTGTGCCTTTTCATCTCCTCTCTGTGTTCCTGGGGACCATCCTCCCACTATAGAGGAGTGAGTCCCCAGCAGGTGCCTGCTCTTCATCAAATCCTTCGCCAGAGGAGAGAATCAGGGAAGGTCACACTAAGGGTGAGAGCCTGTGAGAGCAGAGTGGTGTGAGGTTGACGATGGTATCAGAGGTGAGGCAAAGCTTCAGGGAAACAGGAAACAGGAAATAGGTCTGATCAGAAATGTGCTCTGTTATCCGAACATATACTGTGAGTCAAGCACTAAGGCTCGGGGTGGCAAGACAGTCAGGAGTGGATGCTTTCACTTGTGTAAAATATGTTTCAGCTCCCAGCTGAGTGGCAGTGACTATCAGCTTGGTGGCAACTCTCCAGTGCACAAAGACCTACAAAGGGCAGACAAGTCTTTAGGGTGAGTCCTTCCTGGTGGCCCATGGGGACTTCTACAGAGCAGAGCTCTGTCATGGATGCTCCGAAGCCAAGTGTGTTCAAAGGATACCTTCCCAGTATTTGCTGTCACTCAAAGTAGGAGCAGTACTGGTACCTACCCTCTCTCTGAAGCGGACAGAGCTGGATGAACACATTTGGATGGTTTCTTATATGCCTCAGGTGAACTCTAACTGCAGGTGTGTACCTATTTTGAAGCAGTCAAGTGGGATGGTTAGCCAACACTTAGGAAGGCCAGGGGTCTGGGCCTCTTTCTCTAGGCTGGAGGACAGAGAGAGGCTATAATGAGTCAAATCTGAATCAGAGTCTGAGGATTAAGGGAAAATTAGTCTCTGGATTTTTCTGCCTTTAATTCATTAAAGAAAAATTGTCAAGTTCTGAGGATGCTTCTAGATTCCTTCTCAAGAAATAGATGAAAAGATAAATATATTTGTCTTTCTGTTAAAGAAGATGGGATGTAGCATGTCTAATAATCCTTGAAAGAATGCTGATATTTGAGATAGTTTTGAATATCTTGGAATAAATAAGTACTGTCTTTGAAGTTCAGTTTTCTCAGCTATCAAATGACAAAAACACTTCACACACCCCCAGGCTTATGAGGACAGTGGGAGAGGACTCATATCAACATTTTTTGTGGACAGCATATTGCCTATCCACAGTGTATAGTTATTACCATAATCGTTGATGTTTTTAGGAAGAAAAAGTCTTTTATCTGCAAATGGGTTAGTGCCATATACATGAACTATAAAATATCTCCATCCTCTCTCAATGTCTAAATCCTGACCTATACTCAAAACAGCTTGACAAATGGTTATATTTTCCTCAACTGTAGGGACCAATATGCTCTGGTGGAAAGATGTAAAATATAGCTGCGCATTTTAGAGAAGAAAGAAATTTTCATATCTGGTAAATAAATTCTTCATAGGAGGGCAAATCTGGGGCTTTGGTTTCTAGCTTAATCTTAACCACTGCAGGTAAATTCAGAGTGTACTTTAAGTTGGAGACTGAGTTCCCATCACCTTCAAGGTTACAATAAAAGCAGTGTAGTAATTTGGAACAACCCAATGTCTATCAACTATTGAATGTGGCCTATCCATACAATAGAATGCTATTGAGTCATGTTATGGATTGAATGTGTGTGTCCCTTTCAATTCATATGATGACACCCTTACTCTCAATGTAATGATTTTAGGAGGTTGGGCCCTTAGGAGGTAATTAAGTTTAGATGAGGTCATAAGAGAGCAGCTCTGTGAAGGGATTAGTGCCTGTACAAGAAAGGAAGAGACTCTAGGGCTTTCTCTCTTTGTTATGTGAGGATACAATGAGAAGGTAGCCACCTTCTCAGGTGGCAAGTCAGAAAGAGAGCCCTCACCAAGAACCAGGTGTGACAGTACCTTAATCTTGGACATCACAACCTACAGATCTATGAGAAATAAATGTCTGTGTGAAATTTTTGTTTTTTTGATAAAGAAATGTAGTGACTATACCATACAAGGCCTGAATTCCTTTCACATCATCCTTGGGGAGGTGGAATCCGTAGGGATGTTGGTACTTATAAGTTGGGTACATCAGTGCCGATGGGTCTGTGGAATGGGCCAGGCCCAGGGCGTGGCCAAATTCATGAGCAGCAACAGTGAATAAATTAAAACCTAAACAAGAGAAAAAGATCGCATCAGCACAGGACTTTATTGTTAATATCTTCTGTCTTCTCACGAGAATTTATGCTGAAATCACAGTTAACTCATTTTCTTGTCATGATAGGATTATTCAAAGAATGGTATATTACTTTGGTACCTAACTTTGTGTTGACTTTAGTTTAGTTCTTTCCCCCTTGAGTATAAGGGACTGGGAGTTGGGAAGAATGGAAATGCAAATCAACCCATTTTGTTCATTGTCAGAGATGCTTGGTAGGTTGATACAGAAGGGCCTTGGAACAATAATAAACAGATTACGCCCATCCCCATGACACTTTTCAGGAGAGTACTGAATCCCTTAGGTCATTTCTGAAAGTAGCCTCTTTCCAAGTACAGGCAAGAAACAACAGATACTTTAAGAAAAGAGCTATGTGTTGAGCTGGGGATTGCTGCTTCTTCAGATAATAAGCTATGAGCCAGACATCACACAAGTCTACTGCACAGTTGAGGGTCTTTTCCCTTATGGTCATCCCTTTTAGATTTTTAGCTTACTTGTTTTTCCTAGCCAGCCTCTCTAATTAAAGGGTGGCTTGGGACGTTGAACCTCAAGGTTTCATGTTGGAGGCCCAGAAGAAGGTACAATATTTTCCAGGTTATGGTGAATTGTGCATATATACCATTCATTCCCATAGTCCACTTCTCAGCATTGTCGAAATGTGTGTCTCCTCCCAGGCCTTCTCCAGGTGCAAATGCATGGGCTAGAGTCCCCCGTGGCCCATCGAATGGATAGGAATCCCCATGATCTAAAGCAGTGGGGAGAAATGCAACAAACTGAATCCTTCTTTTGGTTTTTGAGTAATACATACAGTACAAGGTCTAGGTAATGTTTTGAATAGTATTAGTCCTTTTCATACAAATAGATTTACTTTTTGATAATCATTCTTTATATTAAGACCTTCACATGCCAATGAGTAGTCTATCCATTGCAATATTAAAAGGGATATATTTTTTCACGTTATCAGAAATGTTTAATTTTTTAATTTTAATTTTATTGAAGAAACATAATGACTGCCCTCCCACTTCACTATGGGTGGCCTTGGTTCTCTGGTAGGCACAGAATGCCTTGGGCCAGGTCTCATTCAGGGCTATCTCTCAGAGACTGGTTTGATCTTTTCTCCCACCTCCTATGTGTGTTTTCTCCTTGTGACATCATATTAAAATTAAGATTCAGACTTACAAGGAACATCATGATATGATAAGGTGTGGATCATTAAAAATCAATATCTGGGTGCACCCTGGTGGAGCAGTCATTAGGTCAATCGCCTCCAAAGGAGCAAGCCACATACCCCTGGGTTTGAGCCCCGCATTGGGGGGTGGGAAGCACTCAGTGTAAACAACTACATAAACATAAAATAAAAGAAGCTTCCTCCTCTCTCTCCCTGCCTACCTATTCACCTTCATTCCTGACTGTACCTTTCTTTAAAAAAAAAATCTGTATATAATACCATAGACCATAATATCATTACCAACAGTCCAATTTTAGCCTTCACCATAATAAAGAGAATATTTTGTAACTCAGAGAGTAAGTATTAAAATTAAAAATCTGCTTTGTTATTGTTTTTACGGATGCAAGAGCTAACTGATGCATATATGGTACACGGTTTACAAAAGGAGGAATATATGCTCACGTGATAGCAACCTCATGCACTGATTGGAATGTAAACTGTTGGCCAAACACAACTTTCAACACATGCTTCAGCTACGGCAGTAATGGTGAAGTGAGGTCTACAACACAGTGTCATGCAATCTGAGGAAGTATGAAAAAATATTTGCCTGTAATTTTGATATGCTTTCCCATGTAAAACTCCTGAAAGTAGTAAAAGTCTTTATAAATCTGAACTTCTAAAAGCTTTACATATTAGTGTTTTGTTATCTATATTTAATTAACAACTCATTACAAAAATTGAATAGAACAGGAGGAAGACCAAATGAGAGATGTTAGAGAAGGTGCATTTCACCTTTTTTCAGGATTTTAGTTAGGATGACTTGTTTTGTTAAAAATCAACAAAATAACACTCTGGGGATGCCATCCTCCAGATTTTGGTGCAGTGCACTATATTCGGGTTATAGGCTCAGAGGACCAAGTGAAATGATATCACAGTCCCTAGCTAGCTTATATTTTAGGGAACAGGGCACAAATTTGAACGATCGAGAGAGAGCAAGATATTAACACCATGGCCTCCAAAGCTGATCTGAATCACACTGCCCTCCCACTTTACTGGGGGTGACTGTGGTCCTCCAGCAGGTATAGAACCTATCATGGGCCAGGCCTCACCCACGGCCATTTCTAAGAGACTGGTTTAATCTTTTCGCCTAGCCCCTACATGTGTTTTCTCCCTGTGCCATCAGATTAAAATAAAGACCTAGACGTGCAAGAATAGGGATACCTAGGAATGTTATCTGCATAGGGAAGGGGCAGTGGTACTCACCTATCTTGACTCTTAGGAAGCTGAGAAGGGAAAGAAATTTCATGATCTTTCCTTTGTTTAGTAATCTCTGAAAAGGGGTTGGAGATTTCCATGAATCACCATGCAAAGTTACGCCTCCACTTCTTGCCAGGGTGAATGGGAGATGGTGAAGAAGTGGGCAAGTTGAGGGCAGTTTGGGAGATTCCTAGAAGGAAGTCTGCACGTGTGGGCGAGACAGCAATGCCACTCTCTTAACCATTGCTGCAGGAGGAAGTTGTTTGGGCCACTGTGAATTTATCACAGTGAGGATTCAAGGAAGGAGATAAGGAATAATGGCTAAAAAGGAAGGGGGTATACAGTGATGAGCATTGTTATGGGATGGTATGCAGTCAGATAGCCTCCAAGCCAATCGGAAAGCTAAGTCTGATAGAATTTGTCCCAAACCGGGCAAAGCATAAGGAAAGCTGGCTATTTTGAGTCCACTCTACAGCTGAGTCTAATGATGATAAGAAACGTCGTGAACTCATCTGGTTCTATTTTCTGGCCAGATGAATATAACGACTTTGCCACCATACTACTGTGTAAAGGAGAATTATGCTGGTAGTTTGAATTAAATATCACAGAAGGAAAGATATTGGAACACTTCTTTCTGTATTAGTAGATAAAAATCTAAGAAGCACCACAGTACCTCCAGTTTCAAATGATATCATAATATCTGCTTCTCCCGAGTTTACTCTAACAAAGCTCAGAGGGACGGCGCTACTCCAGGCCTGCAAGGCCATCTCTATGGCTTTGTCCACATCAGCAGAAGTCATGGAAGAAGTGTATTTGGATATCCTGTGCAAACAGAAGGAACATGTTTCCTTTCAATAAATGCCTCTAGGGAAAGAAGGCAAAATTTATGTTAATATTGTATTAAATTTTTCAATATTAAACATATCAAATAAATCTACAATTTAGATTTTTTTCTGCAAAACACTAATTCTAATGTTGCTTTCATATTCATTACATTACAGAAACATGTTAAGTAATAAAAATAAAGGGAAGAGATAAAAGAGTTGAGAAAATCTGATGCTGTTTGGCTTGCATTGTTAAATGAAATTTTAATTTTAAAGAATTGAAAGAATCGAAAGAAATTTAATTTTAAAGAATAAATGCTTTGTGTATGTTCATAAGGAAGAAGTCCAGTTTTTCTAAAGTATTTCAATTGAGAAGAGACTCTTTTTCCTTAAAAAGGGTCTGAAAGTTTTCAATTGCAAAAAATAAAAATGTGGAGTTTTGACATTTTGCAAATTCTTATTCAAAGGCCATCAAGATTTCCCCAGGACTAAAGGGGAATATTTTTTCTCTTAAAATAATTTCTTAAAGAGGAAGTACTATCTTTAAACAAGAAGGTTCACTTAAATTGAAAGAGGATTGAGTCTTTCATCAAGTCCTAGTGTGACAATAACATTGGAAGGCAGAAAAGTATGGAGCTTATTGAACAAAAGCTAGTCTTGGAGCTGGGTTTCTGGCAGGATGTGACAGAACATCAGGAGAGACGATGCCTCCTGGGATGGAAAATGGATCAGAGTGAGAAGCTAGGTCTGTGAGAGAAGGGACCAGCCTACTTTCTTTCTCCACCTCTTATTTCAACGTCTTGCACGCAGTAGGTGCTTAGCAAATACATGAAAATGGCTGAACTATTGAATAAAAGTGAGCAATTTTTATGGCTTATTCAGTGGTTCTCAAATTTTAGGGTGTGTATACCTAAAAAGTGTGTTGAATACTCAGGTGTGATCCAGAAATCTGCATTTTAACAAATATCCTTGGTAATTCTCATGCAGATGGTGTAATCTCAGTCAGAAACCAACAGTGGTGATCCTGGGGTCCCGTGTCCCATGAAGAGGATGATAAAGAGCTGACTGACAGCACTGGAGCCGGAAAGAATGAGAAGATCTTTATCTCCGGGGGTTGACTCCAAGAGGAGGGAGTTATGGTGTTGAAGGGGAAGCCAGAAAGACCCTTAAAGTGACCATTTAGTGTTTTCAAAATATTCCCAGTTCACCGCACCATATGAATATGCGATTTATCCCAACTCTGAATAGTTAGTACCTTGAAATTCCCTCACATTACAGACAAGTCAGTCATACCTTTGAGCTGACTGTGTATGTTGGGATGGAGAGGACAGAAATGGAGAAATGGACAGCACCAGAAAGAAAGTCCTCTCCCTGTGTCTAGAGATTGGTAAAGCAATTGTGATAATAACTTTGAACACGTATTATATGCTAGACACTGCTCTAAGCATTTTTTAATGTGGTATGGCATTAAATCCTCATGATAACCCTTCAGAGGTATTAATGATTAGTTAGGGTTTGAGGCCAGTTCTATTTGATCCAAAGCTATGCACATAAAAACTGCTATATATTGTTTTTTTTTGTTGTTTAAATACATTGGGTTATAAGGAATTATTCTGAGATCCAGTAGCTCTAGAATGTACTGAAATAGCCTCCATTTTCCATTATATATTTTATTTTATTGTTTTCTAGGGGAAAGGCTTGTTGTTCAGGAGCAAGAGTGCATGACTAGTGTGAGTGTGGTAAAGGTGTCTGGCGCCTAAAGAATATTATACTTCTCCAAGTCCCCAAATTAACTTGCTCTGTTATATTCCTTGTCTTTGCTGATCATAGACACAGACTAAGATTCTATGATATCATTTAACAAAGGGATGGAAAAGACTCCCTAGGTTTATAGTATTGTTTTTGTACCCTTAATTATCTCATAATTGCTTGTATGTTCAGCTCCTTGGGCAGGGGGTGTTTCTTTCCCAAGCGTTTTGATTTTTGTGCTATTATTAGTCTTAGCCAGGCGAATCATTATACTCTGAGCGCCACCTAATGGACTCATCGGCTCATAGCAGTAACCAGTGATATGTAGGTGACCAGTGACCTGCAGAGTTTGAGCCTTCATTTGTTCAGAGACGCAGTGATGTGCTTAGTTTGACAATAGGCTCTATCACTAAAAGTCATTTGTACGGTTCGCCAATTTCTATATTGTAAACACTGTTACTACGGCTAACTCCAGTTTACCAACTTGCTTCCAATGGATGCAAGGTTGGGAGGAGATGGGCAGTAGCACATTTCTACCGTACAGATAAAGTAGATGTAAATGACTTCATGAACACAGACGGTAGTAAAAGGGAGTATAATAATTAGCAATATTTTGATTACATTTGATTTTTAAATGTATATAATTTATATATTCTTTAATACACAATAAAATAATTTATATATACATGTAATTTATTTCCTCATACATTTATTTCATTTAACTTTTAATATGACTGTGTTTAGCCACTAATTTACACAATTCTTGAATACTTCACAACCAGCTGCAATATTCCAGAAAATTTAAAGACTGGTTCCTCTGTGCTGGTAGGAGCATCTCTGGCCTGCGCCTGCTTGGGCTATTTTAATTTAGAAGGCAACCTCGGCCATCTAGAGATACCCACTTGATGTGCTCAACCACAGAAACAAAATCTGATACTGACCCTGGCTTTGCTATCTACCTCTCTGGGAATAAAGTTCAAACTCCTTAGTTCATGCTCTCTCTGGAGTCACTCCTGTCATCTCCCTTTCTGTACCGTGGGTGACCCACCTGGGAAGGGGTCTGTCCTGGGCCCAGACTCCTGGAGTACTAAGAGCAGAGCAAGTTTCTGGTTGGGAGTATCCCCTTGGACCATAGAGAATCCTTGTTCAGTCTGGGGCAGGAGAAAGTCAGAGATGGCCAGGTGTGGGGACCAAAAGGGTGGAGGGAAAGAGAGTGGAGGAGCAGGGAGCCTTGGGTAGACAGACTGGCTTTTAATTTGCCTTTGAATGAGGATCCCACATAGCTCTCTCCAGTGTTCACAAGTCTCTGCTTAGACCTGTGTTTGTATAGAGAACTTTTAAAATAGTTTCAAAGGTGTGTCTCTTCAATGCGGTCCCAAAGGACTACTAGTTCCCTAAGGTTAGGGAAGGTGAGCTATTTATTCACCTTTACATCTCCAATACCATAGAGTTGGCATGTAAAAATTCAGCCATCAATGACTTTTGGAGTCAACAAAACCAAATTTATTGATAAGTGAATTTTATGATCTCCATTTGACTGAACAGGTTGTTTTTAGGTAATTGGTGGATGCTGTCAGGTTATTAATCCTAGACTATGCTTACTATCCTATGTTAACTTATTTTTCCTTATAGATAAATGCATTGCCTCAAAATGGTAAAATTGTCTGTAATGCCACAGAGAGCTACGATAATTGCGATAACCCTGAGACTGTCTAGTAAAGTCCCCATTGCCATTGTTTAAAGATTGGACCTACAAAGTCCTTGCTCTTTCTTATGCTTGTGATGAGTCACAATTTTTACACAGAGCAGAAGGAAGGTATTTTTAAAAGAAAAGAAATGAAACAGAGAGATGGTGTGTCTCTCTGAATCTGGAAAAACTCGATCTCATTACCTGTATGTCAAAGTATTTTTTTTCCATTTGGGTTCCCCTGGGAAGAGGCGATAGTTTGCCACATCAGGAACTCCACAGCGAGGCCTCTTGATCACATTCATTGTGGAGGCGTCTAACTTCCCAGTGACTTGGAGGCCAAAGAACGCTTGCAGCTCCTTAATCTTCTTTACCATGGAATTGCCTCCTCTTGCAACTATCTCAGCCATCTGGTGCCCTCCTTTCTTTGTGTAATACTTGTCAAGATAGGCCTGGAATGGAGAGGCAGGCTGACATGTCTCTGGGAAACACCCACGCTCCGGTAAGACGGGGACAGTATTCTGGATATGCTAAAAATAGTGCGCAGCATATATTCCCATATTTAAAAATAGTTAGATATAGCTATATAGATAAAATGTAGATAATATATGCCAATTTATTAACAATGATTATATTTGGGTGCTGAAGATTTTAGATTTTTGCTAATGCATCTGCTTTTTATAGTTTTTCTATGCAGAATAGCCATTTTAAGAGGAAAAATGAATTGTGAACATTCTTTTCTCACAGATCATTCGTCATTGAACAAAATGCTAATACAATAAATAAAGCAATGACAAGATACCCGAAGAGTATCCTAGTTCTCTGGTAAGCAGCTGCTGGCATCATGTTTTCATTACACAGTAAGCATGATCTGCATGTCTTTAACCCTCAGAGGTCTTATGTTCTAGCTTTTCATCTTATACAAAGTCAGAGGAAATAGAGAAAAATCTACTTCCCAGCTGAGGTTTTTACTCAGGGGTGTTCAATATGTGGGGCTAGTTTGCCTGGGGCAAGTTTCCTGGGACAGGCTCTTTGTCCCTTGAGATTAGTATTAACCACAAATTAATAAACTTCATTCGTACATAAAGGCTTAAAAATTCTAATATGCCATTCATAATACATCTTTAAAAATACATTTTTATGACTGGTGGAGTGAGTGGGCAGGGCAGTGCAAACACAGTGTCAGAGTGAGCTGCTGGCCCAGGACCTTCACCCACCCAGTTTATTTTAGGAAAATAAACAAAGAACATTATAGATACGTATATGTGTCTGTGTGAGAGACAAGGCATTTTTATTCATATTAATACTTATAGATCATGTTTATTCTATATTTACATTCTATATAAACTGTATATATTCTTTGTAGCAGTTCCTCTTATCTATGGGTTTTCTTTCTGTGATTTCAGTTACCCAAAGCCAACCACTGTCTGAAAATGCTATGTGTGGTAAGATATTTTGAGAGAGACCACAGTCACTCACAGTTATTAAAGTATATTGTTATAATTGTCATAATTTATTATCAATTATTGTTAATTTCTTGCCTAATGTACAAATAAACTTAATTATATCATGTACGTGTAGGAAAAAGCATAGAGTATATAAGATTCAGTAATAGCCACAGTTTCAGGCATTCACGAGGGGTCTTAGAACATTATTCTCTATGGATAAAAGGGATTATATATGTTATACATATATGTTTATATCTATATACACACATTTATAGTATATATACATATATAAAAAAATAAAATATTGACAGCAACCTTAATGATTAACAATAGGGGATTTGTATACATGTATAAAATTATTTATTATTCTTATTCTTATATACACCTGTGAAGTAATATTAGGCCTCTACTAAGATCACATTTTGAAAAACTTTTGATGGCATATGAAATACTCAAAAACTGAGATGCGATTTTAATATCCTAAAATGAATATCGTGATGTAAACAAAGAAACAACAAAATCATTATAAAAAAGTAAAGATTTGATGACATGGAATAATATGCACAATATAATGACAAAATAGTGAGAAAAGCAAGGGGGAAATTTTTACAGACTATAGTCATTTCATAAATAAAATCATATATATTTATGTTATAGTCACTCTCATTATATGTTAATATGTATATTAATATTTAAAATTAAGACAGTAGTTGATACAGTGATAATTAATACAATGAGTATGAGAACAAAAATAATGGAAGAAAATGTGTTGGAATATTAATTCTGTTCACCTCTGTGTTGTTTTATGGGTTACCATTGTTTCTTATCATTCCTATATCCTAAGATTTTCTACTACGAACATGAATTGTAATTGTTAAGGAAAAATTAAAAAGAAGTAAGACTTATTTGTTTGGATAAGATATTATATTTCTTTATTGTGGGGTCAACCTATCGTTTCTTCCTGCCCTGCTATCAGAGAAGCTAATGTCCCTTAGGACCAACTCTTGTCAAAATCTTAGTGAGCTGAGAACCCCAGAAAAGGAACAGTGGAGTGGGGGCGTGTCAAGGATCCAGGCCCTGAAACCTGGAAAGAGGTACTCTGAAACCAAGGTGTGATTCTTTGGTTCCATGTTTGTTTCTAGTTAGGCTACTTCGAGTGGTGTCTTATGTTTCTCCTTTTTTCAGCAAGACAGTGTTGATTCGCTGAGCCAGTCCTGTTTACTCAAGTGGTGCTGTGATAACTCAGGGTAAGTCTGCACGATGCTCTTCAGAGGTATGATTGTGCAAAGACCACATGTTCCATGTTTTCTGAGACAATTTTGATTTCAAATATTTTGTTCTGTGGTTAGGCTATGTGTTCTACTCTATATTCTATTTTTGGCTTCACAAAATGTGGTAATGTAACAGAAAAATCTGACAGTATACTAAGTAAAAATAGATTTACAACTGTCACAGTGTAAGCTATGTTTGTAATCAAAAGTGTGTGTCTATGAACACACACAGACATACAGTCAATAGACTCAGAAAGTGGGGGTCTGCCAAAAATTCAGTAATGAAGCAAATAATATTTAATGCAATATTTAAAAGGATGAATACCAAAAAACCCTCATGATGAATCAAATGTCAAAGTTTTAAATAGAGACAAGGTCCAGCCATGCCTCCTTTCCAAACCTGAGTCATAGAAAAGCATTTTGAAAATAGAGAGGTTAGCAATGAATCTATAATAGTGATGGAACTGAGAATAATTCTTTTTTAGTTAAACATATTTTATGATTTTTCTGTTGTGAACACATACAATTTTTACAATAAAATATTCAAAGAAATATGCATATGACGCTAAGCCTGAACCCCAGGAGACTTAAGGCCAGTCATAGTAGTTAGGGTTGGAACAATACCTTTCCATGAAGTAAAAACAACATTAGAAATTATTCCTGGTTAAAAAGAGAACAAAAGCTTGTCCCTATGGTGAGACAAATTGAGTTGCTTGCATTTGGTGCTCTCAGGGTGTGGTTCCTATACTTGACTTTCACAAAATACCCACATTTATACCAGTTTTCAGTAATGCAAATTTCCAAGAGGATTTTCTGCTTTTACGACAACAAACGCAAAGCGTGAGAGCGACGTCAGCGTGGGTTTTGCGACAGCCATTCTACAGCCCGCGCCCAGAGAGCCATGCTTCGCTCCAGCAACTCTCTACAGACTGGGTCTGTGTCACACCATTCCTGCTTTCCTTGCGTATGAGCCTTATGTTAGAGTTTCTGTGTTGTTTGGTTTGATCGGGGATATTTTTGGAGTATGGGAGTGAAAAATTTTTTTCCATGTAAACGTATTGCAAGGCTTCTTTGCTTTGCGCCATTTTGATCTAAGAAAGGGTTCCTAGGAAACTTTGCTTTTGGATATCCGCTGAGGGGAAACCTGTCCCAGTGAAGCCAGGGCACTGTGCTATTCCCGCCTCTCTTACCAGCTGCCTTTTTCGTGGATGGTGGCTTCTTCACAGGTGTAGGCCCTTTGCCTGACACGTTGTAGGCTCCGATTATGTGTGCAGTTACTAGTCAAAATCTTTTTCTTTAGGCAAAAAATGAAAAAGTACTTCTTTGAAAAAATGATCAGATGTTCTAAGGCTTTGAGAAACCAAATTTTCTGGCAAGGTTACTGACAAGTTTTTTTATTTTTTATGCTTATGTAGTTGTTCACACTGACAGTTACCCCCCCCACCCCCCCCACCCCCGACCCGGAACTCAAACCCAGGAGTAGGTGGTCTGCTCCTTGGGAGGCTGCTCCACCTGGGTGCACCAGTTTTGGTATACTTTTCAGAGTCATATGTGCAGCTAGGCACTTAGATGCACACCTAGGATCTTAGGATTACATTTGTTCTATCCTAAAACCTGTGCTATTGGCTGAATAGTGGGTCTAAGATTTCAGGACTCAACCAGAATTGTCCCATTACCCACCCCCACCCTTTTAAAATCACAGCATTTTAGAGTTGGCCATCAAGTGATCCTCTCTCTGTTTTTCTTCCAGTGGTTGATAGATTAAAATAACAGACCTCTAGGCAGTCAGTCTCAGCAAGCTAGCAGCTCAGGTCTTCCTCATTCTTCATTCATTGCCCTATACTGTGTTCCCACCTGAGAAATAAGAACTTAAAACTCAGATTTACATATGCTTTAAGGCAGGGTGAAATTCAAGGTATGGTTTCTTCAACATTTCTTTCTATTTTGGCTTAGCCACAGAAGTAGATTTGTGAGAACTTTTGATCTAGGTTTAACAAGTTTGGGCAAATCCTTTTTCTTTTTCTTTTTTTTCTTTTGTTTCAGCTTTCTCATCTATAACCTCACCAGTGTGAGGATCCACTGATGTCCTCAATATGAAAATGCTTTTAAATGTTTCAAAAGACTTTCAAATGGATATACCCTTTACTCATTGATTTTACTTCAGGAAATCTAACGTGGAGCAATAATCTTTTAGATTATTATACAAAGGTGTTTATGTAAATATTATATGAAAATATTCTGTGTCTAATAAAATAGTAAATAAATTATAAGCTTCTATTTTGAAATATTTGTAACTTTAAAATGATATTTATGAAAATAGAATAAAAGTCAAAATTTTCTCATGACATAATAATCATGAGAAAAGTAGGAATCAAATATAGTAACAATTGAAAATATCTTTATGCATAGAAAATAAAATCATAGTAAAAAACACCTGAACTTAATAGTTTGTATCTGAAGGATTGCTATTTTTACATGTTCTTTAATTGTTAGTTCATAATTATGTGATAATGAAATTTGATATTTATATTACTTTTAAGGACAATTTAATAACCCATTTCAAGTGTTGTATTTTACTATTTATTTTTAAAAGATGAACAGAAAAGTAGAATAAAGACCTGGATTACTAAATAAGCTTAATAATAGAAAAAATAATTGTATCATGTTCAAAGCTTTATGCTAGTTAGAAAATCAGAATTTAAAAGATAAAAGTGGGCTTTAAATAAATATACTAAAAATATGTTCATCTTTTCAAGGGTAGATATTATGTTCACGAGTTTTAGAACAAGCACATGGTATTTGAAACCATTACTGTCCAAGTTTCCAGGCACAAGAAATCATTTGTTCCCTGTTGTCTGGAAAGAAAAGAGCAGACTTGAAGGTGCTTAACTTGATCAGGGCTCCTGAGTCCCAGGTGCTCTGTATCTGGGCTTCATCAAGTGCCTTCTTCCCATGGGCTCTCATTTCTAGCAATACCAGTCTGCTATTCACCTCCAAGTTCCTGCACTTGATCTTCCCTCTGCCTGGCCTTTTCTGTCTCTAGGTCTTCACATGACTGATTCTTTCATAAAAGTCAGATTTATCTCAAATGTTACTTCTTCTGAGAAGCATTCCTGGACTATTCAGTTGAAAATACCACCCCCAACCCCCGCCCCAGACCCCAGTCACTGTCCGTTGTCCTAGTTAGTTTCTTTTCCAATATCATGTTTCATTTTCTGAAATAATCTTGGGCTCTAATTGATTGAAACTTGCTTATCTCCACCCAGCACCTAACCAACCCTTCCGTCATCCCCATGAGAGCGCCACAGAACAGAAACTTTGCTTATTGTATTCACTGATATTTCTAGATATTTAGAACAGACCCTGTCACATAACACATAGTAAACATTCAGTAAATTCACATAAATGGATTCTTTCATGTTGTCTCGTTTGTTGTGTGATAGGCCTTCTAAAGTTGGTATGGATTTCTATAAGCTAAATACAGGACATGAATTCTTTCTAGTTACTGTGATTCACTTTTGAGATTTGCCCAGATCCTTCCAGCCTGCTCTAGGTGGCACCTGCTCCTACTGTTGCTGATGACTGGGGTCATTGCAGGCAGGATTGTTTGCCAGGTGGCAAGGTGTTAACAGGTTTCCTAGGTCTGTGACTGAAGGTCCCTCTGAGAGTATAAGAGAGATTGAGGTGCACTTATTTCGGAGATGAAGAATAAAGAATCACTTGAAGTCCCCAAGATCTAAGATTATCTGGTTCATTTCAAACACTCCTAACAAGGATATCTTTACCCAATACTTTCTGCTCTTATTCCTGCACACACTACTTAGGGGTCAGCTAACATTAAAGGGCTGATAGCATTTTGTAGGCCATGCTTAACCCTTGTGGAAAGTAGTAATAGACAACAGGGAAATGAATGGTTGTGGTTGGAATGCCATAGTTTGTCTAAACCTGGACTAGAATCACAGTCTTTGGGCCACTTCAGATCACTTCTGGCCTGAGCATGACCCTCCTTCTGGATATCATCAAGCCTTTGCAGTTTCTAAATCAGAGGGGCATGAGGCTGGGTGAAGGATAATGACCACTGTGGTGAAGGGACCTCAAACTAGATGGCACCAGTGAAATACAAATTAAAATATATCCTAATATTCTGAGCTGTGTTATTTTTCAATTTAGTTCATCTAAGAGTGACTAAAGTCAAAGGCAGTTGAATTCAGCAGGCCTGTACATGGTGTTACTGTCCTGTTGACAGAAAGGGCTGACACTCAGTGTTTAAATAATGGATGCGGGGGAACTGACCAACTAGAATGGATGAGCGGTATAGATAGAAACTCACGGTGGTGCATGGGTCAAAATCAGCTTTGCAGTGTGACCACTGAAACAGTAACTGGTGTAGGTAGGAGGACAGCCTGAAGCAGGGTGGGAAATCTCAGATGTGCTATCATTTTGACAGAGAGGCCCTGTTGCAAAAACATGTTATTCACACATTCTTCACTAATGTGGGACACTCCACCATTAAAGACTCATTTCTTTAGATGAAAGATTGTCACTTTCCTTCAAAGGAAAAAAAAAATGCTTGGAAGCAGATATTTATTGAATCACTTTGAGTCATGTGTAGTCTTTCAAAAATGCGAATATGAATGATTTGTCTCAAATAATTTCTAACAGTCAGTTGGGAGATATTTTAAAAGAGGACAATGCAAGAAGTATGAGCAAATAGGTACTTGGGGAATGTGCTTTAGAAAGGACGGCTCTCCCATGAGAAGTGGGGAAGTACCCAGGAAAAACTTGGTTCATTTTATATTTTGATCAAGTTTTCCCTGAGTATTGAGTCATTTTCTAAAATGTGAAAACAGTAAATCTTCCTACTCTGTCTGGAGGAAGGAAACTTAGCTCTAAATTCACCACCTACCTCTAGTGTGTGACTTTTACACTTCAATTTTTATTTACCTCTTCCCATTTCTCCTCCTACGTCAATCCTCAATTACTCTTTTGTCTTTTGTATTGCATGTTTTTTTGCAAGTCACCTCTAATTCTGTACGAAGCAGGATACCTAGTAGACATTTATTCATTTATTCATCTAGTCCTGCAACATGTGCATGCAATCTTAACTGTATAGAATACATGGCCACTAGATGCCAGTGGACTCGTAAGATGATTTCAAAACAAGAACAGAATTTTCCTTATTTTCTTGCTATACACTTTTAGGTTTTCCAGGGTGGAAGGAGGAGGAGGGAATTGTGCAAAGATTCACAAACCTGTGCAAGATGATAGCTGTTCCTTGAGGTCCTGTGGGTGGCTGCAAATAGGGAGGGGGCTGCGGTGGAAAACTTGAAAGCCGTGATGAGGAGGACAGCAAGGCCAGATGCAGGGAGTACCTTCATCTCCTCAAGGTGGCTCGGTAATTATATCAGCCTGGGGGACGGAGGATAGTGCGAGTTTGCACTTCGACCTTGAGCCGCTTTTATAGAGTCAGGCAGGTCTGGGCCCTCAGAGCAGGGATGATTCATGTCTCAAAAGGTAATTACACAGCTCACTTCTCTTCCTGATGATGGGGTAACACAACGGTGCATAGGAGTCAAGGAAAGCTTCATTCTTTGCAATTTACCAGGTTGAAAAAGGAGAAAAGCAGCCACTTTAATGAAGTTTGTCAGGTGCTTAGACAAATTGAGGTAAACTTGATTAATCTGAACAGAATTTAATGGAAACATTGATTAGACTCGGCGCAGGGGCCTTTTACAAATTCTGGTTACAGAAAAGTGAATGATTCAAATATAATTTAATTTGTCCTCCCAGTAATCTGGGCTCCCCACACATTCAATCCAATCACCTGTATCTTCTATATCCACTTCAACATTTCTCAGTAACAAATGGTGTCCATAATGATGGTTCTTTGGTGAGATTCTGAATCATCAAGGAAACATTGCATTATACTGTGCTGACTTAGGGTAGAAAATAAGCTTTTGAATAAGTTAACACAAGAGATATGTCTTGGTTAACCAAAACATTAGACAGACATTCCCACCTCACCATTTTCTGCACAGCTGAATCCACTGCAGTCATGTTTCTTTTCCAGGCTCTGAGTTAGATTGATCTTGATCTAGAGATAACGTGGAAAAGTGGTATTTATGGTGGGAAGAACACTTTGGCATCAGACATGCTGAGGATAAATTTTATTTGGGAATCTTCCTATCTGTGTGACTTGAGGCAAGTTATTTAACCTCTTTGAACATCAGTGTTTTCAGTCTGAAAAAGACTGACAATAAAACTAGTTTAATAGGGATAACATAGCATATGTCTGCTTGGCATCTGGTAGACCTAGGTTCAGATCCTCATTCTGACACCTGTCTGTGACACTGAGTGGGTGATTTAATCTCTTTCAGCTGTAGTATTTTTGTCTGTAAAATCAGAAAAAAGATGCCTACTTTGTAGGCTTGTCATGAAGGAGTAATAAGCAGGTCTTAAAAAAGTACTTGGCTGACTGCTCAGTAGGAATTAGCTCTTCTGTATGGACAAGACTTACAAAAGTTCCATCAAAATAATGTTCAATTTATCTTTTTAGTGTGATGCCAGATCCCTGGTAGGCTTTTAGTAAATGTTTTTTATGGATGAATGGATGACTCAATCACTGATTCTCAAAATATGGTACCCGACTCAGCAACATCACAATTACCTGGGAACTTGATGGAAATGCAGTTTCTCAGGCCCCACCCATACTCACTGAATTAGAAATTTTGGGAATGGAGTCTAGCAGTTTATATTTTACTAAGTTGTCTAGGTAATAATGATGCCTGCTAAAATTGGAAAAATCCTGGGTCAGTTGAGCAAATAGGATTGTGGGGTCTGGGATGAAATAAGAATGATGTCTTGCTCTGGTACTTGCTCGCAGTCTTACCTTCTGATATATTTTCCTGCTTGGAGAGAAATGATGTAGTTAGAGGCAGTGTATGGGGTCAATGAGAGTTTGTCACATATGAGGGTACATCTCTCTCATGTACTGTGAGGCACACAACACATAATTTTCAGAAGAAAAAGTAAATAATAGCACAGCTCTAGTAGATTCTTTCAATTAAATTATAAACTCCATGAAAACGGAATGATACATGTTTGATTTGGAAATGAATGAATGTACAAACGTTTGCTCATCAGATTTTGGTCTGAGGACAGGAAAAGAGTATTATAAAAGAGTATTAAAAAACAGTGATATAAAATTTTACATTTATACACTTCCATTCTTTGTATTTCTACTACAACACCTTCATAGCAGATGACAAAACTGAAGAACAAGGACAGAGTCCTTGAATTGTTCTCCATTTGGTCATCTTGTTCCCTTGCCTGTACCCCAAACCCCAGTGCCAAGACAGACAGGGAGGGGAGCAGTGGAATGGAAGGCATGGTAGGAAGAAAATCTGGGGTTGAGAGAGACAATAGTCTCACCTCGAGAAATCTTAAAAAGTAGGCTCACTTCCATTTTCAGAAGACTGAGGTAAATAAATTTGATCAAGATATTTCTAGAAGTTTCCAGCATCCAATCTTCCAGTGCATGAATGTCCTCAATTTCAGTATTTCTGTGTTTGACCTGATGATGATAAGTGCAAAAATTGAAGAGGAATAGTAACTTGTGTTCTTGTGTTAAACACTAGCGCCTTATGTGCAACTTCATGCAACTATAGGATACCCCATTTTTTAAAGAAACTTGGCCTGAGAGAGGGTGAATAATTTGTTGAAGTGCGTGCAGATACAAAGTAGTAACTCCAAGATTCTAACTGAATACTGTTAGATAGCAGTATTTGCTCATACATACCTTGGTATCTAAGGCACCAGTCAGTCTCTGAGGGAACAGTGGCTCTCTACTTGGCTGGCAGGCAGACCACTGAGCTGACTATAGCTGGCACTTGGCTCTTGGGCACTTTTGTGAGTCTTGTCCACACAGGAGATAAGGCACTTAGACTCTCACGGTGGTTCCCTGGTCAGTGGTCATATTTCTCAATGATCCGATCGTTATTCTGGTTTCTCTCTTTCCACATCTAGTGAATTTAGTTTTCCCATAAAAATGATTATATTTCTGAACTTCTAAGGGTTTTCCAGCACCATCTGGAAGAATACTTCTCAGTGAGACGGGTTTCTGGAAATTAGCCTTACTCTGTCTTTCTTCCAGACTTCTCCAGTAAATATTCTCCTCTTTGAATGCCTGACTTTGAAAAAAATCTTTATTGAACTTGTAAATCACATCATACTCTATTTTGCAATGATATATATATTCTTAAGTTTAGAACTTTTAGGTAAGAGCAGGAAGTAGATATTCTGAATTTCTAGGTAGACAAATATTCAGAATCCGGTGGAATAAAGAAAGAAAAAGTATATTTGAAATCAAAGACTGCAGGCAGAATCCCATACAGAAAATGAGCAAATGATTTAATATCACTGTGAGAATGAGAAGCTCAGCAAGGGCTGGCAAAGTCATATCTAAAAGCCAACATACTTATCTTCACCAAGGACCAGAAAACAAAGAAAGGAAGGAAGGACAGGAGGGGAAAGCAGCGGAAGGGGAGAGGAGACAGATGGGTGACTTTGATTACAGAGAATGAAGCACATAACCCTCTAATACAGCAGTTGTTAGCATTAAATTATCTAGTAAAGAAGTCTGTGGAGTTGTCCCCTGAAGTCTTTACCTGTAGGTTAGCGAAGCATGTTTTCAGAAGGAATTGAATTGTGTGGGGTTCCACCTGTCTGTTTGGGTTCAGGTTGTATGCAGAGAAGTTAGATTAGTTGAGTCTTTCAAAACGTCTAGGTATATTATATATATTATGTGTACATATGAGTACAATATGTATAAAAATACCTAGATTTAGTAAATTTTTATTGAGCATCAATTATTCGTCAGGCACTGGGAATAAGGAAATGTGAGACAATGTTTTTATACTCCCAGCAACTCAAAATTTGCTGCTGCAGTAAGATTGAAAATTTGGAGTAACATCTTAGATAAAAATGAACCGAATCTCTATTGCAAAAAAGTGCCTTTACATTTCAAATTAGTAGAATTCTTTTAAATAGCAATTATATAATACATTCCAAGAACTGTAAAATGGTGAGTCATATTCAATTTCTAAGAATTTTCACTAATGAAGGATTAATAGAACAAATGTTGCTTTAATGCTCACTTTTATAAGAGCAAAAATGTGGGAACAACCCATTTGTGTAAAAAACAATGAAGTGGTACGGAAACTAAGTGTCATATCATTTAGTCATTAGAAATGAAACAACAACATATATAATATTAAAAGAATGATTTTGACTAAAAAAACCAAAATACAAAATTGAACAAAATTTGGGTCTGTGTCTGCTAAAAAACTATGCACATACAGGCCAAAAAAAAGTGCAAGAAAGCCTGGAGATGTAAAAACAGTAATGTTAATGTAGTAGAACCTGATAGCTTACCCATTCTTGTAAATTTTCCCTTAGTATTACCACAAACATTTTTAATAGTAAGTAAAATTTGGAAAGACTACATCAGTATGTACTTTAAGTTGTATTTAAAAAAAAACAGAAGACCTTTATAATGAACTTAGTGATGTATTTTACTTATTCATTTACCCATTCTTCATCCATTTACTCAATTTAAAACTCTTGTATTTGTTCTATACACTGGCTCAGCATTGGAGATGCAAAAGGAAATAAAACCTGTTCCTGCCTACCAGGGTCTTAGAGTCCTCAGGGAGACAGACAGATATAACTCAAAATACAAGGTCCAAATGAGTCAGAGGTGGAATGCTTGTTTCTCTCTGGGTTGCTGAGAAGGGGAGAGGGGTAAACAAAAGGGGTTCAGGGTGAGCTTTCCATAGAGTGGGGCTTCAGTTGAGTGCTGATGGCCCAGTTGGACGGGATTACCAGTTGGACTGGTGAGGTGAGGAGGGATGGTGAAAGGAAGTGGAGTGAGAGGAATGGAACTCCCAAGCTGAAAGGATGTCAAAGAACATCTCAGGAAAATGAAAGCATTTCTCTGCACAAGGTGATATGGGGGTAGCACCAGAAAAACAAGCAGAAATTATAGGCAGAGACTTGTTTATGGGAGAACACCTTAAGCCACAGGTCCAAATATGGGGAAACAGGAAAGAGAAGCCTGGAGTCATTTCCTGATGAGTCCAGTCAATGGTGAAAGCAAGGAGAGCACATTCTAACCCAAATTGCTGATCCAAGGAGATGGACTAAAATGAGGTTCAGATCACAGAGCTAGAACAGGGTTCCAGCAAAGAAGGCAGAAGGTAAGCACAATGGCATAGAACAAGCCTGGAGTCATAGGCACACCAAGAGCCTGCTGAGTTTACTAATGATCCTGACAAGGTAGACAGGGCCACCTCATGGAAGCCTTGATCTCAGGCTAAGGCATCTAGACACTAGTGGTTTGCCATGAGAAACCACTGGAAGGGCTCTCCCCCAGCAATAACATGATTGGGTTTGCATTTACTGTTTTGAAGGGAGCCTGGAGTCTACAGCAGAGTGGGGGCTGAGCAGGTAAGGGGTCGCCAAGGAGCCTGGGTCAGAGGGCTAGCATTTATGTTTGTCTTGGACAGTGAGCCATGAAAGGCAAGTGAGTCAGTATAGTTTGCATTCTGTGTATTCTTTTTAAAACTCCAGGTGTGTAATGCAACGATCACCGATGTTTGAGGTTGGGTAGCAAATGTGTTTACAGCAGCCTGGGTAGAGGGTAGGATGTCAAAGGTCCCCTTAGAACACATTCCACTTGCCCAGTCATTTTAGTGAGTCAAATTGCTAAATTATATACCTGTTTCAGTATATGAATCAGCAGTTTCTGGAAGTTGATAGTTTTCTGGCAGTTTCTTTCAGCCCTCAGTTTTTCTTCTATAGGTTTTTGTTTACATGTAAAATCAATTTAACTATTTTGAAGGACCTACCATACCGCTAAGTCTTCCCTCTCTTTTTATTTTACTTCATATATGTTCAGAATCTTTTGAGTATCTTTTGTTACAGACACTGTTCTGGGAGCAGGGGATACAGAAGTGAGAAGGTAGCATTTGAGCAGAGAAAGTGAGTCTTGTCAATGTTTGGGGAAACATGTTCCAGGGAGAAGTAACAGTGATTACAAAGGCCCTGAGTTGGGATGCAGCCTGGTGTGTCTGGGGAAGGCTAGACTGGAGTGAGTGAAGTGGGTGTGGAAGGGGTCGGGTCAGAGTGGCTACAGTTGGGTTGTGGTGGACCTTGGGGTTCTTCACTGGACTCTTCCTGTGAGGGGTGGCAAGGGAGGAGAGAGTGGGGGAAGCGGGGAGAGGGGAGGAGAGAGGAGAGAGATATTCTTGGCCTTGCTGATGGCATGAAAGAAGTATGTGCCACAGAAGAATTCGGACTGAATATGTGGTAAAGGGTGGTGCTTTTTAAAAATCTTTCAAAAAATTTATTTTGAATTAAAATTTTTTTATTATGGCTTCTTTTTTTAAGCACTGTTTTATTGTAGTAATTATTCTATACATTGAAATAACTTCCTTTGTATACGTTCCCCATTCCTTAGATATATGGCAGCACACCATGCCCTCCACCAAATCACCAAGTGCTTTTCACTGTTGTCCAGTGGGCTCCACCACCCATTCCATATTGGTAACCACAGTTCTGTTGCTAGTGTCCAAGGGTTGGTTTTATTTTGTCTGCTCCCTTGTTTTGTCTATTCACATTCCACCAGTGAGTGAAGTTACCTGGTATTGATCTTTCTTTTCACTTACTTCATTTAGTGTCATCACCTCTAGATCTCTCCCTGTTGATTCATATGACAGGGTTTCATCTCTTCTAAGGACTGTGTAATATTCCATTGTATATATGTACCACATCTTCTTTATCCATTCATCTGATGTTGGAAACTTAGTTAGTTTCCAGTTCTTAGCTGTTGTGAATAGGGCTGCGATAAACATGGGGGTGCATCTTTGCGGATGAGTTTTTTTTGTATCTTTTGGGTAGATGTGCAGAAGTGGAATGACAGTATCATATGGGATTTCCATCTTCAACTTTTTGAGGAATCTCCAAATTTTTCCATAGTGGTTGTACCAATTTTCACTCACTCAGGTGTGGTGATTTTTGAACATTACTTTGAAATGGTATGTCTGGGTTTAAATCTAACTCCATTACCAAGTACCTGTGTGATTTACTTAAAGTCCCCTGCCATATTCGACTGTGATACAATTCAGGTGCAGTGATCTCTGGAAGGATGAGGAGGCCTTCTGTGTCACTTCCCAGGGAGGAGAAGAAAGCCCTAATGGGTACATAAATGAGAAGACTTCCACTGGGTACGGGCTACTCAGTGCCCACTACCTTCTGACACCCTCAGAAGAGTGGCAGAGTCTAGAGCTATAGAACAGAAGTTTGAAGATGATCCTGGAGCTTCAGGTGGTGGCTTCTACAGCTGATGGAAAGTCCTTTAGTTCAGAGGGGCGTCTAGACACCAGGTTGCAGAATTCTGTGCATCTACAAACACTGATATGGATGGTTTGGGCTCAGTTAGTATTGAGTCTAATTGATGGAGGGGGTGACTTTCTTAGAATTCTTCTAGGATTCAGTGGACATAAAAGGGGATAATATATGGGAGGCTTACCAAGCATGGACACAGATGCAGCCTTTTCTTTGAACTTGAGGGCAGCACTGCAACAAGATTAAAATCCTTCGACTTGGTGTTGGGTAGGCAGTGTCTTTCTTTGAGGATGCTATGAAGGCAGAATTCTGGAAGCTATTGGCCAGCTGAAGCAAATTTTTGGCTGAGAAAAAGTAGTGCAAGAATGATGAAAGAGCTGGATCATATGGTGGCAGAACCATCAGCTATCATTTCTCTGAGGGAGAGCTCGATGAAACACTTTTGATAATGACAAAGTAATTTGATTCTAGCGTTTCAGTGTCACTGCTCCCTTACTTTGTTTAATGTTTCTGCCCAAAGAATGAAAAAGTAAGATTTTATTTTAATACAAATGATTTTAAATACTGAAATTCTGCTAATGCAAATTCTTCAAAATCTTTCGAGACAGACTTCTAATGGAACCAAGAAGTCACTAAACATAAACATATGCATTTTAGATAAGGAAAATGATGAATAAAAGGCAACATGGGTGGCAGAGATTTAAAGACGTGTACAATAAAAGATAGTTGTCCCTAACCACATAATCATAGTAATTCCAGAGAACACAATAAAATAACCACAGAGTTTTCTCCTCAGTGTCTCATAAATTTAAAATGTATTTCCGTTCATCAAGATTCTAAACTAATTTTATTTTAATCTCTTTAAGGGTGGAGCCATAGATTTCTCCATCCTGTAATCCCTTAAATACTTATGCCAAAAAATGTTTTCTCCAGACTCAAATGATGGTTACATAAAACCTGAATTTTGCTTTATAAACTCTTTCCCTAATAATTTGAGATAAATTCAAAGGAAACATTTCACTTGTTATTATTCACTTAGAGTTAACCCAGACCTACACAAGAGCAGCATTCCATTTGGAAAGGAATTATTGGTTTGTTTGAGCTGTTACTGATGTTTTTAATTATAAGATAATAGTCCTGGAAAGCTGTTTTTAGAACATTTTCTGTTGGGACAACTCTGTTTATGCATAGTGATGGGAAATTTCAGTCAATGAAGTACTGATTTCTTTGATTACTTAGATGTATGCAAGAAAAGTAGGCAGTGCAAGTGTAACTGTGATTTTGAGTGAGTTAATTAAACTTTCAAAGCTTTAGTTTCTTCATTTATGAAATGAGAATATTAAAACCGACTGCATCAAGTTCTATGGATTAAATGAGATGGTGTGTGTAAATATGTTAAGACACAGTGCCTGGAGCATAGCAAGTGCTGGATAAATGTTATTATTACACAGATTTATTTATTATATACACATGCAGAGCATATGATTATATAATTATAATTTAATATACATGTTATATATAATTATAATCATAGGGTATAATTTATCTGCAAAGTCTCTCAATATCAGTCCCTTTTGATTTGAAGCCCTTCAAACATGCTTAGAATTGCTGAGTAAAGTGCACCCTATTGGTTTAGTGGTTAGGTCTGGCACTTCTGGCAAGCGCAGTCTGCATGCATCCCAAGGATATGAGTTAACACCCAGGGCTGGGAGGAGCAACCAAGATGAACAAATAAATAAAAAAAATGAATGCTTCTTCCTCCTCTCTCTTCCTGTCTGCCTACATACTTGCTTTCAATCCTGCCTGCACATTTCCTTTAAAAAAGGAAGACTTGCTGAGCAAATATGTGCAGCTTGCGAGCAGTTATGAGTACTCTGCTTTTCTTCTTTTTCATACATTTCTCCTCACGTTTTTTAAACATACTGAAATGTGATTTCTCCTACCTCTACCTAACTACTCCACAATTAAGCATTCTCTTTGAGGACATGGGGCTCACTGTAGATTTCCTTTCTTTTTTCTTTGGTTATCCCCATGGTCTCTAGAACAATACTTAGGAAGTTTTTGCCTGAAAAAATTGAAAGAATGACTAATTAAAGTTTACATGTGTCCCTGTTACTCATTCACTTAACAAATGGCCACATACCTACTCTTAAGGGATTAGTGAAGAGTTCAGGGAATGCTTCTTGACCTTGATGGCGTGGGCAGCAGTGAACCAGGCTAAGGAAAGAAATGTGGCACATCAGCAAATGGGACCGTATAAGAGGACCTGGTTTGTGAGAGAACATAACCACCCAGCGTTTCCAGAGCCAAAAGAGCAAGAGGAATCGCCATACACAGGGCAGAAGTGACTGGTGGGCCTATATCAAAGGGACTCTTCTGTACCCCATCAAGTGGCCTTTATCTTTAGGAGGTGATGGAGAAACATTAAGGGGTTCTGGCACTGCCTGAACTTTCAACTTAAATTTCTTGGCTTTTCTTTTACAATTTATCTTTTTCTATAGCCTCTAGTATCAATAATAGAATCTTGGAGGTTTGGGGAGCAAGGGACACTGGGAGAGGCCACAGAAGCCCTGCTTTCTCTTGTTCCACATATTTCTTCCATATGGGAGTACACCTGCATCCTTTATTATATCCTTATATAATACACTGGTGATCTAGTAATTTTTTTAAAAAAGAACAGAATCTTGGCTCTGGTTGAAATGCTCATTCCAGAGAAACTTGAACCCACAGAGAGGAAGAGAAGGAAGCTCTTGATGCGTTTTATCATTTCAGCCTCTAGGTCTGAGTCTACCATGCCCTGCTGACATCGCAGACACTAGTTTCTTTTGGGTTATCAGAATGTATTTTCACCCTTTTACCATTTGTCATCCATGTTTTTCCTCTCAAGTGAGAAGTTTCAAAAGTTAATTTTTATGTCTCATTTCCCTCATTGCTGTTTGCTGTTTTAAAAGGAAATGTCTGACCTTTAAATATGATTATTTTATCATTATAGTGATTTGGCACAGATTTGCTTATTGTAAGATACGTTTTTCTCTTCAACAATCACTATAAAAACAGTGACAAATTAAGCTAAAGTTATATACAGTCATTCAATTATTTTTTTTCTTTTCTCTTTCTTTTCTTCTCTCTTTTTTTTTCTTGGAGATTGAATTCAAGGGAAATTTCATCTTAGTTAATACTTTCATTTTGTCATTGAAGTTGGCCTTGTTTTCCTCAGAGCTGGTTTTTCTGTTATCATATTTTTATATACTACAGCCTTTGTAATTTCTCATTTTAGGAATTTTATTCTTTTTCAGGAACTGATGTTCCTGTTTTCTTGGAGCATTGAATTAAAAACAAATACTAGCAAGAGTCATTTAAAATTTGGGGTAGGCGTGCCCTGTGGCCTAGTGGTTAAACCAGGTGCAACCCACATACATCCCAGGGTCCCTGGTTCAAGACCTGGGGGCCTGGGGAAACAATCACTGATGAACAGCTGAATAAAATAAATGAGGTGCTTCTTCCTCCTCTCTCTTCCTGCCTGCCTACTTGCCTTTATTCCTTCCTGTACCTTTCCAAAAAAAAAAAAAAAAATGGTGTTATCTTTGTTCTGTTCTCAATTTTTATTAAAGATGAATGAAAAAGTGAAATGAGAAAGAAATTGTACTGAGTGATTAATTATAAATGTCATTATTAATTATAATATGCAGTTTTGATTAGGAAAGCAAAATCAACTGTTTTCAGATTTTTAATATGAATTATTTTCCTCAGAAAGTTCTGCAGATGTTAACCATTTATTTTAAATCAAGGGTTGTAGTTTCTGCATTTATAAATAGTCACTTGGTTTTAGAGTCTTTTGGTCTACAGGCAGCCGTACATACGGATGGTCACCTTATAGGATGTTCAGGTCTCAAGGTCAAATTGACAAAGCTGGGCATGAACTGTGATTTAGCTATTGAGGCTAAAAGGATCCAAAGCCATTCTCTCATTCCCCACATACCAGCCTGGAAAGTGGCACATTGCCCTTTTATGATTTATTCCTTCTCCTTGATGTTCACTGTAGCTTTATTGCATCTGAATGAAATGGTAGCAGTGGCAACAGGCAACCTCCTGAGAATTGAACTCTTTTTGGAGTATTTTGTATCTCTTAGCCCTATTGGACCTCTTGAATAGTGAGGCCACATTTTGGCTTACATTGCAAAATAATCTGACCACAAGGCTGGTAGCTGGTATAGAGTATACTCCAATTTTTGGCTCAGTGCCTTTTTTTTTCCTTTCATTTGGCATTATCATCTATTGTCATAATTTTGTTGTTTTCCTCCACAGGGCTAAGTTGATACGGTTTTCATATTTTGATAAGGATAATAGGGTCTGATGTACTGCAATAGATGTAAGTTTCCATGACTTAAATAACAATTTCCTCTTGGGAGGAATTTTCATTTAACTCCATTTTAGTACTTAACTCCTTTCATTTGGGTTATTTGTTATATTTTTGGTCCCTCTAAACTAGATTATAAATTCTCTAAAAACAGAAATTGTGTATCACTCATTTTTGATTCCCCATCTCCACGTGATCTAATATGAACTACAGAGGGATGTTTAGCAAATATTAATTGTATCAAATACATTATAGCAGCAAAAATCTTGTATTGGAAACAGAATTATGTTGTTAATTCAAAAGTATTTACTTTTCCACCCCGGCTTGAGAAACCAGGATCTTTTTTTAAAATGGTAATTTGCAGTTTGAAGCTGTTTAGGTGAAAAGTAGGAGAAGCAGCAGCAAAAGAGACGAAGCAGGCACTTTTGGATATTGTAATTACACCTAAGGTTTGTTTTTATTATAGTTTTCAGGCTTAATCATGCTCTTGATTCCATTAAATGTCATAGAATCACAGGACTAAGAAAATCTCAAAATGTCTTTTAGTCTCTGTCTCTAAGGAGACATGAGTTTAAGTTTTTGCAAACTTTTTCTTACCCTATAGTTTTCTTTTAAAATATCCAGGAAAGGAAGGAAAGGTTCAAACTTCTTTTTTGTTTGTTTGTTTTGAAGACGTAACTTTTTATGTCCATTTTGGTTAAGGTTTAACCATTTCCTCTATCTATTCTCCTTAATTCTTTCTTTTTCGCCACTTCTGGGAGCTTTCTTTCTGTGATCTCCTTTTCCTTCACTCCTCAAAGAGAATTTTAAATCTCTAATATCTCTCCTACACAAAGCAACTTAGCAATTAATTCTTGTTTTGTGTGCATGTACCAACAGGATGTGGGTGATTCTACCCTTTGATCAGTAATGGTTAATCAAGACCTTTATTCCAGAACAAATACAGTGCTTTCCTTAACAGGGATTTTTGTTGACTGAGATTTTTCTTCATTTCACTACATTTTCTTGTACTCTTAATCCAAATGACTCCATGCTTTCATTCTTTCAACATAATGCTTCCGTTCCAGAAAAATGAAACAACCTTTTTCCTCTCTTTTTGGTCCTCTGCTCAGGTCAATACCTATCATCTAGGTGTAGTCCTAGAGCTGATTATAGGGTTCTAAAAAAGTTCAGGACACTTCAGATTCAAAGTGCAGGTGACACTGCTCCTGGAATTTGCCAAATGTTACCATCTGCAATGCAAACAATGTTTTGCTATCATCATCATCATCATCATTATTATCATTTGTATTTTTAAATCTTCTTTTGTGTCCCATTAGGTCTCTGGGTTTCCTACCTGCTCATTGTGTTCTGCTCTCAGATTCAGTAGTAAGGCTGCTCTTTTTAAAAAATTTATTGAGGTAACTTTGCTTTACAAAATAATATAAGCCCCTAAGTGCAGGTTACCCATTCCTCAAATAAATGTCAAGGTTTCTCTTTTTCTCTACTCTTTAAGGCCAAAGGGTTCCAAGTGTTAAAAGAGTATATACAGTGGTTATGAACTGCTCTTCTTGGGCCAATTCAAGGCATATAGATTGACTGACAGTTTGGTGGCAGACTCTCTGGCCTGCTGCTCTCTTAAGAAAAACTTTGGATAAATATGATAATAGACAGACCATGCAGTGAGCTAAGGAAGCAGCTTTGGCGGGGTGGGGAGCTTCAGGTGTGGGGAGTCAGGGAAGGAACTCTGTTTGGTGTCCTAAAGCCTGAGGAGGAGAAGACCAGGTAGAAAGGACAGGTTGGTAGAAGCAGAGAGTAGACCAGCAAGCCCAGAGGCCTGAAGGTGTGAAAGAGAACATGGCTGTGCTCAGGCAAATGTGTGCAAGTTCACCGTGGCCTTGACACAAGGCCGGATGGGTGAAGGAGGAAGAGAGAGCAGGGTATCAACTTTTGTCATGTTGGGCCTTGTAAGCCATGTCGAGTAGGCAAAGTGATGCAGAAAACTTACACGTCTTAAGACAGGAAATGACATTGTTACTTGTATTTTAGAGGACTTTGGCATTGGTGTAAAAGACTACGGGTGGTAGGACTCCAGTAGCTGGATGTATTAATAACCCAGTAGAGAGATAACGGTGGCAAAAATAAGGAGAGAAAAGAAATAAGAATTTGAAAAACATGGTAAAAGGTAAAAATAGATAAATGAGACAGATATTATATTTTCAATAAAAAATACAAGATTTAACTTAGCCAGTGGAATTGTGTGCTCTTAGGGGACACACACTGAGGAAGAATTCCTTGGTTTCTTGGACTGATAATCCGCTTCTGAATTACACAGTCTCACAGTCTACAAGTATTGTGATCAGCTTGTGGGACATGAGATTCCTGCCATGCTGACGTAGTTGATCCTTGAATAGCATAGGGGTTAGGTGTGCTAAATCTCATGCAGTTGGAAGTCCAAATAATACTTTTGACTTCCCACTGAACTGATCTACTGGTAGCCTGCTGTTGACCGTAAGCTTCACTGATGACATAAACAGTCAATTAACACATATTTTGTATGTTGTATTACATATTCTCACAATAAAGTAAGTTAGAGAAAAAAATATTAGGAAAATCATAAAGAAGAGAAAATACTTAACATTACTACAACTTACTGATTGGTACATTTACATTATCTGTCATTATCAGTTTACAAAAAATCCTCTGAAGAGGACCTGTGCAATTCATACCTGCTGTTCAAGGACCAACTTCATTTTCAGATTGGACAGCTATGTTGCAGGAGAGAAGGTGCTTTGTCAATTTCAACAGTGGTTAGGCCACACCTGAACCTATGTGACCAGATTGAGAGTCCGTCATTTTAAATGGGCAGAACTGGTACCTCTACAGAGAGGAATTAGAAGTGAAGAGGCACTTAGAACGTACAAGGAATAGGACGAGAAAACAGACATACTAAAGAAGTAAAAGTGTTAGGTGGGACCACAGGGGAGCTTCTTTGAATATCTGCAGGGTTCTTTGAACAACTTCTGTGTGACTTCAGAGAACTGTTCTGGGATCAATGGAGGATGCATCGCCCCATGGGGAGATAACAACTCAGCCTGAGCTGTGTGTCTTGGACTATCTGAAAATGGGGGTGCTGTGCTTCTTGCCAAACTAAGTGTTTGGTAGCCCAGGTGAGGATCTCTAAAGTAGGTTCCAACTCTGAGTCACTGCGGTTTTAGAAATACTTCTGTTTTCCTTTTTTCATTTTCCCATCGATGGGGCTTTGCATGGAGCAGAAGACAGACATTTTGCCAGTTTCAGTAGGCATAGTAAATGATTAATAAATATATGTTGAATACTGCAAATGCAGTATATTATTGTCTCTGCATTGTCAGAATAGTCTTTTTTTTTCTGGATCATCATAAACCTATTTTAGAATGAAGTTTACTATGTGTGTATTGTGATGCACTGACAATCAGTAATGATCTTCTTAGCCTATAGTGATGGCCTTCATTTCCTGTTTGTGTCCATTTTTGTCAGAAGGATTGAAGGTGGCAGTGAGCATGGGAGTGAGGGTATCTTGATGGAGGAAGCAAGGGAGTGGTTGGGAGAGAGGGAAAACATAAACATATTCATGTGACAGTCACTCAGATAGGTATCTCCTGGGCAGCTGAGAGATGTAATGTTTAAACATCCTGCCCACTTTTCAGTGACAGTTTGGGGTTTTTAATACCTGCCTATTCTCATTTCCTATCAAGTTGCATTCTTAACAATTAAATTCCATCTACTTCCATCTTTTCCTTCTTTCCCTTTCTTTCTTTTCCTTTTTCAAACCATTCAGTCCGGCAGCCAGGAGGTGCAGCCTGAGAAAGGAGTGGGCCCAGGACAGACCTGCTCTCCTGTTCAGGTTGCAGCCTCGGTGACAGCTTCTGCTCTCCTGGGCACGATCCTGGAACTACTGAGAGGCCGTGTAGGTTTTTGCCTCCAAAAGTCCTGAAATTATTCAGAAATGTACATCGATCAAATAAACTTTGAATACCTTCTGCACATAAAACTTAGAAAAGGCATTCTTATTCTGTTTTCTCATTTGAACTGCTGCTAACTATATTCCAAAGTGTGGCTTATCAGAGAGTGGTCACCCAGAGTGGAGAGCCTGCATGTATTCTATGGTCCACCTGTGATATAGGCAACAGTCTGACATCCTATTATCTTAACATACTTCAGTAATTCTGAGCAATGAAACGATTAAGGACACTTCCCTATGGGAAGATCATCTGTAGTTAGTCACTAGTTATCAAATATTCTACAATGATATCAAGTGACATTAAATGCTCCAAGGTGAAGTGCATAAAGAATTTTCATTAAGATCTTCCACATTTGAATATAAAACTCACTGTCGAATTCCTAGAGTGAAATGAAGGCCTAAAGATGAAACCCCCTCATAAACTTGTTAAAAGACATGAAAATCTCAGGGAATTGAATCCCATTTAATAATTTAAATTCTTCTACTCTTATGGGTTTAAAATATTCAGAAACGAAAGTGTCTTCCTCAATTAAATTTTTCTAAGTAAGGGTGGGATTGGCACTCTCCTGAGCTGTAGCTGGGGTCCCTCTCTCTGGCAGGCATGTTGGTCCTTTGGAGACTCTAGAATTGTTTTCAATCAACAGCTTGGTGGTTCCTTGACACAATGTATGTGTTTGTCAGCACTGGCCACAGCCTCTAAGTTAAACAGCAGCAGCAATGACTTCCCAAGTCCCAGAGGAGCTATCTCAGGAACAGTTATTTTCCAGCACCGAGTACTTTATGTGCTAGAGACTTCCAAGTGGGAAGTATAAAGTCTCTTCAGTTTTTCTAACACACGCAAAGGTGCATGTCTGAGCGTTCAGAATCCTTTTGATGATGTGTGATATGAGCCAAAGTTGAGAAGAGAAAAGCCTCCCAGGAAAATTATTGTGACCTGTGTGTCTTCTTCATCTTGGATATGCACCTATACATGCATTCTCCTCTCCTGTGGAGAAGCATTTGAAATACCATTGTCTCTTCAAAAAGTTTAGAAATTTGCTGTCTGGGCTGTCCCAGTGTTTGGGACTAATTACAAGACTGTTTCTCATCTCATATATTCAAAGCCTCCTACATTCCATTTCCCACTGTGTTTTTGACACCACAGTGTAACCATGACTGTGGGCTCTGTCCTGTGTTTATACGTAGATTCTATCTTATGAGAAAGCATTCTTTGTCCTCTGCCAAGTAACTGATTCTGGTCCCTCTAGCAATGAGGTTGTAGAGGTCAAAGACAACTGTCTCCTTCCTCATAAGAAATTACCCAAAGCTGCAAAACACTTATGTGATGTGTAGCTGAAGAATGAACTGGTTTTAGCCACACCTGCACTTAAATGCATTTAATAAAGACCTATCCCTTTATTAAAGGAGAGTGATAGAGCTGAAGCCTCTTAATGGAAATCAGCAGATAGTATATAAAACAGATGAATCAAGAAATAAATGATAAGCATATTATTTAGGAAAGTGAAGTTGACTACCAGAAGACACAATTAAGTATTGCTGTAGTTGTCTCTGAGTTGTCAGACTGGGGCATAACAGAAGACAGCTTCATTTTAAGTCTTTTAATATGATGTGATTTAATTAAGTAAAATTATACATGGATTTGCATCACATATGCTATTAAATGCCCCTGGTTTCCACCCTCTTCCTCATCTCTCCCTTTCCCCCAATCATCTTTAAACTGGACCTCCTCTTGCCTTAGGTAAAGGTAACTCTCGCCTGAAACAAAGATATATATATAGATTTTTTTTTTTTTTTTTTGCAGTTTTATAACTTTATTTATTGTGCCTAGTTCTCATTCACATGGACTGTCTGTAGATTTTTGAAAGTGGTGACAGGTACATAGGTAACAATGTATAGAAGTCGGTGAGTCTTGCATCCTCATTCTGTTTTCTGGGCAACTGCACTTGGCTATGATCAGGATATTTCTTATACCTTTGGCCCAGACAGCTTTGTCGAGTGTGGTGTCACTGTGCACATCTGGAGGGTCCATCTGCTTCATGGCAAATTTACGGATCTCTTTGCGCACCCGAGGGGCATGTTCTTGAAGCCCACTCCATGGATGTGCTTGTGAATGTTGATGGTGTATTCTCTAGTCACAACCTCGTTGATGGCAGAATGGCTCTTCTTCTTGTCACCCTTCTTTGCAGGAGACTTTCTGTCAGGCTTAGATGGGAAAGCAAGAGATTTAATTTTTGCCACTGAGCTTCCAAATCTTCAGGTTTTGACAAATGAAGAATTCAAAGTAATTCTGATTTGACTTGAGTTTTGCATTACTTATTAGTTACATAATGAGATAATCATATCAGATATTGTTGAAAGAAAAGATTATTAACCTTCATTCTCATAGTGATAGTTAAATATTATCAAAGGTTCTTTGTGTACCAGGTCCTATTTCAGGCATTTTCTGTATTTAATCTCATTGTTCCTCATAGAAACTCTGAAAGTATTACTATAATTATCCTCCTACTTGTGGAAACTGATGCTCAAATGGTCCTTGAATTTGGGGGTGGGAAGACTCCTCTTTTTTGCTGACACCCAGTCATCTTACATGATGCCTTTGGATAAACTTGAAAAAGTTGGGACATTGTGGGATGCTCATCCAGAGCATACGCCTTACAAGTCTGATGTTTATGATTGCCTTTTTATGTTCATGAGACCTTTTTCTGCAGCATTAAGTGAAGCAGCTGCAGAAGTCAAAGTTCAGGCTGGTGCCTTTCTGTAAGTGCTCAGGGGAGCTTGAAGTCGTTATAACTCTCCAGATGAGCTGAGACTGCAGTGCCAGGCAGGAGCACTGTACTCATGGAGACACAACTCATTTCTCAACAAAACTCGTGTCTGGACATGGCTTTTTTTTTTGGAAAACCCTATCGCTCTAGACAGCAGCTCCTCATTAGAGGAGTTGTTCCTCCATGTGAAATCTGTTTATTTGCCTTCCCTCGTCAATGGGACCCTTATGAAACTAGCACTCCAGTAAGACTCAGCTTCTTCCTACTCTCAGATGTATAGATCACAAAGTACCTTCATTTATATTGTTAGACTTTATGTACTCAGCTACACTCTGAGCTGTCAATTTATTCAAATAGTATTTATTTCGTGCTAGACATTCGAAAATATACTAACTTTAGTCCTTCCAGGGTGGGTATTGTTATATCAATTTTATTGATGGAAAAACAGGTTCAGAGAAGTGAAATAGCTTGCAAAAGAGCAAGAACCAGGAGGAGAACTGGGACCTCTGACAGGGAAGTTCTCAACACTGTAGCCATTTCTCAGTTTCTGAAAAATGAAATCAGTTCCTGGCGTTTAGCCACACGTGTAGTGAAATGTTCAGTAGGAGTTTTGCCACTCCCCATACTTCTGTTAAACCTCCGTGTGTGTGTGTGTGTGTGTGTGTGTGTGTGCATGCACACGTACTTGCTATATCCCCCTTTTTTAGGTCCTTAAAACCTTTCTAGGTTTACTATTTGGTGAACCACAGTTTAATAGTTTTGCAAGCACAATTATTTCTGTGATAAGACCCAGTTCTCTGCTCTTAGAAAGACCTGTATATAAAACTGGAAAATAAACTCCCAGCACCGCTCTTCACCTATGCACTGATTCTGCTGACTGTGGCTGAGTGTAACTAAAGGGTATTTAGATGTCTAACCTTATATTAAAAAAAAAGCAAGGTGAATAAATGTGGAGACAGCCTTTCTTCAATTTTCTGGACTCATCTTTGCCATATTATACCTAAAGCATTTGGATCCTTACTGGAAAGGTATGTTTTAAAATGGAAACATTGTTATTATATCTAATTGTCTGTCTCTCTCACTTCTGGGTTTTAGTCAGTTAAATTTCAGGCACTTCCTTCCATTGAAGTTGTATTACTCCATTCTTTTTTTCTTACTGATTTTTTTTTTTTCTGCCACAAAATATTATAGCTACTGGGTCTTTTTCTTTAAATTATTTTCTTTCTAAGATAGTCACTTAAATATTAACAATTATCTTGGGGGCAAGGAGAGGTTATATATGGCGATTGTTCTTTTCCCTTTATGTGTTTATGTATTTCATAATTAGGAAGAAAGTTACTATAATGTATTTTATTTGATTCCATGCTTTTTAAAATGATGGCTATTTCCATAGAAATATACATGTTAGAGGTTATACCTGAATATGTAATTTTTTTATGTTAAACAAACACAGAAATACAATAAGATAGGAAGCAAAATTCAGGTGAAATTTTAAATAAGAACAGTTATGTTCAGGGGAATTTACATTTGCAGATTTGGTTTGTACAACCCTTGTAACTTAACACTTCTCTGCAAATGAGAATGATTTCCTAAAGGCATGTTGGAGGAAAACATCTGAGAAGTCTTGTGCAAAAGGGATGTCCTCAGGCAATATCTGATAGGATTATTATAAAGAGAATTTCTACACTGGTAGGAGAAGGAATGATGCTTTGAGATCCCTGTTAAGTCGAAGGCTTTCTTAATGTCTTCAAAAAAAGGCAAGCAGAGTCTTAAATAAAAGCAAAGAAGAACCTTAGGTTTCTAGTTTTGAGGTGATTCTACCTCATGGAAGATTATTTGTATTGACTAGCATTTACGTGTACATCATCTTACTTTTTCTTCCATACAAGATCAGGTCATAAACTAAACGATGCTTTTCTAGGGTGAAATACTCCTTCAATTTGCTGCAAGAAGTTTGTCATGTTTCCCCATAAGTTCAAAGCATAGATCAACTCTCTAGTTGATGCTTATGGAGTTCACATCTCATATTTAAATGTCATATTCTTAGGTCAAATTTATTTGGTTTTCTGGCTATGACCCATCTTCTTCTATCCCCTGAGCACAGAAAAGCAAGATGGTGTGCCAGTGCATCGCTTCAGTCCACTCTTAGAAGGTTCTATGATTTGCTAGGATGGTGGACAGGACTCAGCATATAGTTGTTTTCTGACCTATGATTTATTGTGGGGAAAGGATACAGAGAAAAATCAGAAGGGGAAGAGGCACATGGGACCAAGTACAAGGGAAACCAGATGCAAGTTTCCAAGGATGCCTTCCCAGTGCAGCCACATAGGACACACTTAAATCTCCCAGCAACACGTTGTGGCCATGTGTATGAAATATTTCCAGCTTGGGAAGCTCATTAGAGACCGCCCAGGATTTTTACTGGGTACTGGTGACATGTCACCTCTGCCTGCCTCTGCTAGGTATGTACCCAAATCCCAGACTTCCAGAAGGAAACTTGGTGTTCAGCATGAACCATATTGTTCGCACAAAGTGTAAAGAATTCTTATCTATTAATGATGGGAACATTCCCCAAATCTAGGTTTCTAGAAGCCAGTCAAAGGCCAGCTTTATAGGCAGGGGTAGCAGTTTGCAGAGGGTAGCAGTTGAAGCCTGCTAGGTTAGTGTTTCCTTTCACAGGGAGCTTTTACACATTTCTGAAAAGGAGTGCTAGCCTTGCCAGTAAAGGAAGGAAGGCCCTCTGGTCCTTCTTGTGTAGTTTTTGGAGTGAGCACAACCACTTTACAGACTTCCCTTCTTTTCGAAACCAGAAATAACAGGAGAATATCCAGCAGGAGAACCAGGAGCAGGGTTTTAAAAAATTCTTCAAACGGGACCAAATAAGTAGAGGCTTGTCCACATGAGCATCACAGCTTGGCCCAGGTAAATAGCCATAAAAGAGATCCCACAACCCAAGCATCTGCCCTAAGTATGTGTTGGAGCTGGAAAATATACACGTGCGAGAGCCGCAGTAAGCATTTAGAGGCTTCCTGCCGGCTTACTGACAGGGGCGAAGTGCTGACTTCAGGTTTAATTCACAGTCATCACAGTCAACATTGTTTACTTGCCAGGATCCTATTGTGTCTGCTCCTTCTCCTCACCGAAACTCATGTAACACTTCACTTCATGTCTCAGCCATTCATCTTCTCTTGGTGGCTCTGGGTGTCTGTGTGTCTCCAAAAGTACCATCATCACTCCAGTATCAAGAGCATTATCATTTCCTTTCTCCATTCCTTGTCAGTGTCTCTAGGGGACACCTGGGGCAAGGAGTAAGAGAAAGAAGTCAGAAATCACCTCCCAACAGTTGAGTGAATTGAACTAGATAACTAATGGTGAATCAGTCGGTTACCAGTCCCCTCACCCCAGTTTCCTGGCCCTTGGTAGTCAAGTACACTGGCATTTTTCTTGTGTCTGATACAACATTCCTGGCAGGCATTGCCAGTTCCTCAAAATTGGGATATAGTGGAAGTTTTCTTGTTTCTGAAATAAATAACCTTTAAGGTCCTTTTTATTTATAAAAGAAGTAATTATTCGTGTTTTAACAAAATGAAAGTTATGCAAGTTTTTCTTAATTTGCTCAAGTAATGACTAAAATATTGATGTACAGAATATATTTCTCACAATTTATTTCATAAATTTCTAGCTATTCTTCCTATAGCATCCAAAAGAGTTATAACGTGGCATTTTTTTCATGTGTGAGATGAGAAAGCAAACCTTGCATAGCTTTCCAACTGTATCAAAGTTATTTTATCAGTAGAAAGTCTAGAATTGAGCTCTTTATTCTTTAATCCACCTACTTCTGGCTCTCTGGCTCTCAATTTCTCTGTCTTTTATTGCAACTACTTTTTCATTTTCTTTTATAGTTGTACTAAAAATTGTAATAAGAAATCTACCATCTTAACAAACTTTTAAGTCTACGGTGCAGTATTGTTAAAGATATATGTGTATGTAGATACACACATATATCTATACTTTGCTGGAAAGCTGATGAAAATGCGTGTAAAAAACTGGCTATGTAGCATGGATAGCATTGTGCTTCTCTAGTACAGTGGAATATTTGATGTTTTTTTAGGTGAAAGATGGGCAAACATTTAAGACTTAGGTTTTCATTTGAACGTGAATGAGGGTAACTGGTCAACACATCAAACTCATTTGTGATGGTCAAATGAAGTTTATATTTATCTTATACATATTTCAAAAATAGTCAAATTAAAAATATTAACGAGCAATAGTTCATAGGTGGTGAAAGTCACATAAGTGGTATATATTTGACTGAAGTGTGGGAAGCATTAGTATAGAGGACAGTATAGAGTTAGACAGCTTTGGGGTCAAATCTTTACTTCAGCATTTCCTGACTATGTGAATTGGAGAAAGATGCTTAACCTCTATTGCCTCAGAGAGTCACAACCCTCTTAACAGCTGAAGGAGGAAAATACTGCCTTCTTCCGGTATTGGATGAGATGTTAATACATGTCAAGTTTCTAATATCATGGAACTCAGCAATAATCAGAATTAATTGAATGCTTTATATGTGTCAAAGTTGTTTGAGCGTTATATTAATCTACCCCCTATACACAACCTTATGGGAAAGGTACTATTATTAGCACCCTTTTGCCAGTGAGGAAACTGAGGCATAGAGAGGTTAAGGTTATACTTTTCCAAGTCACATAGCTACTAACTTGGCTATTGGACATATTTTTTTCATTTAGTTACGTTTTGATTGGCTTTCTTGAGCAAAGAGGGTGTTGTTTCAGTTCATGGGTGGGCAGCTTTTGAGAACGTGGTTATTCATTTAATTTGCATTTGATAATGTTTATTATTATGTATTAGGCACAGTTCTTAAGGTTGAGGATGCTGTGGGGAACAAGTCTCTCTCCTGGGACTTATATAGCAGAGAGCTGTTAAGTCAGTACATAAAGGAGTGGTTTATGAAAATACTTGGGGTAAGAGGGCACAGGAAGATGGGACAGTCAGTGCAAAGAATCTGGGAGGAGCAAACTTAGGCAGGCTGAGCCACCATCTTAGAGGAAAAAGCCTTACATTGCTTCTCTGGGTCATCACCCCTTCTCTTCCCACATTTCCCTCCCCTCCCCACACACCTACCCCCTCCCTCAAATTTCAGGAAGGGGCCCTGAATTTTTAGTTACTAAGTGAACACATTCTCTTTGAAACTCTACGTTGTTATTTGGTGTGGCTCTAGGTCTGATGTCTAACGTCAAAGTCATCTTTGGAGAAGTCTGGGGATTTTACTTCCTTGGAGCATAAATGCTCTGGGAAACAATTGCCATCTAGTGGCAAAGTGAGAAAGTACACCTGGTAGGTTGGGGAATTGGGAAGATTCATTTCTGGCCTGGGCATTTTCTACTAAAAAAAATCCAAGGAATTTGACAACGAGCCCTAAATAACTTATATTATAATTGTTTTCTGACAGAAGACATAATTTCTTTGACGTCTACTTGATATTTTACACGTTTCCACAATTAATCTTCACAGCAACTCTGCAAACTGAGCATTTTATTTTATCTTCATTCTGAATATGAAAATATCTTAAGATTAAATCACTTTTCCAATGTCTTAGAGCTTTTAAATGACTTTAGAGCTTTAATGATTGTAAATATTAGAACTTTACGTGATTTTATTTTAAAAACTCTGTTTGGGGCTTGCATTTGACCCTAGTTTGTCTGCAAACAAACGAGTTACACTGCCTACCTGGAGGCTCTGGGTGCTTAGTAAAGGAACTCATTCTTATTGGATAGCAACAAGTCCAATAGACTGACTAGGAAGACTAGGAAACCAAACCAACTGAATTTCATGATGAAGGTAAAGGTCAGAACTAGTATTGATAGGGAGAAATCATGCTAGGTAAATGTCAGCTCAAGATAAAGAATTTCATAGCAATTAAACTTGGCTGTAGTAGAATAAAATGCCTTAGTAAGCAGACACTGGGGGTTCTTAGGACACAGATGTGTTCTGTTTGACGCATGTGAATTCTTGCAAACATTTGCATTTGTGTTCTTATTTGCAAGTCCTTTTCAGTTTGTCAGTCTCAGTAGGATCCTAATAATGCACATGGTCCCTAGCATTTGAGTTGTTGGCCACTATGTATAATGTCCAGGTGTTTTAAGAGCCGTCCTACCATGTATTAAGTGAGCTAAAATATTTTAAAGCAAGTGGAAGGATTTGTTTTGAGTGGGAGGCCCAAGATAAATGATTTAGCTCGCCATTGCCATAAGCATTTTTGGGGGAGAGGTGGCAGAGCGGTGGTATACAAATAGATAAAGATATAAGGAAAGAGAAAAGATAACAGCAACTGACATTTATTGAATTGTTACTGTCAGTGACTAATTTTCTCTATTTGTTTCCTTATCAATGCCTGTTGTTCCTGTGTAATTATTAATAGAGCCCTCTTTCACCTTTTAAACAGTATCTCTTACTCACAAGTAAGCCCCAGGCTTTCCCCTCTCAGGATAGCTTCTCTATTAATTTCTTGACTACCACCCAGGAAATTTCTATAGAGATATAAGCATATATACCTACGTTTATGTTAGCCTTTCTAAAATAAAATAAAATAAAATAAAAACAGGGCCATAGTATATTATATATTGTTTTTGACTTTGCTTTCTTTATTTGTGTCTTAAAGATCTTTTTTGCAATATGCAAATAAGATGTTAAATTTAACATTAATATCTGTATCTTTTGTTTAAAAACATTCTTTTAAGATGACTAAAGATTCATATGAAGTTGTAAAAGATAGTAGACAGATGGACCTAGACTTTTGTTCCAGTTCTCTCACTAACCTCCGTGATTACATCTTAAAAAATGATTGCAAGAACATTGACAGCGTTACACTGTTTATATATTGCTCTGTTACTTTATCACACTCAGATAACCACAACTCATTCTAGAGAGGGAACAGCCCAGCACCATGAAGATCTCCCTCATGTAAACCTTTGACAATTACATGCCTTCCTCGTAGCCGTCATCAATACTAAACCTGGCAATTACTAACCTGTTGTCCATCTCTATATTTATGTTAAAGAATATGATATAGCTGGAATCTTATAATACATGACTTTTGGAGATTGTCTTTTCTCACTAGCATTAATATACTTTTGAGACCTGGGACTTTGTTCCAGAAGTGCTGGAGCCTGGCAGAGGAACAAAAAAGGGACACCTCAGTTTGAATAGGTCACCCCGCCTGGTGTTGGTCTCAGCCCACTGCCAGGGCGGTCCAGTTGCAGGAGGGTCTGGTTACCTCCCCAGTCCCGGAACATGCCCCTGCTTCACCTTCCGGGTTCTTTCTAGCGCTGGCATGTTAGGTTCTTAAGTTCAGGCTCCAAAAGGAATTTCAGGACCCCTCAAAGGTTAATGCCTAAGAAAAGTTACATTGAAGAAAAAGAGAGGGAAAAAAGGACTCTCAAGAATGAGAGTGGATCTTCCTCTTGCAAGGATGGTGGGAAAGAGGAGACAAAGTCAGAGATGACCCCTGACTTTATTTAGGGCAGGTAGGGGGAATTATTTTGGTGATATGCCTTCCTCTTATCTGGCCCATCCCTTTTGTTAATTAACTGGTTTTTCTGTTGTCCAACCCTTTGTAGGTATTTTAATTTAATGTTGATGCTGTTTGTTGTTGTTGTTGTTGTTTTTTTACTTCAACCCTATTCCTTCCCTTTCTCAAGTGCTGTGTGAATTAAATAGTCCATTCCTTTTCATCGCTGAGTAGTGTGCTGTATTTCAGATAGGCGTTCACCCTACTGAAGAATATTTTGTTTAGTGTTGAGTTATTACAAATCATGTTTCTATGAACAATCATTTAGTTTGGTTTTTTTTTGTGAACATTTCACTTCTCTGATATAAATAAATGCCCAGGAGTGCAATTTCTGGGTTGCATAGTGTATGTTTAGTTGCTTAAAAAAAAACCAAACAACTAATTTTCCAAGTTTACCTTGTTACATTTCCACCAGTAATCTATGAGGTATCAGTTTCTCCATATTGTCCGTATTTGGTATGGTTACTGTTTTTCACTTCAGTTATTCTACTAGATGACTTGTGATACCTCACTGTGGTCTTAATTTGCATTTACCTAACGACTGTGTTGAATTTCTTTTTTTCTGTATTTATTTGCTATCCATCTATCCTCTGGGAATCTTCTCTTGATGTCTTTTGCCCATTTTCTAATTTGGTTTGTTTTTAATGAAGCCTTTGTCAAATAGTTTGCAAATATTTTCTCTCCCCTCTGTAGCTTGTTTCTTTAGTCTTTTAAAAGAGTCTTCTGTGGAGCAAAAGTTATTCATTTTGCTGACATTCTTAAAGGTCTTTTTTACATCAACGATATGTTGTTACTCTTTTTAGTTATTCCACTGCATTCCGTTGTATTGATGCATAATAATTTACTGAATCAATTCTCTCTCTACATTTAGCTATTTCTGGTAATTTACAATTAGAAACGAGAGTGTAGTGATTTCCCGTGAATATTCAGCTTTATATGTGGATGCAGATCTATCCTGAGGGTAAGTTCCCTGAAGTGGTATTAACTGCACCAGGGATGTTTTAATTGCCCATTGTAGGGCAGTGTCCAGGTCCAAACTTGAAAGTCAGCCCAGCAACAGGCCAATGCTGAGCACGGACTTGAATGTAGCAACTCTCTGCTGGTGCTGTGGTAGCTTTCCAGAAGCATGCCGGACCAGCTGCCATCGGAACCCCTGTTGTGAGTACAGTGAAGGCCATGTTTTTGCTGCCTGTGTCTTCTGATCTCTTGATTCTCTACTGGGCAGGGCATTACTCTGACAGAACGTGAATACCTGATAACACCCATCAACTACATTACCACAGTTTATTTCTGTACTAGCAGGATATGAGAACTCTTTTATCCCATATTCTATCAGCAGTATGTGTGAGGACATTAAAAAGCAAGCAACTAACTTTGAGAATCTGAGATTTAAAAAATAGTATCTCAGTTTAAAAAAAATACTATTTCTTCAATTGTGAGTTTGAGAATAGATTCAGATGTAAGCTGTCCTTGCACAGGCCATGAACTGTTCCTGTCATTTGACCATTTTTCTATTGAGTTGGTGGTTATTTTCTTACTGATGTTAAAATGAGCTTTCAGTATTAAAGAAGAAAACAGTCCCTTTCTGTATGCAAATATATATATATACATATATATATATATGTATATATATATATTTCCTGTTTAGCCTTGCTTATGGTAATGTTTTTGCCATGGAGACATTTAACTTTTTATTTGGTCAATTTTTTTTCCATTATGATTTCTGGATTAGTAAATATATAGAAAGAAAAATATATTGTAAAAATTCCCCCACATTTTCTCTTGGAATTTACAATTCTATAAATTAACATTTGTAATGTTATCTAAAATACCAGCTCAGGTGAAGTAGATCCTTTTTACTCAAAGTATCATTTGGAGAGCCTCTGTATGGGCATGAATTGGGAGTTTGTTAGAAAAGAGGAATCTCAGACCCTAACCAGGGTCATCTAGTATCAGAATCTGCATTTTATCAAGCTTCCTAGGTGATTCATAAACTTAGCAAAAAACTGGATTAGGTTGTATATGTTTGCATTTTTCTCTTTAGCAGTGGTCAGAATTGTGAAAAATAGATATAAGTGGAGACATTTAAAAAATAGGATCAGAATTGTCATGGTGGAAAAGGTCTTTATTGGCTGCACTGGGCCAAGAGACTCTTGGATTGAGCCAAACAGGTATTATTTCATGAACCCTTGTTTAAGAATCCAGCAGAACAGACATCCTGATCACAAAGATAGATGATTATGGACTTTTGATATAGAATAAACTCAGTAACCAATTATATCTGAACAAGATTAGCTTAGGTTTATTAACACTAATTAAGCCTTTTCTTTAACCACTTTCCTCATTTTCTTCCCATAAAATCTCCAACATTTATGTCTTCCTGGGGCACATTTTAGCTTTCTTTTTACCTGACATTGTCCCCTGAATTGCAGTTCTTTAATCCAACATAACCATTTGATTGCCTCATGTTGTTCTTTTATTTTTAGGTTAACAGACCCCAGGGAATAGAGGAAAGAACACAGGTTCAACTCTTCATTTTCAGTGATGTCTTCACTAGGTGGTGCATGAGAAATTTTAAATAATGGTTGTGATTTGAAGCTTAAATTCTGGAAATTGTGAAGGCAAGACTAACCAACCAGGTCCACTTAGCTCTGAGAATTTAGAGAGATCAGTGGGTGCCTCCTTGTATAAGATGGTTCTAGTCTCTTCTGGTCACCGTTTTGTATGTTTTCACTGGCTTAGCCTTAGGCTTTCTTTCTAGTAACTGTGGAGATTTGTCGACCCTGACTGGCTGCTCTCAAGCTTTAGAGATGGGGGCTTTGACTCTCCCTGCCGGAATCACCCTCTCTTAATATGGGCCAAATCCAAGCTGAAAACCCTCAGCATGGGCAGTTGAATATCTGCTCTCAGGGCCCTGGGCTGTCACAGACACTGGAGTAGTGTATGCTTTGCTAGCTCTTTTCGCTCAGAGCCTATGGAGGAAGTGATTAGTGGTAAGGAGACTAATTCAGGAATTACCTCACAATCAGGCATTTTCCATGATCTTCATCAGTAGGTATCACTGCAAAAGAAAATGCTGTTGCTTTTCTCAAGATTATTCTAGAGAGAACAGGAACCCCTCCCCCACCACACTTTTTTTTTTAAGAGCAAGAAAGCAGGGAGGAATGACAGGAGTAGGCAGGCAGGCAGGAAGAGAGAGGAGGAAGCAGCATGCCCTGGTGGGTTGGTTGGTTGGTTACTTAGTTGTTCATTTTGATTGTTCTCCTGGCTCCAGGTCTAAAACCTGGGTCCTGGAGTTTTATGTAGACTGTGCCAGCAGGAACTGCAGATTCTACCAGGGTGCTTGGAAAGTGAGTTCCCTTTTAAAGTAGTTTGTCAAATTGATTTAGTGAGGCTGCTGGTGCTTCTGACCCATTCCTGAGCAGGTGGAGTTCATGTGGGTGTAGATCGTTTCTGGGAAATACTCACAGCTGGCTGGATTCACTCACTCGGTGTTCCAAGCACTTAGAGCTAGCCAAGGGAGCCCGTTTTCTTTGGGGGTTGAGTGACTATTTATGAGGCACCTGAGGGAATGTGAGAGAGGTTGCAGTTTGGTGAACACAGGGTACACAAGTGGGTATTATTGGACAGAAGTGACTATAAGGTCTGAACGTGGAGACTAGATGAAGGAGACTGCCAGCTGCCTTCATCCAGGTCCTGAAGCTGAGCTTCTGGAGCCAGACCCAAGACCAGTCAAGGAAATAGGGGCTCTCTTTTCTCCTTCAACTACTTTCTTTCTGTGCTCCCAGAAGATCGGCGTTGCTGCTACACTGGAGTCTGAAGGACAAAAAGGCCATGGGGTGGGGGATTAAGGAGCAGCATAGAGATTCTCACAGTCCTCAGCCAAGCAGCATTAGTCATCTGCGAACTTGTTAGAAATGCAGACTTTCAGGTCCTATCCATCACGCATTGAATCTGAAGGTTTAGGGGTGGGGCCCAACAATTGTTTCAGCCTGCCTCAAATTTTGATATACACTGACATTTGAGAATCAGTGTTTTAGAAAATAGTGCTACTCAGAGAAATTCTATGCACATTGCTTCTTCTGGGTCCATTCCTAGTTTATATAACTTCTTCAATCCCACCCCTTAGTTGGGAAGTTATAGGAGATGCAAGGCATTGATGTAACTGCAGACATTCTCGTGGGTAGACAGATATCCTAGCCTCCAGACATCATTTGAACAGGATTCTAAATATTCATGTCATTATCTTATAAAAAGAAAAGACAGGAGACCTTCCTTCCCTTCTCCTTCTCACCTCCTTTTCACTCCCCCTTCCTCCTTCTTTTCTCTTTCTCCTCTGCCTTCTTCTCTTTCCCTTCCTTCATGTCTCTGTCTCCTCCACTTTCACTCTCCTCACCCCAACCCTTCACTTCTCATGCACATACCAAGAAAAGCCTGTGGAGGATGTAACCAGGAAAAAAGAATGTCTTCATGGACGGATGCAGGTACCACAAGGTCCAGCATAACCTGTGTCATTATTGCTTGTCACTTAGTGTGTTACAGGGTTGCTTAATGGAGAATGTGCCGTGTTCCTTTGTCCTTTATACACATTGAGAAAATAAACCACAGTGATCGTGAAATCAGAACTTTGGTGAAACACATTGCAGAAGAACCAGGAAACAGTGCAATGGAGCTTTCCGCGTCCTCTGTAAATTTTGGGGGATAGGAAATTTAGGTTATTTTAAAGGTGAAAGGTAAATGGGTAATAGGAAGTTCGTTTTATTTATTTATGTTTTGTTTTGAGTGTTTGAGTGGTGGGCATGGTAGTGTGAGAACATTCATATTTCTTGAGAAGATGGGAAATATGTGGCAGAATTGTATCCTAACATTAACAGTGTGACTAGGGCACAAAAAAATAATCTCTCTAAACCTTATTTCTTCATTTATAAAATGACAACAGTAGCTCGCGATCCTGTACGATTGTTATGAGGATAAATAAAATTTCATAAAGTAGTGCATTATAATCGTTTAGTAAATGGTCACTATTATTATGATTATTTAAAAATAGCTTGGACATAAACCATCTTTAACTTAAGGGCATAAACAGAGGAACTTATTTCCATTGGAGAATCTGTTCCAAACAGGGTGCTTTTCTTGCCGTTGAGAGTTAGAGCTGGAAAAGAATTTTTTCCCAATTTGAATGCAATGATGGAGGTGAAAAATGATTGTGTTTTTTTCCCAGAAACGTTACCTCTAACTTAAAATTTTTGAATTGATTATTTTTATTGTTTATTAAAAAAAATTCTGTTCTTATAGAAAAAGAACAAGCATCAGTAATGTTTAGAATGCTCATTAAAGCCCCACAAGACCAGAAACTCAGTTGGGGTGTGGACCATTTAGCAAGGAGGGGAGCAGTCTCCTGCCTCAGAGACAGTAGGGTCTGCTTCAGATGGCATGATGAATGGTTTCTCATTTTGCAGATCTTTCCACTTTAGTATGAATTTATGTATTTACTAAATAGAATCACTATGTACATTGTACATTTACTAAATGATGACCACTGTGTACTCACTTTCTTTTGTGAGTTCTACTTTGTTTAAATCTGAGAAGTTAGGTGCTAGTGGCTGTTCCATCCCCAACCTGCACACCATGATTTGGTTTAGAGAATCTACTAGAAGGTCTTAAAAGTCTTGGAAGTCATGTAGGTTGAGGTGGACAACTCAGTGACACATAGGATGGAGAATGAATTCTTCCAAGACGAAGAGTCTGCTCACTACAGAAATAGGATTGCTATGGGATCAGAATAGCAATCTGTCACCATCTGTTCATGACTAGGGGTTAATTCTCAATTTCTTCTCGTCTCTGTTGCAGTCATTGCCCAGGTGACCTAAGTTAATTCTGTGTCTCTATACAATGACATATCCTAGATTTATGCCCCTAGCTCTCTTCTGAAATCCACACCAGTATAACCAGCTGTTGACTGGACACCTTAATTTTTCACTTTAAAGTTGTTCTTCCTCAGGACTTGATCACCTCAGTAAATGGATACTCAATTTTCCCAGTTATTCAGAAAAATTTGGGTTGTCTTTGATTCATATCATAACATGTTTAGTTGTCAAATCCTTATTCTCTTACATTCCAAGTATATCCTTGGGCTATTTCTCACTATCTGCATAGCCTCCTAAGAAGCTCTTCTTTCTGCAAGAAATGATAAATAGTGGTCAGACAAGTTTCTTTTTTTTCTTTTTTGGAAACTTTCCAATTTGAAAAAGTCTTAAAATTATTGTTGACTCTCTTGTTCATATTATCTTGATTTCTCCTAAAGCTTAAAAATCTAAGTGATTCCTGTTAGGAATAACTGGATTTTAATTTCTTTGTGGAAACTTCAAATAGTCTGTGAATATAGACTTATGATTTTGTGATACATTTAAGTATGTTAAAGATATTTTTAGCTACTGATGTTCCTTTTAAAGATTATATCTGATGACAAACAGGGGACTGGATTTCAGCCTAAAGATGTGTCATGTTTAAAATATTTAAAATATTTAAAATATTTAAAATATTTAGGTGTTCAAGACCAAAAAAGGTCATCTTTTTTTTCTAGGACAGATGATTCATTCAGGTGTCTTAAGATGCTTCCCTACCATAGGAAGGTTGTGATAAATTTCTCGTCTCCATGGAAGAAAAATCAAAATATATTCTCCCTGTGTGAATTCATTTCTGTTTCATGTCAGTTCCTCCAATTTCCAAAATGAATAACAAATGTCAACGTGGTCTTGTTTTTAAAGCTCTTTTTTTCCTTCAAGACTTGATCACAGGCCCTTGAGAAATGCAGAAAGGACAAAGCAACATTGCTCCAATTAATTTGTTCCTGGTAAGCATATGGTACAGCTGAGAAAGAATTGGTTCATATTTTATTCCAGCTTTGAGAAACTATGAGCTCATCTTTCAGTTTTCAAGTTGTTTGTACTTTTAGATGAATTATTTAACTTACCTAATTATAATAGTGATGGTTCACCCTTACGAAGTCTCATATACGGATTCTGTGTGTTCTGTGTGACCAGTCATCCAGGCTGACCATCTCTGTAATCCTGGGTCTCTTCCTGTCCTCATTTCACTATTGGAGAAACCAAAGCTTGGGGAAGTCAGTAACTTGCCTAAGGCTCCACAGCTAATCGGTGGAGGAACTGGGACCCAAGCCTAACCTGTCTGGCTCCAAAGCTATGCTCTTACCCAGCCTCTGAGCTGGCAAGTAGAAATTAAAATGCTTCCTTGTGAAGCCAGGTAAAAGTGTATTTTGGTGTTCTAAGAGAATAAATATCTTGTAAACTGCTTTTTCAAGAAAGAGGAGTTCCTGTCAGCATATTTAAAAGAGACAATAAAACAGAGACAGAGCTTAACTGCTTTGCATTTAAAAAAGAAAAAAAAAAATAAATGAATAGCTACTTTCCTCAGAGAAGACAAAGCAGAATGTTGTTCCAGTTTGCTTTGTTTCTTCTGCGTTTCTCAAAGGCCTTACAAGACCTGGACTTTGGAGTCTGGGGAAAAGCGACTGTGGAGGTGATTTAGAAAATGTTTTAGCTAAAAGAAGTTGATAAGAATCTCTTCCCTTCAGTTTCTTGGTAGAGGACCCCAAAGGATTTTAGATATCAAGTTTCTTTAAATCTCAAAGGTTGAATGATGTTACTTGTCTTCTGGATGATATTTATAAATCTTTATTAGAGCTCTAGTAGTTAACATATAGGCCTTGGAAAACTATGTTCTTACATATTCTACTAGGTTTTAAAAGAGAACATGTTTATAGTTATATATTGCTCTCTCCTGCGGATCAATTTTTTTTTCTTGAAAATAACTTCCTATAAGCAAATCTTGAGTGCAATTTCAGATTCTCTACAAATGATAATATAACAGGTATTCAAGACACAGACCTAAGAATAGATGCCAGAATACCAAACAAGCTTGACCAATATTTAAGAAACTGTGTTAAATACTTAACTGTACTATTTTAAAAAAATCAGCCTTATGGAGGTAGAATTAATATAGAATGAAATACACAGATTTTATGTAGACAGGCTTAGAAAATATGCAGCAGGCTCACCAGCACCACAGTCATAATATAGAACATTTCCATCATCCGCAAAGTTCACTCATTCCTTTGCAACCCCTTTCTTCAAATCTGGCCCCTGGTCAGTAGTATTTGCTTTCTGTCTTTATAGTTTTTTCTTTTGTAATTTTTTATGAACTATATAAAATGCCATTTGTTTATCATCTCTTCCTTTTGCCACAGTGCCTTTGAGACTCATCTATATATTGTTGAGTGTATCTGTCATTTGTCCCTTTTTAACAGTGTCTTTCCCTGCCTTGATCTATCACAGTTATTCACCACTTGATAGACATTTTGGTTGTTTGCAAGTTTTAACTATCATAAAGGTATCATGAATGTTTCTATACAGTTATTTATATATCCAAAAAAAAAGGATAAATATTTGTGGGTGGGTCATTGGGTCACATGGTAAGTGATGAAGGTACCTGGCACTAAGAGGAGTGCAGAGTTTGTCCTGGAAAGAATTCTAGGGGAGACGCCTTGTCCTGACACAGCACCATGTGGCAAATTTATTAGAAAACAACTAAACAGAAGTGACTCATGCAGCTTGGAGTTACAGGAGCAAGAGAGTGAGTGCTTAAAATGGAGTCTCTCATATATGGGGCAAGGGACCTCCCTTTGGGAGGACCCAGAGGTCACAGCTCTGTAGTCAGTGTTCAAGGGTAACAGTAACTAGGGGTTGTGTCCCCAGTTCAGGTTGCTAGCGAAGGATTCCAGGTTTTCCCAACCAGTCCCTTCTCTCCTGTCCCTCATCAGTAAGTGTATGTTTAAAAAAGGGTGTTTATAAAAAAACGCCTGAACTGTTTTCCAAAGTGGTTGTATCATTCTTCGTTCTCACTAGCATTCTAAAAGAGTTCCATAGAGTTCTACATCTTAACACTTGGTATTTTTAGTTTTTTTTTTTCTTTTTAATTTTAATCATTCTAGTCCTTATGTAACGTCATCCCATTGTAGTTTTAATTAGCATTTCCAAAATGATTAAGATGTTGAACATCTTTTCACGGCTTATTTGTCATTCATTTAGTAAATACTTTGACCATTTAAAAACAAATCTGTTTTTCTTCTTATTTTTGAGTTGTAAGAATTCATTACATATTCAGGATAAAAGTTTCAAAAATATTTTCTCCCAGTGCATAGCTTGACTTTTCAGCATTTTAATAGTTTTTTTTTGAAAGGATAAGTATTATAAGATAAAGCTTGAATTTTCAGTTTTTTCTCTCATGGTTCATACTTTTTACATCTGTCTAAAAAAACAATCTCTGCTAAATCTAAAGTCATAAAATTTGTTAAAAATTATTTTCTTCTAGAAGTTTTATTTGTTTAATTATTCTGTTTAGAGGTCTCTGTCCTGTTATTATTTTTTTATTCAAGTAACATTGCATTATAATGTTACATAAGTTTAGTTGTGCACTGTTATAAATAGACATCTGTATATACTGCATTAAGTTTAACACTAAAAGTCCAGTTCCACCCTTCACCATACAGTCAACACTTTTTACTCAATTTTACCACCACCCCTTTCCACCTTCCCTTGTGTTAACCTCTAATTTTGTCTAACAGTTTATTTTTATCCTATTTAACTCATGTGTTTGGTTTCTCTATATACCACATGTGTGTGTGTGTGAAATCATACATTATCTTTTTCTAACTTATTTCACAAGGCATAATACCCTGTAGGTCCATCTAAGTTGTAAATGGCAGGTTTTCATCCTCTTCTTATTACTTGTTGTAGCTGAATAGCATTCCACTGTGTGTAAATACCACCTTTTCCTTATCTTTTCACCTGTTAATGGCACTAAGGTTGTTTCCAACTCTTGGCTATTGTAAATAATACTGCAATGAACATGGGTGCTCATGTTCATTTTGAATTAGTGTTTTTATTTCTTTGAGTAAATGCCCACAGTGATGTAACTGCATCTTACAGGATTTCCATTTTTAATTTTTCAAGGACCCTCCATATTGCTTTCCATAATGACTACACACAGTTTACATGCCCACCAACAGTGTATACGATTCCCTTTTTACATTTTCTCCAACACTTGTTTCTTGTCTTTTGGAAAGAATTCTGGCCATTTTTTAATTTTTGTGAATAATGTGAATTGAGGATAAAGTTTTTTTAAATGTATATGAATATTTTATCATACCAGCACTATTTTTACAAAGACAAACTTACTACATTCTAGGTCTTAAGCTATAAGTCTTAAAATTTCTTTCTGTTTCAAAGATGCAGTAATTTTTATACCTCTTTCTTTTAAGAATTGGTAATACCAAACTCAGGAAAAAAATATGAGTAGTGGGACTAGCTGTAGGAATTACTGGTACTTTCTGAATTTAGTTTCTATCAGTGACACCTGCTCAATCTGTCACTTCATCAGAACTGAATTCAACGGACAACATCATATTTTCTGGGTCAGGAAATATATGAAGAGATTTGCTAAGTATTTAGCTTTGAGTGTGTTAAGCTAAAACCTAGCTGTAAGAGTTTAGAAGCTCAATAAATTAGATGGTGTAACAATGAGGACAGGAATTTTCCATACATAGGCTTAGGCTTAGGTGATACCCTTGTATCTCAAACACATAGAGGAAATCTCTCATTTGTCATATTAGGAGATCAATGTGTACAAAAATCAATTTTGAATTCTCTAATGCATGGATTTTAAATGCATTAATTTATGCTTAGGGATTGAAGGGAATTCCTACTCATGCTAGTTCCTTAGTTGTTAGCGGGTCGTCTCTAGTGTAGCACTGTGCTCCCCAGGCACTCACTCCTCTCTGGGACGGGGAATAACTAATTTGACTGGTGAATGTGTGAGTAGAAACTGGACATGTGTAGTTGTACCCTTGTTTCTTTCTCTTTGGGCTCCACGTGGCTTATAGGAAGCTCACATTCTTGGGAAGTTCTGGTTCTTCCCATTCTTGTGGGGTAATATGTTTCATTCTAGAATTGGATATTAGGAAGCTTGCTTTCCCACAGATACATTCTCTGCTATAATGTTAGCAGTAATAAAAGTGCTATTCTGCTTTCTCAATTGTATGATATTTCTCAGTGACTTCAGAACCTGGGTTGGGAAGAAGGATGCTGTATATTGGGCCTCTCCAACTCTAAAGCTCTGGACCAAATAAAATGCTGCAGATTTCTTTAATAAATGTCTTCAGTATTTAGTTATAAGACACATAGATCACTTCCTCAAGTTCACAGACATAAAACAGACTTAGAGTACAACTAAGAGTTTTGTTTATACATAATAATTTCCTGTATAGAGAATCAGGCAGCTCAAAAGGACTGTTCAATCTTTATCCAGTAGATATTTAGAACTAGACTGCAACTTGGCATTAAAGAATATTTCTGTTCTACTTTGAAGAAGACTTCAGATTTAAAGACTTCCTAAGGTTTATTTTAGATCTATACATTTATTGATAACTATAGATTTTTTTCAGCACATGAACAGTACTGAAAATAAACAAGTTTAAATTCTTATGATTAAACATTCCCGCTCCTGAATGCAGTTTTTCCTCATTGACACTAAAATCAGACACTGAGTTTAGTGATTCTTTACACTTAAGCCAAGTATTGGCTTTCATGATTTGGGTAATGTTCTTTGCCTTAGGATCATATTCAAATTGCTTCGATCCACGGAAGAAATAGAAGAATCCTAGAGAGAGAGAGAGAATCACGATTAGTCATTTAGTACAACTCTACAGTGATTCCACAATTTAAAATTTTATGAATATAAAATAAAATAATTGAACATAATGGTGACAAAAAAAAAACTTGTGTAGATACATTTTACTTAAATTATCACATGAGAAATTTTGTTATTTTAATTTTCCTAAGGAAGAAGTCAAGGTTTAAACAAGATGATTTTTTTTTAAAGGGCTATAAACCTTCTAAGAAGACTATGCCAGAGGTTTATGCCAGAGGTTCTCAAACCAGGCCTCACAAAGTGACTCAGTAAGGGGAGAAGAAGGTCTCTGAGTGTGATCTAGGGCCCTACATCCTGATTTTTCTATAACTATTCTGCTTTATCTATTTTAGCCTTTGAGGTTCTGTGTTATATTTCACTGCAAGAAAAGATGTGTCATCATGAATATTTTATTTTTATTTTTTAAATTGATTTTATTGAAGGGCTATTGCATTATAACATTAAATAGGTTTGAAGTCTAGAACATTTTTCGATTTCCTGCTTACTGTCTTGTCTAGGTGCTGTCTGAAGATACAATGGCTGGAATGGTTTAGTAAACTGCCTGAGGGGCTTTAAAAACTGTAGATTCCTGGCTCTTACCCACGTCTCCTACCTGAGAGAATACATAATTTTCAGCACAAACTCCAATCTGTGCAAATTAAACCACATACATTATAGTTTGAAAACCACTGTGCAGTTCATCTGCTTAATCATGTTTCATACTTAAGACTCTGCTTTCAGAATATCTTTTACAGCGTAGATTGAATCAATGATAAATAAAATGAATTTTTGGTACTTTATATCAAATAGTATAACAGAGACTAAAATTCTGGACTTACTGATTCAGTCTGTGAAAATGTCCACAGGGTTAAAGTTCATTATTACATGTATTGAGGAATAGTAAAGTTACTTCAAATTAAAATGTTTAAGATTTTATGCTGTCTTCTTGTAGTCAGTGAAGTCCTCCTACATGTTCTAATAGTTTTGCCATCGTGCCCACCTTTATACTGGAAGGCAGCATCAACTCGGAGACCAATTCCTGGGAAGAATTTTATCACCCGCTGTGGGTAACTTCTCTCCATGGTTTGGGTCACTTCGTTGTACCTGGATATATGGGTAGGAAAAGTTTCCAGAGGATCTTCATTTTGGGAAGCTTAATTCTACTATTAGTGACTTGGAGTTAATGACCAGGCATGTGGAGAACAAGTGGGCCTGGTAGAGGGAAACTAGTTGGATCAATAATTAATTATGTTTGATTGAATAATTTTTAGTGTCTTGAAAGCAAAAGGTGACATGGGAAAAATAAACACATCATTTGTCAGATTGATGCTCATCTGTCTGAGGAACTGTGAGGAACTGTCAAAGTGAAGGCTCAGCTTGGAGCTTTCATGGATTTGAAATGGATGAATTTGAATTGGTATTATTGGTCATTTGATTTAAGTTGGAGAAAGATCTTTAGATTCATTGGAACATTCTTTGATTTAGTAAATCTCATTTACTGGAGATCACCAACATAATTTGCTTTGTGAAAATTGTAGATTCTTTTTTTTTTTTTTTCTTGGGTTAAATGATGCTTTGTGGATATCCACATATCTACATATTTTATCAGAATAAACCAAAAAAGTCAGTTGTCTATAAACTTACCTCCAGCACCAAATGCCTGTAAAGAAGTAGGTTTTTTTGGTGTTGTGGTCACAGATAGCTGCATCAATTTTCCTCACATGTCGTGGGAAGCCCAGCGTGTGTATGGATTTGGGATAATCTGGCAAGATAACATAGCCTCGGATCATCCAGAAGTTGTCATCTAGGAAGAGAGAAGAGAGAGAGAGTGATTATCTTCTCTGTTTTCTAGAGGGAGAAAAAGATGTCTTAAGAAGTTAAAAAGAATTAGATGCCTAGTTCCTTTCAGGTTCAATGCTTAGAGATTTCGTAATCTTATTTTTCTATTTATTCTTACAACTTTCTTAGGCTGCTAATGTCATTAATATCACAGAAATGATATATTCCTGTAGTTAATAGTGTGCATACCATGTTAGTTGCTTTCACTGTATTATTTGTTTTTCCAACTTTGACAAAGCAGTTAACTGTATTTGGACATGTTCTCCTAAATTTCAGCCTCTAAGTATTTTCAAAAGCAAGTAATCTCATGAAATTCATATAAAAAGCAGGATTGCTCTATTAAATATAACATACCAGTTAAATTTGAATTTTAAATGAACAATGACTAATTCTTAGTATAAGCACATCCAAAATATTGCAAGGGACAAACTTGAACTAAAAGAATATTTGTTGTTTATCTGAAATTCAAAGTCTCTGTTTTTATTTGCCAAATCTGGCAATCTTGTAAAAAAGAGAATATAAAAGAGAGATAAAGAGACTTTTTTAGTTATCATACAGGTTTCTTTCAGCTTCTGTGCCACTAAGATGGTGTTTAGCCTCACAGCCACAGGGAGTCCATGGTGAGTTATTTTTATGACAGGAACATTCAGTCACAGAAGAAGCCCTGTCCATTTGGCTCAGGCATGAAGATTATATTAATTGCACCAAAATATTGCCTCATTATTTCAGGCATCCAGAAGAAGAGGACTCAAAATGGGCAAAGTTACCTTTAAAAACCAGAACCTTATCTTTGGGGTTCTCATATGCAGCCTGAATATCAGCTGGCAGAGATGGCCAGAGAGAAGAGATTAATTCAAATTCCACATCACCGATGTCATAATAGATCCTCCATAGGTGACTATTAGAAAAACAAACATATAAATCAACTCCAACACACTACTGGAATTGGTGTATTATTTTAGGTAAGAAGTCACTGAAAATAGACTCTACTTTACCTTCTGATGCAATGGCAATTTAAAGATTGCTTAGAAACATTTGGAAATTAATTGACCAACAAGTAAGATATATATGTCATAGAAAAAATTCGAGCAGTTTGGGCAGTTATAAAATGAAAAGTAAAAAGGCTGGTGTGCCCTGGTGGCCTAGTGGATAAGGCTGCTGGATGTAGTTCACATGCATCCCCAGGACCCAAGTTCAAGACCTGGGACTAGTGGCAGGGGGAATAACAAAAGATGAATAACTTAATAAAATGTTTCTTCCTCTTCTCTCTTTCTACTTGCTTTCATTCCTAACTGTGCCTTTCCTTAAAAAAAAAAAAAAAGTAAAAAGCATGTATTTTCACTGTCCTCATGACTTCCTCTTCACCCCCAAATCTCTCAAAAAGAAAAATATTTACAGGTATTTGATGTATTTAAGAGCATGGGTTTACCTGCCTTTAAAGAACATTACTTCTCTACGCAAAGTGGTGATAGCATCGAAAGTCATGTCAGGGTCACAGGCATTGGGCAGAGTGGGTCTCTTTGGCTTAACAGGCACCTTAGGCAGACCTCCTTTGACGAGAAGAGAAATATAGTGAATTAGGAAGGCATGTGGAAATGTGTCTACAGAAGGATCTTACCCAAGTGAATATTTTCTTCATGATAATATTTCAAGAAATGATTTTCTCAACTTCCTTCCTGGAACACTTCCTACTTAGTTGATGTATATTCAGATTTATGAAGTCACTCACCATAGATGGACTGGATTCCACTGATATCATCCTGAGAAAGTGGGTATTTACTAGGATCCAGGAAGATATAATTTGGGAACATCAAGGCTTTTTGATCACTGGAGTGGGAAAGACCCAGTGAATGACCAAATTCATGAGCAGCCACAATAAATAAGTTGAATCCTTAAAAAAAAAAAAAAAAAAAAGGGAAACGAGTACATGAGTCAGTTCAAAGGACAATTGTTGCATCTAAGATAAGGAATTAAATAAGGGAAAAGAAGAAAAGCCTTGCTATACTGCAGATAATTTTTATAACACATACATCATTTATCTGGGCCATATTTGAACACTAATAATTGGTATTAATCACATCATGGAGAAATACAATTCAGAGTAATCAAATGGCAGGAAACAGGTACCTCAGAAATTGATAGAATTAAAAAAATAGAAGCTGCCAGCTTTTGGTTGTTGACAGACTGATACTATGTGATCACGCTTCTACTTATATTCTTCAGAGGGTCTCCTTTGACTATGAGATAAGGACTAAATAGCTTAACATGGTCCTGTATGATCTAGTTTTTTTCCAGCTTCATACATAATTTTTATATCCCATGAACTAGCCATATTGAATTCTTACATTTGTCATCTGTGCTGTGTTCTTTCTAATACCTCTTTCTTAATATCTCCATCCTTCTGCACAGATTCTCTCTCCCCAACTCTTTGTGTGTGTGTGTGTGTGTGTGTGTGTGTGTGTGCGTGTGTGTAGTTATCCCACTTACTCCCAGGAGTCCCTTCTAGAGTTATCTCCTTAACTAGACTTCCCTGAGCCCTCAGCTTCTGTTCAGACTGAGTTAAATGTTCTTCTCTGGCCTTCCATAGGCTCAGAGCTTAATTATGCCCTAAAACAGGTAGATTGCATTGTCTGCTTTTTTTTTTTTTTTTTTACCAAGCTGTTTAACCTTTCAGTACAGGGGCCATGTCTTCATCATGTTTTATTCTTGGTGATTGCTAAACTGTTTATCAACAGTGGGTGCTCAATAGTGGTTTCTGGATATCCAGGTGTTTTTTTAGATGAAGGAATGTTTAGTTATGTCTCCTATACAAGAACATAGTACTTAACCATACCAGAAGTCTTACCATGCTGCTGGAATTGCCTTTTAATTTATCTGCCCCACTAGTCTGTAAGGTCCTATATTATCAAAGACTGCCTTTGGATTTGCAAGGGCAAAGCCTACAGATGTTCAGGAAAAGACTGAGCCTGTCATGGCGAAGCTTTATCCAGTGATATTTTCACATCATAGAATTACAAATATGAAATTTCATGGTCTTTCATGTTTTTTTTTTTTCCCTCTGGCTTTTGCTGCTGCTCCTTATCTCTCTGGTACTATTATTGGATGTGCTTTTGGACAAGGGATAAAAGAAGTGATTCTTTGAAAAAATAATTTAAACTCAAGTCTCCTAATTGAAGTCTAAATTTATATTGAACCCTTTTCCCATCAGAATCTTATTTAACATTTTAGCCTTCTCTTTCCCACAATTCTAATACTTGTGTTGGTTGGGTTCTTCTGTCAAGACCACTCTCAGGTACCCTCTTTTTTTCATTTTGCCTTCTGAGTCCTGTATAGATTTTAGGTCTCAGATTTGGCATCACTTCTTCCCCAACTTCTGTATTTGGGTTGGAATTTCTTTTATGTGCTTCTATTACACAGGAGCCATAGTTTCCTTTATCTCAGCATTGGTTATACTGGTCTTATGTCCAGTATGGTGTGTGCCTCTAGACTATAAGACCCTGGAGAGCAGGGTCTGGATTCCATGCACTATTGTATACTCCATTTCTATCACAAACCCTGGGTCATAGTCATGTTGAGTAAAGGATGGCTGAATACCTTTATTTAACAAATAATGATAGAGCATCTATCATGTGCTGATAATATTATAGGCTGTATGATGTATCTCTGCCTTCTTGGGGTATGACTAAATAGATAAATTTGTACAGTGTACATACATTTGTGACAGTTTATCCCTATGCCTGGAAATCATTCTAATGATCATCAACTTCAATACTAATAATCACCAGAATAATCATCAACGTCAAATGCTTTCTGATTGTGCACTATGGGCACGTGCTTTGCAAGGTGTTTTCACTTTTATTAAAGGTAACATGTCATCTCTAGAAAGAAGGGTGCTATTATCCTTACTTTATGAAAAAAGAAACAGAGAGTAAGAAAATTAATTTAACTTGCCCTGGGTCCCTTGGGTAGTGAATGGAAATCCTGAAAGAAACCAAGGTCTGCTAAACTACATACCATTGCGCCATCCATATCACAGCACTGTATATTCAAGCCCTCTATAAGGCCCATTTCAGTATTGAGTGCACATATGTGTAGCACATACATACATTCTCACCTCATTTTGAGAGATTCTTGGGAAAAATCTCTGTATGTGCTTAAATCCCTCCCATATCACCATTCGATGACTTGTTTTTCCTCAAGAAAGAGTGGAGACCCGTAAGGATCTCTAGGGAAGGTTCACGAGTTTTCTGGAATTTGTACAAGTGCAGAAATCTCTGAAGCTTCAGCAGCTCACTGGGGGCAGCCACAGCATCAGAGGAACATACAGAGGAAGCAAAGGCTTTGAAGGTGGGTGAGGGGAGCGGGGAACTTGAACAGAGACAGCATTAGTTGTTGGTGTTGCCTCCTTTGTTTCTGGCTGTGGGCACTTACAAAGCAGCATGTGCTTTCTTTTGGTCCCAGTGGACTGGTCAGGTTGAATGAGGAAGGGAGGAGCAAGGATTTTTGCATGTACTGACTCTTGGCTTGAATAAAACTTAAAAGGAGTTGTTTTGGGGGCAGCTAAGCCAGGCACTTAGAGGAGGATACAGCACCAGCACTTCCCTCCCCCTATCCAGACAGAGAGAGAGAGAGAGAGAGAGAGAGAGAGAGAGAGAGAGAGAGAGAAAGAGAAAGAGAGAGAGAGAGAGAACTTCACCTGAAAACAATAGACTACACATTATCTTCAAATGCTCATAGAACAGTCTCAAAGCCATATGTTGGGACATAAAATAGGACTCAATACATTTTCAAAGATTTAAGTCATATTTGGTATCTTTTCAGATCACAGTTGCATCAAACTAGAGATCAGTCAAAACAAGAAAGAGAGGAAAACTAAGAGTGGAGAATAAACAACATATTTCTAAACAGCCATTGGGTAAAGGAGGAAATCAAGAAGGAAACTGAATAAAATACCTGGAGTCAAATGAAAATGAAGGCATTACATTTCAGAATCTATGGGATGCAGCAAAGGCAGTAATAAGAAACTTATAGTGATGAAATTCTACCTCAGGAAACAAGAAGATTAAAAAACCCTAATCCCTCAATTAAAAGAACTATATGAAGAAAAAAAAGATAAAAGATCTAATACAAGGAAGGAAATAATAAAACTTAGGGCAGAAATAAATGAAATAGACATCAAAAAGACTATCCAAAAAATCAATGAAACCAAAAGTTGGATTTTTGAAAGAATAAACAGAATAGATGCCACTAGTCAGACCCACAAAAAAAACAGAAAAGAGAAAACACGAATAAATAAAATCATAAATGAAAGAGGAATAATCACAACAGACAGCAGAAACGTATATTATATGGCAACAAATTCAATAACCTAGAAGAAGTGGACACATTCCCAGAAACGTATAGCATTTCTTGACTAAACCTATAAACTGGAAATAGAAACCATGAACAGATGAATCACAAGTAAGGAAACTGAAACAGTAATTAAAAATTCCCCCCAAAGCAAAGACGCTGGACCAGAGGTTTTCACCAGTGAATCTAACAAATATTCAAGGCTCTTTCTTAAACTGCTCAAAAAAAAATTGAAGAAGATGGTAAATATCTAAGCACTTTTTACAATGCCAATATTATACTGATTCCAAGACAGCACCAAAACAGAAAATTACAGACCAATGTCTTTGATGAATATTATTGCAAAAATATTAACTAAATACTAGCAAACTAAATTCAACAATATGTGAAACGAATCACACATCATGATCAAGGGGGATTTCTTCCAATGATGCAAGAATGGTTCAACATATGTATATCAAATAAATGTGATACACTACATCAATTATAAAAGCCCAGAAACTGCTTGATCATCTCAATAGATATAGAAAAAGCATTTGATAAGATTCAAAAACCTTTTATATTAAAAACTCCAAAAACAGGTATTGATGGAATGTGTTTCAACATAATAAAGGCCAACACTGTACTCAGTGAAGAAAAACTGAAAGCTTTTCGTCTAAGAACAGGAGCAAGGCAAGGATGTCCACTCTCACTGCTACTATTTAATATAATATTGGAGGTGGTGGTCAGTGTAATCAGAGAGGAAAAAGATATAAAAGTTATCCAAATCAAAAGGAAGAAGTGAAACTATCACTATTGGCAAGTGAAATGATAATATATAGAGATAATGCCAAAGACTCTAGTAAAAGCTACTAAATAAACAGTAAAGTGGCAGGCTAAAAATTTGATTTTAAAAAATCTGTTGCATTTCTATAGGCCACCAATGAAAATGCAGAATGAGAAATCATAAAACAATACCATTTACAATTGCGTCAAAAAGAAATATTAAGATATGTTCCAGCAGAACATACACAACAGACGTGATCCATTCAACTACTTGGTCATCATCTTAAACTGTCATTTACCTCCTTTATACTCCTGTCTGTGGTGCTAACTCATGTGGCGTGGCAGCAACCGACCTTAGACTTCCCTGATGCCTGACACACAGCCAGTAATGACTTCTTTACCCTCTGCTTGCTAGTGTTTAGAAGGACAGTTGCATGTAATGTTCAGACTTAACAATGAGTGACCATGGATAATTTTGTGTTACTGACTTTCAGCTTTTGCAGAAACTATAAAACAGACCCATAGGCTATCTGGGGTTACTTGATCAGCACAGAAGTGTGATTTTACATGCTAGCAATCAACAGAGTCATAACCTCTGCTTTCTTGGGACCCTAGAAACTGGACATCAAATCCCAAATGACTTGAGGGTCTAATGAATCTGCTCCTTTGATAAGCATACTTTTACTGTAGTAAAAGTTTTGATTTTTGTTTGAAAATTGATATAAATATCTCATGTTAGTGCCAGGCAAGCTCATTACAAGAAATAAAATCAATCCACTTGGTTTAAAGGGATGTGACATATATAAAGATTAGAGTCTTAATTCCTTGGCAGATGGGCAAGAGTTAAAGAGGAAAATTATGCTTAAAAGTGGACTTTCTATGGACCATGAACCCACATGCCATCCTTCAGTTACTAACATAATATTACTATCTTCCATTAGAGTCTTCTTTCAGGTTCCCAAGCCACAGATCACTTATACCATGGGTAAAATGCATTGCACATTCAACTTCTTTGGTGGTTTGTGGGTCTAGGCCTTACACACCACATAAAATCATGAACCTCTTAAGGACTGGGGAGTTTATAATAAACTTGCTATCTGTGCAACACCTCAACTGATCCGGGCATTTAATAGAACCACAGATATTGTGGGTGTGTGAATGAATGAATGACTAAATGAGGAAAGCTGTGATCAAAGCAGGATTAGCAACTTCATGTGAGTGTTGTGTGTGGATAAGACACTGAACTGTATAGGCAGAATTTTCTGAATAGAAAATGAACATTAATGTCATTTTGGAAAATTCAAAACATGGTTGGGAAATTAGGAAGTAAAAAAGCAATTTCAAAGCTATCCATTTCAGAGATTCTTTAGAATAATAACATTTTTTTCATAAAGAAAATAAGGCTTACTTGACGTATCCTTGGTCCAATTTTCATCCTCATCGAAGTGAGTGTCTCCACCCAGACCCAGACCAGGAGGAAAGGCGTGGCCGAGGACTCCCAAGGGGCCATCGAAAAAGCGAGGACACAAACCATGGACTGTAATACGATTCATAGGGGAAAAATGATGAACCTCTTCCAGTCTGAGATGCACATAGTCATACTTTTTTCTCTGTTGAAAATCTTACCTCGGGTCCTGAAGGCAATCATGATGTCCGCAGTCCCCTTAGAAATCTTGGTGAATATTAGTGGGGTAACTCTGCCCCACACTTCTAAACCTTTTTGGATAGCCTCCTCCACATCAGTTTGGGCCATATCTGGGGTATAATTCACAATTCTTAAAAATGAACAAAATTATTACGTTATGGTTATCCCTGCATATATGTATACACATGCCACAGAACGATGATTGCTATCTTATCATACACTGTTATAAATTTTGACTTGACACTGTCCTTACATTTATGTAATACTTTACTGTTTAAGTTACTTACACATGTGTTATATAATTCAATTTTCTTATGTGTCTTATTTGTCAGTTAGTATTATAATTCTTTAACAAATAAGATGCAAAGATGTTACACGAGTTCCCTAAGGTCACCTTAAGGGGGAGAGTATTCATCTCATGTATGTGTTTGTTTATATATGAAAGTATTATAAATATATTCTAAAAGTAATTGAGATTTATGTCCTCTCATGGATTGTGGAAATCAGTCTTATGCCTGTGTCTAAGATTTAATTACTCAGGAAAAAATTTCCTCTTGTTTATATTCCTTATCATGCTAAACTTATTCTTATCTCAATTTATAGGACTCAATAAGATGAAGGAATAACTGTAGAAAGATACTTTAGGGCCAGCCAGGAGTGGTCAAGGCCACCACCTCATCTCTGATCAGGGCCACACTTCATCCTTTTTCTGCCAATGAGCTCTTTTCTTGAGATGTCTGGGGGAAAACTTACTACTTCACCCTGGGTGTGTCTGATTGCTGCTAACTGACAACACAAACTGGCTCCAACGTCTTCTGTTTCTGTGAAGCCCTTCATCTCTATCTTCAAACACCTGTACTCAGTCACAGAGCTTCTGGTCCCAGGCTCCTGTGGAGGCGGCCAAAGCTAGAGATTAGATTGCATCTTCCAGAGCCAGGGTGCTGGTGGGAACTGTGTAACCTTCACTATGGTAAATAACCTTTTGATTCAGTTTCCTGTGTTTAAGGTAGTCATGCTGCTGGTGCTCTGTCCCCAGTTTCTTGGGAGGTTGGACTAAGTGAAGCCTATGATTTGCCTATGAAGTGACAGAGGAAGTCCTTGGCAAACAAATTTGTTATTTTCATTCCTTGGAGATTATACTCATGTGCCTTGGGTCAAGGGGGAAATAAGTTGGCAGGAGCATTACCTGTACGTCAGGTTGAATTTTTTCCACCCTGGGAGAGTGTAGCCATACTGACCCACATCAGGGACCCCACACCTTGGAGTCTTCATGATCTCAAGAGTATTAGAGTCCAGTTTTCCAGTCACTGTCAGTCCAAAAAATGCCTGCATTTCCCGAATTTTGCCATCCATGAGGCTCTTGTTCTTGCCCTGAGTAAGATGGCTCCCTTCTATTTCAAGAGAGTAGAACTGGTTGAGATATGCCTGGCCAAAAGACAAAAAAAAGCGGGGGGAAAGGCAAAACTACAGGAGAGCAAACCTCCATCTCAGCATAAAACAAAGTTCCCTGAGGCCCTTTTGGGAAGTAGGGGGAAAAATAAAATAAGTAATGAGGAAAAGGAAGGAAGTAAAGAGAAAAGAAAAGAATCGCCTCTTGCATTTAGTTTTTGAGAGCTGGTTAAGCTATGTGTGACTAGAATTGGTCAAACTACATAGCCCGTAACACCCAAACCTCCACAGAAGAGAATCAAGCTGCTTCTACATGTTAAATGATCACATATCTTACATAGTTTTGCTGTACATTCTTTTGGGTGCTACCTTGAAACAAATTCTAGAAGAGAGAGTGATTATTTATTTTGAAAAGTTAATCAATTTAACCAAATAAGGCAAAATAAATGGACTGATTTTTTAGAGGGAGTCTCCAAATCAGTCTCCAAACCAATGTATATTTCTTTCTTTCTTTCTTTTTTTTTAAAGATAGGAAGGAACGAAGGAACGAAGGAAAGGGAAGGAAAGGAGGATTAAATTTATTTAGTTGTTCATTTTGATTTTTCACCCTGGTATTGGATAGCAAACCCAGGTCCTTGGCCTGTATATGGTCCACATACCAGCGTCTCAGCTGCCTGAGCCACAGAGGTGTGCCCAAAGCAATGTGTATTTCATACACATAGGGATAAGGAGCTCCAAATTGTAGTTGGGTCTCCTAATTGATCTTGAAATGCTTGTTTAGAGACCCCCCCCATTACTTGTAGGGCTATCCTCTTTTTCCTCTTATTGTCCGTTCACTTACAACCATTGCTTAAATTTGTAGCAAATCCTGTTTTCTCTTACTCCACCCTCATTCTCCACCCCTTCACATAGTTCTTTATTATCCTTTGAGCTAGAGAAAGGAAAAGACACTCCTCACACAAGAAAATTCAGGACTCTTAGTAGGAATTTGTTGTCTTTTAAGTTCCCAAGACAATCAATAAAAAGAACTTTCTATTGATAGTCACTAATAACATTAATTGAAACAGTACCTGGGCCAGTTGCATGTTTTCTTCCTGTTCCATATCTCGATCTATAGGAAATGCAGAAGAAAATTCTACAAAGAGCAAAAATAGAAGCAGAACGTTCTTCATTCTTCTTTTTCTTCAGCTGAAGCCTGGTTCTGTTTGCATAAAATTTAGAAAATAATAGTGAGACGTGGCATGAATTGGCTTGTATCATCATTTAATTAGTAACAGAAAAGAACGTTTGCCATGAAGTGTGTGTCATGGCATAATATAATTTTCTCCCTTAAGTTGACCTGATTTTGCAATCATGATCTGCAGTTGTTTAGTAAACACAGTCATTGTTCATTATGGTCTTGTATCACCTACCGATGTTTCAGTCAACAATGGTGATCCTAAAATGCTATACCATATGCCATATAGCCTAAGTATGTTGTAGGTTATACTGTCTAGGTTTGTGTAATTACACTCTTATGTTCACACAACAAAAATTCTCCTAATGACACATTTCTCTGAACCCATCATTAAGCAGCACATGGCTTATGGAATTTAATATTATATGAAGTCAGTCCTTGCATTGTTGGAGGTTTCTGAAATATAAATTCTTGACAGTTTATGAAATAAATTTTTGAATAAAATCCCCAAATATTTTGGGTAGCATGGTATCATGGACAGACAAGTGAATCAGGTAATCAGATTACTCTAACTAGGGTAAGTATAAAATGTTTATTGAGCACATACTCTTTGCCTGGCACTATGAATCCAAGCATGAATAAGATACTGTTCCAAATTTGTTGGAGAGTTCTGACATACAGAGATTTGATACCAGATTAAATGGAGGTATTGGTGGCAAAATATGCATTGAAGAGTCCTAGATTCTGAGAAAGGTCATATGGTAGAGAGGTGCAAATATCACAGTGGACATGAGCTGTGGGAAATCTGAGAAAATATGTTTAGACAGGAAAATGAAGAATATGTCTGACTGGAGATGTGAAGAGATGATAGAGGGCCCATATTATGAAGGACTTTGAAGATCAAAATTAAGATTAGAAAATAAGGCATAGCTAGTGATTCATTCTGATATATTCTTTTCTTCTTCACCTGGGTCATTTTCAGAGAAAGCTATGCCTGTACTTGTAGCAATGTCCTTGTCCTATTCATTCTGTCACTTGTTAAAATTCCTTCCTTCACTTTTCCACATTGTTTATTCCTCATATCAGAGACCTTTCCAAATCTTATCTGTATCCTGAATACAATTTCTATGATGTAGCTAAAGAACTTGCTATAAGGCACGCCCTGGTGACTTAGCAGTTAAGTCTGCTGCCTCTGGCTGGCACAAGCCACATACATCCCAAGGATCCAGGCCTGGGTGGGGGAGGGGATAACCTCAAAGCATGTTTACTGCATATATGGTTAATTTCAGTCCTCCACAGTGTCTCAGAGCTCTACAGCTGTCATTTTTATTTACACTATCTTTACATTTCCTTTCCTGAATGTTATTTTCCTTTGAAAGTGATAATTGATTTTCAGTTGCTAATTATTTCCCCGATTTTCCAATAATAATCTTAAACCCTTCTTAAAATAATTGAATGTGCCAGGAAATACAACAATGTATTTTTAAAGCCATCTTCCTGAGACTCTTTTTATTGTTGCCACTTGATTGCAGTGTCTCCAGATAGAATTTCATGCTGAAGTAAATTTCTAGAATCCAGTGTTGCTGTGAGAAATTTCAAAATTCTATTTCTTCATGTTTTTCTTTTTTCTTCTGAAAAGTTTTGAAAATCTTTTACCCAGGTATTCTGAAATTTCATAATGATGATATGAGTCTTTTTGTATTATCATTGCAGTGCCCAGTACAGCAGTGGGTTCTTTTAATTATGGAAAATGAAACCAGTTCAGGGAAATGTGTATTTTTTATTTCTTTGATAATCCCTTCCCACCCATTTTTCTCTTTCTGCAATACACATTTGTTGAACCTCCTGAATTAAGTCTGTTTTAATATATCTTTTACTACTATTTTCAACCAACTTGGTTTTCTACTTCACCTATTGAGTTTTTTGTTTCAACTATAATTTTAATTTCCAAGTTCTCTTTCTAGGTTTATGAGTACCCTTTAATATTTTTTACTCCTTTGTATTTTTAGAGATTTTTCATCTAAAATATGTCTTCTTTTTGAGGATGTGAAGCGTTTTTTTAGTTTATTTTGAGAGTTTTCGTCTGTTCCCCGGATTGTCTCAATTTCATTAAAATTTTGTTTGTTTGTTTTGTTTTTGAGGAAGAAACACTATTCAGTTGTTCCTCCCAGCCCTGGGTCTTGAACCCAAGACCTTGGGATGCATGGGGACTATGCCTGTCTGTACTAGACCACTAGGCCTTCAGGGCATGCCAGTGTCTTTCCGAAGTGCTCTGTGACATCTCCAAGGGGGAATGAAGAATTTTACCCTTTTTGCTTTCAGAATGCAATGGAGTTCCACAAAACATTTTTTTTTTTTTAGGGAAAGGTTTAGGCAGGAATGAAGGTAATGGTCGGCAAGCAGGCAAAAAAGGGGGAGGAAGAAGCGCTTGATTTTCATTTAGTTGTTCACACTGGTTGTTCCCTCTAGGCTTAGGACTCAAACCCAGGGGTATGTGGCCTGCATCCTTTGGAGGCGATTGACCCTATTGTTGCTCCACTAGGATGCACCCACAAAACACATTTTTAGAAGCAACAAATACTTCTTCCTTCTCTCTATGGAGCCCTGGCCCCAGTCTGCTCATCTCATGCAGTGGCACTCAGGGAAATGCCAGGATGTACCGCCTTGGGCTTGGAACTAGAGCAGGAGGTACCAGAAGGTACCCAGTCCTCCATGCCAGCCCAGTCAGCCTGGCTGCCATCACAGCCTCAAGGGCAGGGCACTCTCCAGGAGTCGGTGTGGTGAATGGAAGAGGTCTAGTATGAGTTGCAACTGATTAAAATATCAACTAGCTGGTCAGTGGATACCTCCCCAAGGGTGATGGAGAAGAGGATGAGGCCCTACTTCCTCACTGTCTTTTACCATCCCTACTAGTTTCTGCTGCTTTCTAGACAGTTTTGGTTACTGTCAATAAGCTGGTCATGCAATAACAGGCAGTAGGGAGTCCTGGAGGTCGACTAGCAGACTGTGTAGGGATCTTGGCTCTGCTACTCTACCATATCACTCACCCTGCAGAGTCATAGCTTTCTCGTCTGTAATACAGGTAGAGTAATATCTGACCTCAAATGGAAATTAAATGACTCACATGCAGTCAATGGTAGCTGTCCCTATTTTTATTTGAAAATAAATTCTAACTCATTCTAACCACATTTTTGTTCTCTTCTCCTCCCCACTTTCTATATGTCTTACTGTTTTTAAGTGGGGTTCTTTACACTTTATATAGCATCTTTTACTATTTTTGTAGAACTGGCTTTGTGGTGATGAATTCCTTTAATTTTTGCTTGTTGGGAAAGTATTTTTTATCTTTTCTTTGGTTCTGAATGATGATCTCATAGGGTATAGTATCCTAGGTTGAAAATCCTTTTCTTTCAGCCATTTGAATATATCATGCATTCCCTCCTAGCCTATAGAATTCCTGTTGAGAAATCTGATGATAATATTCTGGGTATTCATTTGTATGTGATTCATTTTTCTCTGTATGCTTTTAAGATTCTTTATATTATATTTCTGACATTTTGATGATGATGTGTCTAGGTGTATTTCTGTTTAAGTTTCTTTCACTAGAGACGTTTCGAGCTTTCTGGGTCTGGAGGCTTGCATTATTCTTCAGGTTAGGGAAGTTCTCAGCTATTATTTCTTCGAATACAGTATCTGCCCACTTTTTCTCTCTCTTCTCCTTCTGGGACCCCTTTAATGCTAATATTGCTTCTTTTGATGTTATCCCATAGGGCTCAAATGCTGTCTTCACTTCTTTGTATTCTTTTGTCACTTTTCTGGGTTGCTTGAGTGTGTTTCTCTGTCCTATCTTCTAGCTCACTGATTCTGTTGGAGGCTTCATCCATCCTATTCTTGAGTTCCTCTATTGAATTCTTTAGGTCAGTTGTTGTGGTCTTTATTTCTTTGACATCTGTTTGAGCTGCTTCATTTCTTTGCTCTCTTTTTGTTGTTCTCTTTTTCTTTCTCTATTATTTTCTTGATTTCCATGAGTATGTTTATCCCTATTGCCCTAAATTCATCCTCAGGTAGTTTTATACTTCTATTATATTCAGATTTTCCTTTGGGTTTTTGATTGGATCCATCATTTCACATATATTTCTCTGTGTCTTTGCTCTGTTTGACATTCTGTTTATGTTTCTGTCCATTAGGTTTCCCTGCAGTGATGGCCTTGTGTAGGGTATCAACTTCTACCAAGTAAGCCTGGATCTTGCTTTGGAGATTGGGATTTCTTCAGTTTTGTGGCATCACTACTGATTGGGTTTGTTGAAGATCTTATGTGGGCCCTCTGTTGCTGCCTGAAAGTTCAGTCTATGAGATTGGAGTTTGTGTGGGGGATGCAGAGCCTTTCCCCATTGTTCCAGTTCCCAACTGCAATGACCACCTTGCTATTGACCCACAATCAGCAATCAAGCTACAGTGTAGCCTCCACACACAAGGTGGCACTAGTGGGTAGCACTGACAGTTTTTCCCTTGAATACTCTCTTCTTCCTTTAAGCCTGTGATTGGAATTTCCAGTGGGCAGATCCTGTGACTCTGGGCAATATGGTGGAAGAGGGATGGGGGTGGGCAATTCCCCTAGCTGCCTTCCCACTATGGGGTACCCACTGTCATTTTCTCACTGGGCCATGTGTCTCGCTCTTACCAGGTCACCATCTTGACTGGAAGTCTTTAAAGTTTGGTTTTTTTTAATGTCTATTTGTCACATTAGGATCTTTTAAAAAATGTTTGGAGACTTTATGCAGTGCAGTCTATTTAAGAATGAGATAAGAATGCCTTTTGGAAATTCTCTTTATGTGTGGTGGGTAGGGATTGTCAGTCAATGAATGAATTCTCTGCAGGGAAATGTGGAAAGCCCAGACATTTCATGTGATGTAGTAGTTGGAATAAAATTTGGTTGAATGGAAAAACCCCAAATAAAAGATGATTCATAAAATAGAGAGTACCCAGGAAGAAAAGAAGAAAGGAACGGAAAGATAAAACTAGTCCATTTGCTGAATATTCCAGGGAAAAAGTAAGGAACAAAACTTGCCCATCTGCTTGGACTTCTAGTGAAAACAAAAAAGAGACAGAAGAGGAAATTGTACCCCGTTTTTTTTGTATTCTCCTGGGAAGATGCTAATAATCCTTAGTGGGGGTTCAGCTTTATCATTCTGTATAGATACATTTTCTTAAGTGCTCATGTATCATATTAGCCTTTCAGGGCTGCCATAACAAAGTACCACATTCTTGATGGCTTAAAGTATCAGAAATTTATTGTATCACAGTTCTGGTAGCTGAAATTCCAAAAGCAAGGTTTTAGGAGGGCCATCTTCTTCTCTCTGAAGGCCCTAGGGGAGATCCTTCCTTGTTGCTTCCATGCTTTTGGTGGTCGCTAACAATCCTTGATATGTTGCTGTATCCTTCAAATCTCTGCCTCTAGTTCAGGTGGTCTTCTCCTCTGTGTGTGTGCCTCTTCTTATGAGGACACGAGTTATTAGGCCCACCATAATTTACCATAGTCTCAGATTAGCTAATTACATCCGCAAAGACTCTAGTTCCAAATGAGGCACATTCATAGGTACCTGGGGATAGGACTTCAACATTTCTTTTTAGAAGGAAATAACTCAGTCTTTAACATTTTCTTTCCAAGAGTAAAAATACCACTAAATATTTTATAAAGCCAAGGGGTACTATCTATGTTTTTTTTACAATCCTAACCAAAACCTACTGCTAACTTGCATGTAGCAGGTATACTTAAGTTTAAAGAGATTTAGAAATATATAAGCATTGTAGAAGTCAGATAAGAGTAATAGTGAATATTGAGATGATAAAGAGGAGTTAACTTTCTCCTTGTGACAAGGAGGATTCACCAATTTGAGATGAATACAACAGGTCCTAAAGTAACATTGTTTTATTCAGTGTTTTTTCATTATAACACTGTTGAGAAAAAAAGAGTCCCAGTGGATGATGAATGAAATAATGTTAGTTAAGCATCTGGTTTTGTCATTTAAAGTCTAGGTTTCCAAGAACCTATCAACATTAAGTAAGGATTTGCTATATATAAGAACTAAATCAGCCTCTGCAAATTCTGGAATATTCCAATTGTATTTTCACTCAGGACAGGCTCAGTGAAAACAGTAATGGGTAACAAAATTATTTATAATAAAGAAAAGTATAAATAGGACACAGTATATATGATATTCAAATAAAACTTCTTTTTCATATTTAAAATGAATATAATCACATCCTAATCTTACTTCAGCTTTATCTACAGTTAAGCCATTTATTGCTTCTTTCAACCCTTGTAACTCTTTGAGCATTAAAATCAAATGCATAGTATCTTGGTCCACTGAAGAAAAGGAAAAAACCTATCAAATAAAAGGGAAAAATAATGAATTAGCTTATAAAAGACCTCAAAATTTTTCAATTAAAAAAACCCAGTGCTGTCCCATGCAAAGTGCTATTTAAATTTTAAAAAGTGACTTTATTTTCTACTTACCATCCTGCTGGAAAACAGCATCAATTTTACTTTCTATTCCTTGGAAGGCACTTGCTATGTTTTGGGGATAGCCTGGATCCATGGATTGTTTTTGACTATCATATCTGATGAGGAAAAAATGGCTATGGGTTTAAATACCAATACAGTGTACAATGATTATGGTTTTCATTAAGTTGCATATACTTTACAAAATGTGCCTTCACATAAGTTTTCTCATTGAAGTTTCTCAGTTCCTATTTCTAAGACTAAGAATGGTTAATTTCTCTACCTTTAGGTGTACATACTTCTTTATAAAGTATTCTAGTAGCATTGATATTAAAATAGGCTGATACAGTGTTATTTTTAAAAAGAGCAGCTCATATTTTCTAAGGCTTTCACTTAATTGATATATAACCCATCCTCTCTCATATAAATAATAAATTCAACTTGGGCATCAACTTTTATAGGCTCTCAGGATAACATCTGCTTGAGTCAGTATTAAAAATTTAACTCTTAACTCTTTATTTGCATACTTTCCTCACTCCTTATTAAGCTTCGCTCTGTTTTATGCAGAATCTTTAATGCCATTTGCAAGTATTTACATTTTATAAAAATGAAATTTTCAAAAGCCATGACAACATGTCATCTTGTGAGAAAGAACACCAAACAAATACCACCTAAATTAAAAACCTTCAGATGCCTGATCTTAGTGGCCTGAAGACAGAATAAAGAAATCTGTAATTGATCTCTAATTGAAAAAAAAAAAATCTACTTTACCTCCAGAACTGATGGTTTACAAAGAAGTATATTTTTCCTCTGTAGAAAACAGCTGCATCAATTGCTTGTACACTGCTTGGGAAGCCATAATTTGATATATCCTTGGGATAACCTTGCTGAATGTCATAGCCACTCAGAGCCCAATATTGATTGCCTGTCAGTGATTCAGGTTATATGTTAAATAAAGTTCTTCCCATTTCTACAAAATGTATACCACCTCTTAGTATTTGCATACATTTATCATAGAAATGAAAGTGGAACAGTCTCTAAAAGATAAAGGTGATAAAGTTAAGTTCACTGGGCTTTGATAGCACTAGTGTACCCAGCATCTATACAAGACATTCATACAGCTTAACCTGACATTCAGGGCCTCAGAGTTGGATGTCTTATCTCCTGTGACTTCTCTACACAGATTAAATTGCAGTCCTGGGGAATCTTAGAAAATTAGATTTGAGATGAAGGTGGAGGAACACTAAAGGTGGTTTATAGCTAAAAAAATGGAGACCTTAAAAGGGGATAGCCTGCTTAAGTTCACACAGCAGTTAGTGGCAGAGAGGAAACCAATCCAGGTTATTGGCTTAACCTCGTGAACCTGGAAAGTCCCACCCTTGTCTTCAGGGAGAACTAAAATGAGGTGGAAACCTTAGACAGTTACCTTTAAATAGGAAAACAAGGTCCCTGTCAGAATGCTCATAGGCCGCCTGTATACCATTTGGCATGGATGGCCAGAATAGAGAAATAAAATTGAGGTCGACTCTTCGTAGCTGAGGATGCCGTCTCCAGAAGTACCTAAGAAAACATAAACGAGAAACTTCACACATCACAGTCTTAGGAGACAGCTTCTGCAAGTCTTGGGCTAACATTGGCCTTTCTAAGATTGATAGGAGGGTGTGACAATATAATGAATGCAAAGTTTCTTGCACAGTGACCAGCCCATGGCCAGTCTTCAGGGTGACATTGTCCACCTGGTAAGCACGTCACAGTTTTCAGGTCCCAGGATCTTACTTAGTTACATTTTACATTATTTCCCTCCTCACATATTGACAAATCTTTTTTTGTTAGTGTTTTTCATTATTGTTCCTATGGAACGATGAGAATATTTAGACTATTCCAGTAAAAGTAATATAGTATGTTCAACCTGTGATTACACAATCACAAAGTAGTCAGTAGGAAAATGAAAAAGGCAATCAGTTCGATGATTTTTCCTTGAAGCTAGTTAAGGGATAATCTCCAATTACTTGACTGAATTGGGTGGAACTGAATGATTTTTGGTGTCAGGTAAATTTAGCTATGGAGTTCCTAGCAACTGAGCCTATGTCTGCTTATATTATCACAAACATCTGAATTTTTATGAATGTTTTAGCTTTAAAAAAAATTTCCTGGTTGGTGCCCCCTGGGGAGTTTAACAGTTAAGACTGCTGGGTGTAGTCCACATACAACCCAACAACCCGGTGGAACAACCAGGATGAACAACTAAATAAAAATAAATAAATGCTTCTAAAAAAAATTTCCTGAAAGTTTTGAGTTACTCAGAAAACACTAAATTCCAATGAGACTCATATGTAAGGAATTCAAAGGAAAAACTGTGTAATGTGTAACATGTGACTTAATTACAAGCCAGTTTTAAGTTATGCCAGTTAAAGAAGTCAAAGGAAGAATGGTTGTATCTTATACTTGTCTTTAAAGAAAATTATTTCTCCACGGAGTGTGGTGATAGCATCAAATGTCAGTCTGGGGTCACAGGCTGTAGGTGTACTGGGTCCAGTTGGTTGAATAGGGTTGTTCGAAAGTCCTGGGGAGAAAAAGGCATTTTATAAGCATAAATCCAGTGTGACTTTTAGTTCTCCTGCAGGTACTTCTCAGGAAAGTGAGCAGTCTTCAAGTGAAGAGAAATATTACCACAAATTAAAGTCACTGCATTTATTCCTCTTAAAGTTTTATTTTGTTTGTTTAATAAGAATAATGGTGATCTGCCAGAACAATTCTTGGTTAAGTTGCAAAAGAAATTTGAATTCTTTTCCACCCTTGCCTTTAAAAATCCTGATTCTGTCTTTCTCCCTCTTCTTGATTTCTCTGAATTTCTGGTCACTGATCCACTGTCTCCTTCCCAACAAAATCCAGCTTCATGAAGGGAGCTGATAACATCTTTTATCAAAGTCAAATTTTAGCAATATTTTTCTACAAATATTTGCATTTTACTGTGTTTTCTCATTGTAAAATGAAGGGTTATACTTGCAATTAGGAAAATGGAGAACTTGAAGCAGGGGTGAACAAGGGAAGGAGGTGTTTTCAGGGAAAAGGTTTGGGAAGTAGAAGCAGTCAGAGTAAGTCTTGCTGCTACTGATGATTCTATTGTCATGAAAAAAAAAAAAATCCTCTAGTTGTGGCACCCTGGAATGCTTGACTTTGCAATGATGTCCCCACCAGAGAGGGGAGAATGCTTTCCTTAATCCACTCCACTCTTTCATTCCATTCCATTCTACTCCATTCCAGTCTCTTATGTTCCATTCCACACTTTAAGAAAGCCACCATCTCTCCTCTGGTTTCTTGTTCTTATTCAGCATTCTTAGGAATGAGAGCCTGGTCTCTCTGGCACAGAGTACTGCTTACAACAGGGCCAGAGTTTCCTATATCCCACCCTGAGTAGTATCAGTGTGATCTTTAAAAAAAGTTTCTTCATTTCTGTACTTCATTCCCATTCCTCTCCTTCCCCTACAGATAACAATTTAAATATGGTCAATATATTTCTTTTTGTTAGCACATATCTTGAAAATGCTTCCCTTTGTCTATATGCATTTTGTGTATATTTTGATATTGTATAATTAATTTATAACTTATATAATATGGACAGTTCCATTTCTTTTTCATGAATCACAATGTTTAAAACACCTGTCTGTGTTAATGCCTTGCATGCATCTGCTCACGTGCTTCTAACTGCCGCACTTTACTCTGTCTGCATCCATTGTGTTTTACCTGTATGTTCTCCTTCTGATAGATTCCCCGGCGCCCCCCAACTTCCACCATCATAGAAGAGATGCTCACAAACAACCTTGACATGATCCCTATATGTCCCCTCCTGACCTTTGTGAGAATTTCTTTGGGAAATACATCTAGGAGCAGGATTGCTTTATGTAAAAGGAACAGTCATGTCTTTTTAGAATATACAAAACTTGAAAAGCATATAAAAAGACTGGAGAAGGGAAAATGCCAACACCATCCCGTTCAGAGAGGTTTTGTGGAGCTACCATGGGACATGGCTCTCTGTTCTTTTCTTTAAGGCATTAATAGAGGCTTAGCACCCAGGTCTCCTTTGCCAATGCTGTCTTAGCTTCTGGCAACCTTTAGCAATGGCAGTTCGAACTTGCCTAGAGGACAGAATTCTGGAGACGTGCAGAGCAAAGAGTGAGGCACACTCGGCTCTGAACCTCCTGACGGCTTTCCCTGGTTTTGCCCTATTCTTCAGTGACCTTACCATAGATGGCTTGAATGCCATTGATGTCATCTTGAGGGAGTGTGTAGGTGCTGGGCTCCCTGAAAGCATAGTTTGGATACATCAGGGCACCAGGGTCAGAGGAGTGAGCGAGGCCCAAGGAATGGCCAAATTCATGAGCAGCAACAAGAAACAAGTTGTAATCTGAAATGCAAGAACATGGGGTGAATGACTCCTGAGGGCGGTAGAGATAGAATCTTAAGAAATGTCACTTCCCAGTCAAAACTACCTGGAGAAACAACTCCAGTCATGCCCATCTTTTCATTCTTTTTTGTTCTCAAAGAAAGGGAGATTGGAAGTAATTAAGTGGCAGTTGGGACTAGGTGGGAAGCTTCTCATCAAATCTAAGAACAAGAAAAGCTGCGGTTATTCAGATTCTCACATTTCATGGATGGGAGCCTGAGGCTTAGAGAAATGATTGATCACAGAACTACTGTGTTCTCTTCAGTGTTTCAAGCCCTCAACCTTACTAGTCCAGTTTGGGGAACAGACAGAAAAGAAAGTTGCGGCTAGTGGAAGCTTAAAATCTTTAAAGGTTCCCCATCCTATCAAATAAGGCCCAAGTGCCTTCCCTAACCTCCAAGTGTTCCCCATTTGGCTCCATAGACACTCCGAAGATTGACTTCTGTTGTGAATACTTCACTCCAGCCAATCTCAGGTGCCATCTCACAAACACTGTGCATTTTTCTATATGCCTACATTTGTTTTTTTTTTTTAAATAATCAGTAGTGGTAGAGTATCTTCCGTATGTCAGGCAGTGTAATATTATTTAATTCTCATAACATTTTTAGAAAGTATTGTTGAAATATTTTTATAGTAATGGAACTAGAGCCCACAGAGTTTGAATATCTTGTCATTGGTCTTGCAAATACAAAGTGATGATTCTGGTGTTGAACACAGGTTTAATGATAAAACCTTTGTTCTTACCACAGTGCTCAACTAATTGTTGATAATTAGCCTGCTAGAATTCTACCCATGCTTTAAAACTTGCTTCCTCACATCCTTCCATTTTTTTTATCCATGAATGCATTTTAAAAAATCTCTCTGATTGCCTGGGATGCTGTGCAAGGGACTCTGGGGTATCTGTCATGGTGCATAGTCTAGAAGATGAACTGTGTGTGCAAATGACTTGAATGTACAGAAGAGTAAGGACAGCAGTTAGAGAAGTAGGAACAAAAACCATTGGCATTGGGACTATGAGGAGGATGGTCTCATTTCCAGCTGAAAGGAAGGCAGGGGTGATCTCTGACAGTGTAAAAAGAGGAGAAAGCAGTATGAACAGATGTAGGGAAGTTGGGAAACACATAGTGTGATCTAGAAGAGTGAATGCAGGAAGTGTGGCTGGTTATGAAAAATATGAGAAGTCACACAAGATGATGTCGGATGATCACCAGGAGGCTTCAATGCCAAGTGATGGTGTTTGGATACTATGTGGTCCATAATATGTAAGTACTGAAATTTTAAGCAGGAAGCTAATGTGATCCAAGATGGACTTTCCAAAGACAAACTTCAAGGCTGTGTTATGGAAAAATTAGAGGAAGTAGAGATGGGAGGTAGATACTCCAGGTGGGAATCTGCATCATTTAGTTCATTTTAGAGGTAACTATTATCTGAACTAGAGGGGAAGGTAATAGAAATGCAAAGTATTGGGAAGGGTTAGTTATCTTTGGATACATACAGCTCCTAGCACAGGATCTTGGTAGAAAAGACATTCACAGGCTGAGAAAATGGAGGGAGGAACAGTCCCAAAGAAAAGTAGGCAATTCCTTTCCTATTATTTTCTAGAATATCGTGTGGTATATTGTTATCCACATGACCCATGAAGTAATAAATGGAAGTAATATTCCTGTTCTTTTCCTCTTTTCTCCTTCAGATGACCCAACACTTATTAGTCTTTTCCTGAAAGGGATGATTTGCTACATAGGAACACACCATTGAAAAAGAGCTCCAGGAAGATGGAATAACTAGATGAAAAAGAAGATGGCTGCTCTATTTTAAGTATGACAATTTTCTGTAAAGGGTTATTGGTAAATATTTTAGACTTCGGGAGCCTCGTGGTCTCTTTCAAACTACTCAGCTCTGCCTTTGCAGTGTGAAAGCAGCCATAGCTCATACATAAACAAAAGAGTATGGCCCTGTTCCCTAAAACTCTATTTATACAAATAGGGTTAAGTATTATTTAGTAATGGTCTGACACTTTCTGATTCCTGCCCTAGGGAATAAGGTAAGGAATTAATTTCAGGATTTTTTTTTAAATGAAATTGACAGTATTTTAAGGAAACAAAATTTTAAAATATTTTGTGTTTGAAATGTTACAATAACGTGTGTGTGTGTGTGTGTGTGTGTGTGTGTGTGTGTGTGTGTAAATTCTAATGTGGAAAAAATTAATTCAAAAGCTCCATGTACACATAACTTTGGTTAACTTACTTGTGGAGGTCTTGGTCCATGTCTCTTCTCCATCAAAATGAGCATCTCCTCCAATGCCTGGTCCTGGCTGAAATGCATGAGCAAGGATTCCATTGGGTCCATCAAATGGAGAGTTATCGCCATGATCTGAAATAAAATAATTTGTTGTCGATCCTTGCCAAGTCTCAATTTAGCAAAATTGAGCATGACTGCATCGAGCCTACCTCTTTGAACAAAAGCAATATTGATGTCTGCTTCTCCTTGGGATTGTCTGGTGAAAGTCAGTGATGTTGCGCCACTCCATAATTGAAAGGCTTTCTCAATTGCTAGTTCCACATCAGCCTCTGACAACTGCGGGGTATAGTTTATAATCCTACAACATGAGAAGGAGTGTGTAAGATTCGTTATTGTTCAGAACAGTAGTTCATCAACAAATTGAGTTCTGTTTTGGACTGAGTTGCTTAAGTGATGTGTGACCACTGGAGAGGTTATAAAGAGAGAGGACAGGACTTGGGGTTGAAGACAGTGTATTCTGGAGAAGATATTACATGTCTTTGAACTCAGTTCCCTTATTCATAAATGAGAATAAAATAGCACCCCTCTTATGTGGCTATCGTGGGGATTAAATTCATGTAAAGCATCTTGTTCATTATTTGACAAATAACAGTATTCAGCAAATATTGGGTACATTTATTATTATCGTCATCATTAAGATGCATGAAAAGTAGATTCTGTCTAACAATGATTAAGGTCCTACAATTCTTTTTTTTTGTTTTTTTTGGTCTTAAAGTGGGTTCTTGGAAAATCTCACATTGCCAATAGCCCTTTCTAGATTATTGGAGAAAAAAAACAAAATGGCAGACTTTGGAGTGAAAAGAACCCAGAGGTTTTTACCTTTTATTTTCACACTCATTTGCCCAAACTAAATTTACAGGGGCAGAGATCATTTATTTGTCTCTGGTGTACCCAAGCCCTCCAACAGTGTCTGGAACATAAACACCTGTTGAATGAATGAATTCTGAAACTTTAGAAATGTTACCTGTATGTCAGGTTAGTGTGTTTCCACTTGGGGTTTCCTGGTGTTAACATAAAATCACCAGAATCAGGTACTCCACATCGGGGCTTTTTCATCATGTCCAGAGTTTCCTCATTTGGCTTCCCTGTCACGTTCAGTCCAAAGAAATGCTGCATTTCTTTAAGCTTTTCAACAATCACACTAGTGCTCTTCTTCTTTTCTAATGGAAATGCGTTACTCGGTAATAGGTAGAACTGTTTTAGATAATCCTGGACCAAGACAAACATATAAAGGAACTGGCTGTGAAATTACCTTCTTTCCTCCGGGTATTTTGTGTTTACCTTTCTAAGTTATTTCAGAGTTCAAACCTGACAGCCACAGGAGCAAAACCACAAATTTGTAGACTGACTTTGAGAGAACAGTACCTATTAGAACCATCAGCCCCTCTAATTACTACTCCAGTTAATATTTTGCATAAAAATAGGTGATGAGGACCAAAGTCTCATACAAAATGCTAATATACACTCAAGAGACTTCCTTCTTTTTATGAAAAAAAAAAAAATAGCATTAGCATTTATTGACTTCTTGTGGTAGGAGCTGCATTGACACAGATGGTCTCTTTCGATCTTTTCTTCACTACTGTCAAGAAAGTTTAGTCACCCTTACTGAGGGCACAGAGAAAGGATTGCTAAGATGACAATTCATGTCCCAAGTCATGTCACTTTTCAAATGATAATTGTCAATTTCAAAAGAACTCAGAGCTATTTGGGAGCAGCAGCAGCATGGATATTAGTATTGTCTGCCCTCCATACCCCAGGAACTCTCCAGCACTCATTAAAGTTGAAGTTCCCAGGGGTGTTATTGAGCCCATCATAAGACTTCTTTCTCTGACCTTACATAGCCTGCAAACACCTGGCATTTGGCAGTTGACACAGGGTGAGCACTTAGGGATCAGATAGGTTTGGGTTCAGATTTTAACTCTGCTGTGGATTAACTGAGTCCCTCGATATATTACTTAACTGATTTAAGATTCACTTTGGTCTCTAAAGTGGAACAAGTGATATTTCCTCACAAGGTTGTCATAAGGATGAAATAAGAAATGTATATGACCTCTTATTAGGGTGATTATACAGATTGAGTGCTCAATGCGTAATGGCTATTAGCTCAGGGATTTAGTAGGAGCCAGGGGGAAAAGTAGAAAAAAAAAAAAAAGAGCAATAAGAATGCTTTCTTAAAAGTATAACGCTGAGACAATTGCGTGTGACAAATTTATGACAAAACTCCTTTGTGTTTGTTAAAAAATTAGCTTGTCTCCCATAGTATGAAACAATGGAAAAAAGCTATTTTTTACTTTTATAGTGTTTTCAAAAGTCTATAAACAACCCTACAATCTGGTGTTAGGAAATCTGTCTACATTCTGTAGTGATTTCTAGTTCCTTTTAATTTCCCATCCTTGCACTCCGCTTGACACCTGGGATTTGGGTTGCAAATACAAGTCCATTTAGGAAGCACCGATGTGTGATGCTGAGTTGCACATATACCGGAAAGGAAACATCTTAGTTAAGTGAGAAAGAACAATTTTCAGTTTGCAATTAAAACCATTCCTCCTGAGAGAATTCCTGGGAGGCAGCTAGGCAGCAGAGCTTTCGTGGGCCAGCTTGGTTACATGCCCAGTTTTTAGAGGGCCCAGTCCTTGGAGCTTTTCAGGTCACTGAAACAAAACCTTCGACCTCAAACTACCCAGAGAATTTCTTTGAGGCTGACAAAACATTCCATAGCAAATTTCCTAATAACCCACAAATTAATCCCACATCTAATGGAGTGTCAGTTTACCTGAACAATTCTTCTATCTTTCTCTTCTAGGAATTCAGAAGGGACTGGAAAGGCCTTGGAAAGCTGCATGTAGAAGAAGAGCAGAAGTGGAAACACCTTCAGGCTGCACATGGTCTCTTCTCCAAGTGTGACCCCTCCCGGCCTTCCTCCTGCCTGCTGGGTAGGCCCTTAGCTGGTGAGTGACCTGAGTTCACAGCAGGTATGTCCTTCTCTGTGCTTTCTCGGTCTCTTATAAAGCTCTGTCTTCAACAATTGCTGCATCGGGAATGTGAAGCAACACAGGTTAATACAATCTGACAATTTTGTAACATTAGAATGTGATTTAGTACCCCAAAATATGGGAGTCTTCCAACATAATAAACGTGTAAGTTGCTACTCTTTGATTTTTGGGTTTTTATTTAAATATTTACTATTGTAAAATTGTCTGGTCTAGAAAAAGGGGAAGACTACTCTGAAACAAATGGACTGCTGTTATCTGGGATTTGATGTGTTTTGGCTTGGTAAGATGCTAAGATTGCGTTCATTTATTGCAGGGGACTATGGTTCCATCGATGGTAGGTATTTGGGGCCCAAGAGGGCCAATTAGAGGATCTCTGTACCTACTTCTCCGAGGTGGGTGAGGAGTGTGTGTAGGAGGTGTTGTCACGAAGCAAGATTTGTGGGAGTCCTGTGGCAGCTTTTGGAGGATGTGGTTTTGGCATCAATGTTGTAGAAAATACGCAATGTGCATGCGGGATTTGCTATGGCAGAGACAGAGATGCTGTTGATAATCATTTGCTGAATATTTATTATATCCCAGACATACATGCAGTACATATACTACCTTGTCCATCTCACGTGACCTGGTAAGGTGAAACTATTATTATCTGCCTTTTACAGATTAAATCAACTCTAGGGAAGTTAGCTGACTTCTGCAGGTCACAGGCTGAGTTTGAGGAGAAGTGAGATTGAATGGCAGGTGGTATATTTAGAGGTCACAGGCTATTCTATTATCTTCCTGGCTGCCTACAATGGAGCAGTAGCTGTAACAGCTGGGCTGTCTTGACTTGTATTCATTTAGTAGGAGATAAGAGAGAGGGAGAATGAGGTGTCATCTAGTCCCCATGGGAAAAGACCCTGAGAGAGGACTTTCAGACCATGTATCTAGGGAGCTGTGTTGGTGATCACATTAACCCTACTTAGGTACGAAACTTAGTCATGGGCGACTTCCTCCATGCTGGGTCTTTAGTGAAAATATCTTTCCTTATTGAATGAGAATGTCTTAATAGTGGTCTACTCTATGCTGAGTTATTTTGATATACTGGTTTATTTACATGGGTTATAAACATTATTTTACATCCTGGCTTATTTACAAGGTTTATAAACAAAGTTTCTTCTAAACATAATGTTAAGTGATTTTGACGACAACCTCAAACTTTGGTAAACTGAGTTCTCTGTCATTTGTGTAAATGTTGTGTTTAGTAATAGAATTGTTGGATATAGATGCTTGATCACAGATCCAGAACAAGCCCCACATTTGCTTTCAGGGCCTGTGTTGGCTGCTATCTGCTCTCTGGATCCTTTCTCCACACCAGACCTCTGCCTGTCCCTGGCATCTGTGCCTCACCTCTTCTGATGTCTGGGATATTATCCCAGGTTCCCTCTCTTAGAAGACCTACTTCTGGAAAAAGATCAGCTGTCAGCTATTTATACCTCAGTGTGAATTTAGGGCCTATTTACCATTTAAGTACATTTTTTTCCCCTAGAAAAAGCCCAAATATTTTTAAACAAAGGTGCTGCTCTCCCTAACAAGCAGGGAAGAATGAAACGAGAAGAAAGCAAGAAGATGGAAGAGATTTAGTTTTAGATACACATGCTGCAAGACATCAGAGGATCCTTTTGTCTCCTTAATGTCACCATCTGCTGTGGGCGGCAACCTAGTGTGATCATTTAATGTGCTGTTCTACAGCAGGGATCATAACTTTACAGTTCAGCTTTGCTTTTCAGGTCCAAAGAGTCAGAACTGATAAGAGAGGAAGAGGAGGGGATGAGAAGAATGGGTTCTGTCAGCTGGGATGGGCATAGGTAGCTGGTAAATCTTCCTGGAGATGTTTGTGTGTATCTGGCTCTTGGAGGCTGAGCAGGAATTTGTCAATGGGGAATGAGATCCAGTGGAGGATTTTTTTTTTGTCACAAAAGACGTTTATTAGTCTTCTATTAAAGTCCTACATGGAACCCAGATGTGTACCCAATGAAGAATTGCCTAATTTGTTTCCTATCAGTCAGGCAGAATACCCTCTGCATCATGCATTTTTGAAGTCTGACCATCAGGACTCATGTCTACTCACCCTGAACTAGTTAACAGGATGGCTGTTGAGGTCAATTGTGCGGGTAAAGAGGATTGGACTTGAAATATTATCTGCATTCAAATGATGGTTCTGAAGCTTCCTACTCAGGTAACTATTAAATGATTTAAGTTCCTCTGAGCCTCAACTTCTACATAAAAAAAATTGGTACATTAACATCTTCCCCAGCAGCATAAGAGATTAGATCGTGTCTGTAAAAACTCTGTGTAAACTCTCTGGTGTGGTGTCCTCTTTGTATGATGAATGTGAGGAAGTGATAGCTATCCTAGTTCATATATCCATTTCTGTTGATTGATTTAACAATGTGCATTTCCAGAAAGAGAAGTACTTCAGGTTATGCCACCAAGTGGTGAAGTAACTTCCATACAACTTCCGTCAGTACCCAGTGCTCAGGGCAGCCCGGGAACACACTTGCATGTCTTATATCCGCTTTGCACAGAGTACATGGTTACAGTAAATATATGTAATGCTTTGTTAAGCTGGAAGTCTTAACTATCAAATGAGGAAAATGCATCTATTAAGTGTCTATACTCTGCAGAACTCTTGTTTGTTCAGTATCTATTATCTCCGTTAAACTTCATAATAGCCCAGGAAAGTAGGGGTTACTGCTCTCATTTGAAAAATAAGGAAATTGATGTTCAGAGGACTGACTCAAGCTTTGCATTTATTTTTCCCAAAATCTCTTTGGTACTTTCAGTGAAGAAAAAAAAAAAAAGACAATGTTCTCAGCTTCGATTCTACATTTGAATTGTGGACTCTTCCAGCTGAGTCAGAATCTATGGGAGGGGGATCATGCATATCTGGTGTTAGATAGCATCTCCAGTGTCTCTAAGAATGAATTAGGATCCTCTGTAGAAGAAAAAGCTAGCGAACATACAAAACAAAGGAGGTGAACCTTAATATACCTTAAATCTTTTTTAATAATAATTTTGTTATTTTGTTTTAAGATGTTGAACTCATTTTATCACACACCACACCCACCACCAGAGTTCTAATGTGCTTCACCTCCACCTGGTTCCCTCTCTCCTTCTCTCCCCTCTACCACCCCCTGAAGCCATCATCTAGTGTCCTGTGAATTTTGCTGGGGTTTTTGTTTATTTCATTTTACTATATTCCACATATGAGTGAAATTATCCTATATTTTTCTTTTTCTTTCTGACTTGTTTTGCTAAACATGATCCCCTCCAGTTCCATCCAGATTGTTGTAAAGGGCACACTTTCATTTTTTTAGTAGCTGTATACAATTTCATTGAGTTATATATACTACAGCTTCTTTATCCAGTCATTTTTTGATGGATATTTGGGTTGTTTCTATTCTTGGCCATTGTGAACTGTGCTGCTATGAAGACAGGAGTAAAGACATTTTTCCTGAGTTAGAGATTGTCTGTTCTCTGGGTGTGAATGCCTAGGATTGGGATTGCTGAATCAAATGGTAGTTCCATCTATATTTTTTGAGGAATCTCTATGCTGTTTTCCAGAGAGGTTGCATTAACTTACATTCCTACCAACAGTGTAGAAGGGTTCCTTTTTCTTCAGACCCTCTCCAACACTTGTTGTGTCTAGTCTTTTTGATATAGATCATTCTCGGTGGTGTGAGGAGGTATCTCATTGTGTTTTTTATTTGCATATCTCTGATGATGATAGATGTGTACCAATTTTTCAGGTGTCTGTAGGCCCTCTGTGTATCTTCTTTACATAGGTGTCTTTTCAGTTCTTCTGCTCATTTTTCTGAGTGGATCATTTACTTTTTTTGTTGTTGTTGAGATATATGAACTTTTAAAAAAATTTTGGAGATGACGCGCTTATCCAATGTATGTTGTATGACTCTCTTTTTCAGTTCAGTGCATTGTCTTTTTGTTTTAGGATGGTTTCTTCTGCTGTGCAGAAACTTTTTAGTTTGATGTAGTCCCAGTTGTTCAGTTTTACTTGGTTTCTTTTGCTGTAGCTATTTCTGAAAGAACTCTTTGTGGTTGAGATCATGGAGGGTTTTCCTCATTTTTTCTTCTAAGTCTTTTATAGTTTTGGGTCTTATGTCCAAGTCTTTGATACATTTTGAGTTAATTTTTATGTATGATGGTAGTGAGTAATATAGTGTCATTTTGTTGCAGATGTCTGTCAAGATTTCCCAACACCGTGTATTGACTAGACACTTTTTGCCATTGTACACTCTTGGCTCCTTTGTCAAAGATGAACTGTTCATATAGGTGTAGCTTTATATCTGGTCTCTGAATTTTATTTCACTGATCTGTGCCATACTTTGATTTAAAAGGATTTAAAAAGATTTAAAAGGAGGGACCACCACATCCAGTTGTGGAGATTAGGAAAACCTTCATGGAATGAACTTTCTCAAGATAAATTTTCAATGAACTTTGTGTTGAGATTGGGATGGGCGAGGGTGGGATTGGGAAGAAACAAAGAATAAAGGCAAAGGGATGAGAAACCTTTGGTTGTATGTCGGGATTAGCAAGGTACTACTAGGTGAATACTTGGCTTTATAAAGAGAGGAAGATTTGAAATGGTAGACTGCAACCAGAGGGTGGAGGGGCAGGAATAAATATCAGAGGTCAATAATCAGCAGTCCTGTTGGAGTCTAAGTCAAGTGATGACCTGAACTGAGTGAATAACCTGGCTGCTAGAACAACATGGTGGGTGAAGAGAGACTGTAAGTAAGGAGGAAAAATAAAGAGTGAAGTTAAGAATTTCAGTCAAACGTTACGAGGACCTGGCCCTTAGGATGGCCACAGGGAGAGGAGAGATACATCTTTCTTTTTGTGGCGATGGGCAGAGAAGAAATGAGATTGAGGAGAACAGGAAGGGACCTGGATTATCACTCTGCACATCTCCAGGGGCACCATTCCCTTCAGAGACTCAGGGTAACCTAGAGGATCCACGCTGGATAATAACAATTGTCTGGATAAAGTGAGGGCTGTTGCCTTGGAGATGGCAGGTGGGAGCAAGGTTAGGGTTGGGGCTTGAAGAACCACAGGTTGGAGGTGGCTAACGAAAACTGGGGTCCTAAATTCAATGGGCAGGTGAGACCAATAATGACTGCCTAAACAGTGGTAGTACAGGAGAGGGTGGCTACAGTTGGCTACGAGGATTTCAATCCCTGCTTTTGTTTAGTAGCTTCAGACATTTCCATTTCTTCTCCTACCTTAGTTCCCCTTCCAATGTGAGGGTATTGAGGATAAGAAGGAATGAAGAAAATAATCCACTGAGAGTCACTGTCCCCAAGCCAGTCTGACAGAGACTTCTGAGGGCAGACCACGACGTGACAAGCATTTTCATTCTAAGCTGCTCTGTTTCTGGAGGCAGGAAACAGATGGCTGAATTTGTCTATATTCTTTTCCCTTTTTAATCAGTTCAACTCCGTGGCTAGAATGTCTCATTTTTTTCTTGAGCTATGTCTTTAAATCTTGTCTACTCTTGTCTGTCTGATACCGGCTATGGAAGAGATGATATAACCTGCTACTTTAGGCATGTTAATTTTCTCTCCTTTCCATCACAAAAAGTCCTCTGACGTTCCTATCCCTAATTCCATGTCCTTTAGCATGTTCAACCCTCGAATGACAATCCTTGCCCTCCCTTTCCCTCAGCTTAGGCTTCTGGAGCGTTGTCTGGTGAGAGGAGGTGACCAACACATACACACACACACACACACACACACACACACACACACACACACACACACATATGCATGGCACATGGGAATCAGGAAAACTCACCTGAGTTAATTGTGTATGGAATGCCCTTCGATACTGAACTCTCTTGTCTTAATCAGTGGTTCTTGGTTTTACTTTTTCAACCTGAAATATCAGAAAGACACCATCTAGCCCTTTGATGGTCAGCTAATCAAGGACAGTATATGCATTTCCTCTGACTGCTGTGGGGAATTACCACAAATTCTGTGGCTTTAAACAGGACAAATGAACTTTCTTAGAGTTCTGTGGTCAGAAGTCCGCCTGAGCTGAAATCAAGGTGTCAGTGGGGTTCCATTCCCTTCTGGAGACTCCAGAGGAAAATCAATTTTCTTGCATTTTCCAGCTGCTAGAGGCTGCCTGCAAGCCCTGGCTGTGGCCCCTTCCTCCATCTTTAAGGACAGCAAGGTTGCTTCTCCTTACCCCTTCTTCCATCATCATGTCTCTCCCTGATCCTAGCTGGGAAAGGTTCTCTACTTTTAAGGACTCATGTGACTAGATTGAACCCATCTGCATAATCCAGGCTACTCTCCCCATCTCAAGACTCTTTATCCATAACCACACTTGTAAAGTCTCCTCTTGCAGGTAAACTAATGTATTCACAGATTCTAGGAATCAGAGTGTGAACATCTTAGGGGCCATTATTCTGCCTACCAGAGGCAAATTTTTCAACTGGAGGTGCTCAGAAAGTATGTGGAATCACTTCACAGAGAAGGTTCCCTTAGGATCTGTGGGTCTAATTGTGGTTAAAAAACCCTTTAGCAAATTTTGCCTTATAATCTCAGCACAACTTTCACCCACCTGGATCCCCATGTTGACTTTCACTGACAAGAATATAATGTGAATATTTTTTTTTAAATTATAAGTTAGGCTCTGTATGTAGTAAGTGCCTTTGAAAAGTCACCTTCCTTTAAGTCTCTTAAGTGTGGGCCTTTATAGAAATATAGTAATTGAGGATCAGAGAGGTTAAGTCAATTATCCTATTCCACACCTAGAAGGTGTGCGATGGAGTTTGGGGATCAAGTTGGGTTATGTAACTTCAGCTCTAAAGCTCAAAAAAGTCAGACTGTAGTTGATCTTTCACCTTAGTTGCTTTTTTAGTCAAATATCTTGCTAGGGTAATTATAAAAATTCTAATCTTTCCTTTGTCCATATCCTACAAGAGTGGTTGCCCAGTGCTTGAGGACAGATCTTCAGAGGAGTTTGATGTGGCAAATCTGAAGGGCCTCCAAGGCAGCCGGAGTCTTTCATGTTGGAGTAGAGTTGTTAAGACCAAGGTTTGAACCCTCACACCTATCTACTTGAACTTGGACAAGTTCCTTCATCTCTCTTTGTCTTGATTTCACAACCCTGATTGGCCACTTATTACTGTGGGACCCTGAATAATTCATTTCATATCTCTACCCCTCAGTTTCCTTGTATGTGAAATGGTAGTAACCATATTATAGATATTCATAGAAAATGTTTAGCACACAGCCTAGTGGATAGTACAAAAAATACCCTGGAGGAGAAATATAGTTCTCTCGCAATTGGATATGAAAATACCCGTCAGGATAGCTGTGAGTTCTAAAGAGGTAAGGGATGAAAAACAGTTTATAAGCTATGAAATGCTCTTCAAAGGATGTATTTTATTTTTAAAGCAATTTATTTTAAATATTCTAGTAATACAGGAATACATGCTCATTTAATTTTTTTTGAACACTCAAAAGTATGCAAAGTAAATATGAAGTTTCCTAAACTCACCTCACTTTACTTCCCTCCTCTAGAAGTGACCACTGTTAACATTTTCCTGTCTCCATCCAGATATTTTCCTGTCTAAATGTCAAGGACTGAAGATTATTATTAGTATAGAAGAAGTCTCCAGGACTTCTAGTTCCCAATATAAAATGTCAGATGCTCCAAGACTAGGCTGCTGTAACGGATAAGCAAGCAATGACAAAATCAAATCATGGAAGGCTGAGACCTGTTTCTCTTAGCCAGGATGGTGGAGATCATGCCCATGTAAAACCAATAGAGGGCGCCCAGAGCTCACGTGGGCGTGATCTGTTAGGTTAGCCCAATAGTCTGAAATAGAAATGTAAACACAAGGTACTGTTCTCTTATTTAATGAGGATGAACCCAGAGTTTAAACAAGGCGGCCTAGTTGGGGAAATGAGCATTAGAGCATTAGAGGCTGCACCAAGACTCATTAAAATGGATAGCTTGCTGTAGGTGAGAAAGCAGAATGAGAAATTCCACAGAACAGCCACAAAATCCCTAAGCACATAATTTTGTCCTCTTTATCTACAGAAGAAAATCTTAATGTCACGTGGTGAGTAGCAGTTCTAGAGAGTCATTGATAGAGCTTTGTATGTTAATATGGTGAACATTATTCTGAATTTATAAGCTATTCATAGTTTATTTTCTATTTTTTTTACCTACCTGTTTATTGTATTAATGTGTATATATATACATATATATAGGAATAGAATTTTTTTTAATATATATATATATTTAAAAAATGAAAGACACGGGAAGGAATGAAGGTGGGTAGGTAGACATGCTGGAAGAGAAAGGAGGAAGAAGCATTTTCATTTTATTTCCACTTTAAGTTGTTCACACTGGTTGTTTTCCCTCCGACCAGCACTCAAATTCAGGGTAAGTGCCGTGTGTCCTTTGGAGGTAATTGACCCAGTTGCTGCTCCACCAGGGCACATCAGTGAAATATTGAAATGTCTGCTATATGGAAAATTTTGATACTTTTGACTTTTTCTATGGGCATTATTGCATTATCTGCAAATAATGGTAATTTGAACTCACCCCTTTTGATTCTTATACATGGCTGTTATTTTTATTTTCTTAATGTATTGCCAGATTTCCAGGACCATGTTAAACAAGTATCAGTGATAGTAGACATCCTTCCTCTTATTCTCATTATAAATAGCAAAGTAGCTGATTTTTTCCCATTTGTACTATATGGTGTCATTGTAAAATGTACTTATTCCACATGGAGTTTATGTAAGATTGGAATGATCCATTCCTTGAAGTGAATGTTTTGTAAAACAAACCAAAAAACCCCACTTGAACCCTGTGTTTTCTTTGAGGGAAGATTTAAAGCTATTATTTTTAATTGATTTAGTAGTTAAATAATAATACTTCTTTTTCTGTTAGCTTCTGTTTTGTTTACATTTTCTTCGTATAATTACATACAAAGAAGTAGACAAATTTTAAGTACCTAACTCATTGGATTTTACAAATGTATATGCCCATCTAACCCGCACCTCATGAAGAAGTAGATCATTCCATTTCCCTAGAGAGTTCTCTGTGCCTTTTTTTCAGTCAAGCTCTTACCAGAGTCAGGTGCTGTTCTGATTTCTTTCTCTCTAGATTACTTTTATTCATCAGAAGGTTCATATAAATGAGCATGGCTTCTTTTTCTTGTAATAATGGTTTTCAGTCTCATTTATGTGGTTGTGTATACTAGTAGATCATAACTTTCATTTTCCTATAATATTCTACAGTAGGATCATACTACTGTTTCCAGATTTGGATTATCATGAATAGAGCTGCTTTGAACATTCTAGAACAAGTGTTTTCTATTATTCTATTTTCATTTATCTTGTAAAAATATATAGAAGAAGTCACAGGTTAGTAAATATTTACCTTTATGAGGAATTTCACTTTGTATGAGTTTAGGTGTTCTAACTCTTTGTCTACATTTGGTGTTATTAATCTTACTAACAATAATTAGTGGTTTTTAAAATTTAATATTTATTGAGGTAACTTTGCTTTACGAAATAATAATAAACCAATAGGTGCAGGTTCTCCATTCCTCAGATACATGCCAAAACACCCTGCCCACCATCGAATACCCGAAGTTCATCACCATTGTCCACTGGAACCTCCCCCCCATCCCCTGCCCGCCACCACCCCATCCTTCTCCCCACCTCCCAGCCCCTTTCCCTATTGGTAATTTCAGTTCTATTGCTAATGTCCAATGGTTGAGTTTTTCAAAGTATGCTACCTTGCTTTGTTTCTCTGTATTCCACATACTGCATGAGATCATCTGATATTTGTCTTTCTTCTTCTGATTTATTTCACTTAGTTTAATCCCTTTTAGCTCTAGCCATGATGTCTCAAATGGCAGGATTTCATTTTTTCTAAGGGCTGTGCATATGTATCTTTACCCATTCATCTGACTATGGTTATGTAGGTAATTTCAATTCTTGGCTCTTGTAAATCATGCTGCAGTAAACATGGGGGTGCATTTATCTCTGCAAATTTGTGTTTTTGTGTCTTTTGGGTAAATACCCAGATACAGAATGACAGGATCATATGGGATTTCCATTTTCAATATTTCAAGGAGTCTCCATAGTGCTTTCTACAAAGGTTGCACCAATGTTCACTCCTACCAACAGTGTAAAAATATTCCATTTTCTCTGCATCCTTACAGTATTTGTTATTTCTAGACTTTTGAATAATAGCCAGTTTCACAGGTGTAAGGTGATATCTCATTGTTGTTTTGACTTATATTTCCCTAATAACAAGAGTGGAAGAACATCTTTTCATACATCTGTTAGCCATCCATCTATCTTTTTTGGAGAAATATCTATCATATTCTTCTGCTCATTTTTTGATTGGATTGTTTGTTACTGAGTTTTATGAGTTCTGTGTTTATTTTAGGTATTAAACCCTTGTCAAATATATGAAATCTGAATATCTTCTCCAAGTTAATTACGTTGCTTTTTCTTTTGGTGATGGTTTCTTTTGCTGTGCAGAAGCTTTTTAGTTTGATGTAGCCCCATTTGTTTATTTTTGTTTTTGTTTCCCTTGATGCTGGAGTTGAATCCTCAAAGACCATTCTAGACTGATGCTATGGAATGTCTTTCCTGTGTTATCTCCTAAGAATTGTATGGATTTTGGTCTTACATCCAAGTCTCTAATTCATTTCCATTAGGAATTAATTTTTGTGTATGGTGTTATGGAGTGATCTAATTTCATTCTTTTACATGTGGCTGTCCAGCTTTTCCAGCACCATTTATTGGAAAGCTTTCCTTTCTCTATCTCATTCTCTTGGCTCTTTTGTCATAAATTAACTGACACATGAGTAAGTCTCTTTCTGGTGATTCAGTTCTAATACACTGACCTGTGTCTCTGTTTTTATTTCAGTACCATGCAGTTTTGATCACTGTAGCATAGCTCAGAATCTGGGAATGTGAAACCTCCAGTTTTGTTCTTTTTTTTTTTTTCTCACTGCCAGGGTCAAATCATGGTCAGGACTGAAGGAGGTGGGCCACAAAAAATTGAGAATGACAGGAAACTAAGATAGAATGAAAGCAGACCAGGGAGTGAAGCCTCTAAGTACTGTCATCCAGAGTATCTGACTCCTTGCATATTTATTGTTTACACAAATTATTTACACAAAGAAGTTGTTTACAATCATTGTTTACATAGCAGAGGTTACATCTAAAAGGTCTTAAGCTATCTGTTTGTCTGTCTGACCTTTAACTTCTTCCTAGATCTCAGTGGGTTAACAGAAACCTGTCCAGCCAAGATTTTCCTACCTGGGCTGGCACCTAGCATTCCAGGGGCCAAGGTTTCTGTTTCGCTGCTAAAGACATTGATTATGTAGACTTAGCTTTTCCCTTATTGTCCTCACATCTCCCCCCTTCTTATTTGCTGCTTGCAAGTAGCAAAAAGCCATCAGGAACTGGAGGTGTTGGTATTTCCATTGGTGTTGTTTACTGATTCGGCAGACTGCGGAGATTAATAAAAGAAGAGTTAGAATGACCAGTAAAATAGTGCTGACCACAGGTTTCAAATGTAAAGGGTTGAGAACTGATAAGTCATCTGCAATGTCATCCATCAAATCAGTTGCAGTGATCAATTCTAGTTTGTGGCTGAAAGTTTGAGCAATTTGCTGCTGTAATTTTGACACATCTGAGGTGAGATTTCCTGTCCCATTAGATGTTTACTCACCCAGCCCCAGGTATGCTGAGAGGTGTTATATTGATGTGAAGTAATACAAAATTGAGTGTAGTTCCAGTCACATTTAAATCTTATTTGTAATTATAGACTTGTAAGCTGAACCCTGACAGGACAGCTTGCCTTAAATCTGCAACCTCAGCTACAAGCTGACTATCAATTTGTTTTTGAGAATTCCACAGTGCACTCGCCTTAGCATGCCATTGTTGGACGAAATGTAGTTTAGATTCCCTGATGAAGGGCAGTTCCTGCTACTGCCTCAGTGGCAGTGGCACTAATAATGCCAATAATCATTGCAATGAGTAACCTGAGAAGACGCTTACAGAGCATAAAATTTTTGAAAGTATTTGTTGAACTTTGTATAAAGAGCTGGAATCCTGCCAGCATCGGGACATACACACTGGGAGCCATATGCCTGTTCATGCTTTTAAGATGTAGATGGCTCGGTGCTGTCATTGAAAGAAACTGAGGAGTTAATACATGTGTAAAGTCTGCATTTGGAACATGTCACAGTTGAATTAGCTTGGTTGATCGTGGTGGGTCCTACAAGGAAAACAAATGGTAACTTGAGACAAGCTTGGGTGTAATGAGAAGCATTTTTAGAAAAGTAAGCATGTAATTTTCTCTAGAATTTTCCCTCCCACGTAACTAACAGTCCTAAAGCTATAGACAACTTCCATAATTCCCTATGCTTTGGGCCCTGAGGTGTGTGTGGAGTGGGAAGGCCAAACCCCCACCCTCATGCCATAATAGGAGCTTCTTTTGTGTGGGCAGAGAGAGTATTGTTCTCTGAATGCCATCGGAGGTCACTGGTAGAAAGGTTCCAGCAGCTGCGCCTTTAGGGCTGCAGTCAATGACTATTCCACAGTAATTATTAAGAAAAACTCGCCCTTCCTTCCCTATGCAGGACTCCCACTGCACCCAGTCTGGAGCATAGTTAACTATTTTTTGCTGACATGGAGCCCAGGGAAGTCTTGATAAATTAGTCTGACCTGTGCTGTGGTCCACGAGAATCATAGGGACCAGGGAACCAACGAGTCTCATTTACAAATATCAACGCTGCATCTCCCCTAGTAAGCATTCTGTTAAAAGGAGGGTTAGGAACATATGCCTAATAATCATACTCGGTGGCTGATGCTGAACTTACCACCGTACCAACTAATGTGACCATCACCAAGAAAAAGGACACAGGTGTTTTTGTTGTTCTCATAGCGTTTAAGATGTTTTCTGCTTCCTGTGACCTTTTGTTAAGTTGTCCCCAGTTAGGCGTTGCTGGTCTCAGTGCCTCAGGTCATTGTTTTTGTTCTCTTCAAGCTGAGAGCCATCATCTCCTTGGTGCGAGGGTCCACATCGAGGTGTTTCTTCCTCTTGAGGTTCATGGCGAGGTTTAAGTCTCTGCACAGGCAGCCACAAAGGCCGTCCATGATTTTCTGTGAAGAGGCAAGCAAGACCTCCACCCCATATTTTAACCCATTCCTTTTGCCAGGCTCCTATCATATCATCCCGCCAGGACACGTTGATGTATATCCCTGGGGGCATGAATAGCACTCGCCCAGTGCCTCTCTGCAGGGGCTTGTGAATCTTCTTTCCGTAAATTAAAAAAAAAAAATAAAGTAAAAAGTGCCTTAGCTAAATGTTCCTGAGGAGAACTTCCCTTTCCTATTCTCTCTTTTTGTTTTTGTAATTGATGTTTTAGAGTTTGATTGGCCCGCTCGACAGTGGCCTGGCCTCGAAGATTATAGGGAATTCTGGTAACATGTGGGATGTCATACTGACTTAAAAATGTAGTGAAAGCCTGTGCAGTATATTCCGGGGCATTGTCGATTTTTAGTTCTTTTGGGAGGCCCATGATGGCAAAGCATTGTAATAGACAGGTCTTTACATGTCTCACCGTCTGGCACGTGGCAGCAGTAGCCCACATGAAACCAGAGAAAGTATTGATAGCAACATGCATTACACCTAGGCAGTCAAATTGTGGAATGTGTGTGACATCCATTTGTCAGAGGTCATTGGAAGTTAAGCCTGGGGGTTCACTCCAGCAGGGTAGGAAGGAGAGATACAAGGTTCACAATGGACACATCGTTGAACTATATTTGTTGCTTGTGCCTTAGAGAGGTGAGATTTCTGTTGTAAACATTTACCATTACAATGAGTAAGGTCATACCCATCAGTAGCTGCCCAAGACAGTCCCAACGAACTTACCGGTCGACATGTACGTTCCCTGCGGTGAGAGAACCTGGGAGATTGGTATGAGATTGAATATGAATGATAGTACAAGGATGGGCATGCAGATGGATAAGTGTGTGCAGCTGTAAAAATAGAATTGAGAGTTCATCTTTTCTGTTCTAATAAAAGTAGTCTCAATGTTTCTGACAGCACTGATTACATATTGAGAATCTGAGACAATATTTACAGGTTGAGGGACATCTTCAAGAACTCCCATGATGATAGCAAACTCCACTCACTGCATAGATGAAAGTCCTGTATCCCAAAACCTTTGTGTAGCACCCCAATAAGCTGCCTTGCCATTGCTGCTGCCATCTGTGAAATAAGTTTGAGCTGATGGCAGTGGCTGGCGAGATACCTTTTTTGGTAAAAATCAATTAGTTAACTTTAAAAATGGAAAAAATTTGGTGGGTAATGATTATCAGGTTCCGATACAATCAGCAACAGCTGCTTGTCAATCAATGCAATTTTGGAAAGCCTCTTTGATTTGCAATTTTGTCAGTTTCAAAATGATTTTCTATGGGTTAGCAGCTATGAGCTGACACAACCTTTCCCGACCATAAAACACCACAAGACTGAGTTTTTTCATGATAAGTTTGCAATTTTTTATTTTTTTATTTTTTATTAAAGATCGCTCAGCAGCCTTCACTGGCCGCAGAGTGGCCTGACAGTCCCTGTTCACATTATCAAGCGTCAGGAGTTTAGCAACAGCTCTCATAACTGAAGGTGACTGACTGATTTGGAAAAGGTTATCTTTTAAGCAAGCTATGAACTCTACATATGGTTACAAACGGCCTGGCACAAGCGTAACAAAGAAGGAATGACTGAGGCAGGCACAGAAATTTTTTTACCAGGCTCCCACACAGCACAAACAGACCTGAACTACGGCCTGAGCTGAGCCTGAGCACCCAACCAGTATGGCTTACAAAAGAGAAAACAAGTACTCTTTTAATTTGGTAAAGTATGAAAGCCTGCTTTTTTCTAACATTCTTTTCACAAATTTTTGAACAGGAAAAAATCAGTAAACAATAGTTTCTTTAAATAGTAAAGTGTAAAATAACCATAGTTAAAGATTTGGTCATAACACAATGTTGACTATGTTTGATTGATTTTGCAGTATACAATGTTTTAAAATAGTAAATAGAATAGTAGCTAAACACATTAGAGCTTTAGGAATTTCGTATAACCTTACAACACATATCAATTATTAAACTTTCACATAGAATATTTAACCTTTAAACCTTGCTTTGCCAAAGAAACTTATTCCATTCTTAATTGCTGTAATCACACTAAGGTCTCTTTTCATACTTCTTTCACAAACATTTTTCACTTGCACAAACCTGCCTACTATATGCCAAGTTTACTCAATTGCCTTTCATACATTATTGATTATTTTACTTTATTAAAGACAAAATTTCCACAATACTTTCTTACTAAAACAAAAATCCAGTCTGTATTTTTCCATTCAGAAATATGTTCATTCACTTTTACCTCCCCCTTTTTTTCAAGCACCTGGTTGAAATTTATCTGGTTTGCATAGCTGATAAGGCTTCTATTACAGAGAGACAGAGAGAGAGTGAAGATTTTGAACTGACGAAAAGAATTTTTCTTTACCTTGATTCCTGAGGCTCTCAGTAGTGTCCTCAGAATTTTATGTGATGATGAATGCTCCATGCTACCCTGATTTAAAACAACAATTCCCAGAAACCTTTTTTTTTTTGCTTACGGAGGTCTCCAAGTTCACTTCTTCCAGGCCCCTCATGGCTTGTATTCATTCATATGCTCCACTCAGGTTTCTGCCAAGATTCAAGCCTCACTTTGGGAGTGGGGTCTTCAATGAACTCTTTGGGATTTTTTCCTCACAACTTTTCTTTCTCTTCCCAGAACCATTGGGGCGCAATAGAGATATGTCAAGATCTCTAGTTTTGGGGTAACCCTCTTTTCCAGAATGGAGTGGAGATATACATAGGGTTTCTTTCCTGTCTAGACTCCTTACGATAGTGCAGAGATCTGATTTAAGCATTATTGTTCACAAGAACTTACTTGTTGTGACTTATTGACATGTTTATAACCTTATAAAGCATAGTACTGAAAGAACTTAGAAGATCATTTCTTCTTCCATTACTGATAATCCTGTGGTTTTCAACAAGGTAAGTTGGTTCTCCCTGCTGAGCTCTGCATAAAATATTTGAAGGATAAATTATTTCATGAAAATGAACTATTATTAAAATGATAAATCAGAATTGTGCTACCACAGTAAAACACAGAATATTTAATAAGATAGCAGAAAAACTTTATAAAAGACAGTGTTAATGATGATTGTTTTTTAACCTGTCTTTAAAGGAGAACAATTCTCCACTAACTGGTTACAGCATTAGATGTTAACTTGCTATCACAGGCTCATGGTACTTGTGACTCTTTTGACTAGATGGCATTTATGGAAGGTCCTCAAAAAAATAAAAGTTTCTAGTCAGTTAAAATTGCCATGTTAACTGAAAAAATACTTTGAAAAAATACTTCCAAGGGCTCAACTAATAGTTATTTCTTTGAAACACAACTGTTAAGCAATCATCACTTGCTCAATGTTCTTTCCTTTATGCTCACCATGTGTGGCCTGGATAGCACTGATGTCATTCTGAGATAGCAAGATATCACTGTTGTCGTTGTATTTGGGGTACATCAAAGAACCCAAGTCATTAAAATGAGGTCCAAGGGAATGGCCCACTTTATGCACTGCTACCTGATACAAATTATAGTCTAAAAAGATCAATAAAACACATAAATTGGAATGCTATATTTTTGGGACACTCAGAAAGGAAACAGATATAATCAAACCTCCAAAGATCTACTGTTGACTTTGCGCAAATTTGGTGTGTATTTGGTAGTATATCTATGGCATGTATGTATGTGTGTATGTATATATGTATATTTAATGAGTGGAGAAGAGCTTCATTAATAGTAGGGAAGCTGATTAAAGCCTAAGATACTGAGATTGGCCTAGTATAATTCCTGGAGGAAAAAAATCAACTGAAAAAGCAAAATCCCAGCATTAATTAACAAATCTCATTAAGTAAGCTATAAAGTATTCTAGAGGCATAATAGCATTCTATTTGTTTTTTGCTCATAAACTTCTACATGCTCACTTTTGAAAATTTGGTTAATATAGAAAAGTACCAAGAAAACTCCCCAAAATCACATTGTCAAATGTTACAATTTAAAAATGTTGGTATATCTTTACATATGTAACTATATTATCTAAAACATCCTATTAACAGTTTTAGACTAAGTCATAAAATGGAAAATTAAAGAGGAAGAACTCATTGATTCACTTCTGAAATCTTTGGTCCATGTTTCTTCTTCATCAAAATCAGTATCTTCTCTGCTGCCTATTCCTGGTAGGAGTGCATGAAGGAGTCCACCATCAGGTCCCATAGAAGAGTGAATTGTCTCAATGATCTGTGAGAAATACAATGCCGGAAAGGCAAACACAGGAGAGATGAGAAAAATGACAAGGAGCCCCAAAAATTCTTTATCTGGGAGACTGTTCCCTTGCAAAGCTGAGTGAGTCTGGGAGCAGCAGGAGGTGTGATTCAGAACGATTTAGGGGAGCCAAGAAAATCTTATCTCCCCATACAAAGGTCTGCTTGACCCTCAAAAACTCTGGTGAAGATCAGGGATGAGACATTACTTCAGAGTTGAAAGACTTTCTCAATGGCATGGTCCACTTCAGTTCTTGGCAAATCTGGTGTGTAATTTTCACTCCTTAAATGGAATAAGATAGAGACACATCAGAACTCATTTCCTATGGATTCGATGGGGTAGATTCTCTCTCTGCTCCTCATCCTGGTTACCTGTAGGTCATCTGAGCTGTTTCATCAGATTCAGAGTTTCAGCATCTGGCTTCCCAGTCACCTTCAGCCCAAAGAATTCCTGCATTTGTTTCACTTTTTTAACCACTGGGCTATTGTTTCTCTGTTTTTTGACTGACTTTCCATCACTCTTTAAGTTGTAGTAGTTTCTAGGTATTTCTGATAAAAGATAAAATTATTGAAACATTTGGTGGGAAAGCCTTCGTAATCTGAAAAATTCTCTGCATTTTACCCTGGTGACAGAACAACCCTTTTATTTTAAAGAGTTAGCAGAAAGAAGAAAAGCTGTCTGCTTCTATAATTATCTCATAGACTTTATTATGCTTACTGTTGGCTCAGAAATGCTTTTGGAGTCCTACAAACAATGCTATTGTTAAGTCTAGCTCAACTCTGAAGTCAGAAATACAAGCAGTACAGACCATCTGCATGTTTTCTTTTGCTTCCTTCTGGCTTTATCTTCTGTAAACAGTCTGTGTGTGAAGAGGTAGATTTTGTTCTGACAAAATACTTACCTTTCAATGGACCCCAAACCTTCATGAAAGTACTACTTCTTGACCTTGGAAACAGGAGTATAATGTTCTTACATTTGAGGCATGGAAAAGGAAGCATTTACCCGGACTGTCTCCACATCTTGCTCCTGTGTCTCTGAAATTGCTGAAATCCATGAGACCCCAGGGCCCTGAGCAGCAGTAGCAGAGGAAGGCTAGTCATAGTGGTTCTGTGCTCTTAGTCACCTGAGGAACCAATGGCTCGCCACGGCCTGCAGTTCCTGGGTCTCAGTCTGCAAGCTGCTCTTTATGTAGGATCACTATGCCTCCAGAAAAGCAAAGCCTATCTAATTCACATATAATACCCTCCACTTCATTTGCAATGTGTTGTCTCAACATTCACCAGATTGTGACATACAGCTGGCTGATCTTTTCTCTGCAGTCTCGTGGTTATGATCAAATGGGGTATCAATAAAGAGACTCAGCCTATCCTATACAGATGTGTTCTTTTATTAATTCTGTGTTCTCTTAAGAAAGCCCTTACTATCTACACTTAAATATAACTCACAAAATACTGTTAAAAGATTGGACTTTGTTTACTTAACTGGTCCTAAGGTCCTAAGGTGTCCCAGGGTTCTGCATGCACTTTCTTCCAAAGTAAAGGAGACCTGACTGGCAGTGTGTGAGCTAGTTGATTTTGCAGGTACCTGGGGATGTCAGGTGTGTTCTGAAGTTTTGGGATATACCTTCTGTAACAGCATCTTTTACAAGCACAAGTCAGCCTGGGTTAGAGAAGACTGACATAAAGCCACCTGAGCCTTAGGGAAATGTCAGATAATTCATTGTTGAGCTTAGATCCTGCCCATGTCACCATGATACCCATCCAAGGAACTCCTTTAAGAGCTTTGGATAGAGGCTGTGCTAGAGCTGTGTGAATAGTCCTCATCTAAGTGATTTTGTTTTGTTAAGACTTACTTTTGGAAAGAAGCATAGAAAGGAAAGTCATTCAACAACTTTAATTTTTTAAGTACCTTTGTTTCAACATGATATACAACAGACTTTAATGTCTTGAAGTGGTAGCTTATTATTGAGTCCAGAATATGATCAAGATTTTTATATTATTTTGACATCTGCTTTGCTTTCTATATAGCTTGTCTTTTATTTTCCTGGCCAAGGGAGTAATTGAATTTCTGATCTTATTTATGTTTTTTACCACCAAAAATACGTCTGGAAGTTTTTTGAAAGAACTAGTTAGTGGAAATGTCTCTTCTTCCAGGAGTAGAATAAGTAACTCATTTTTCAAATCATCTGAAAATTCGAATTTTACTTTCAAAGTTTTACAGTATTTTTAGTAAAAGCTTGTTTAGAAATTGAAATAGCTACGAATACTTGATGATCTTACTTGAATTCTGTCAAAACACATTTTACCTTCTAAAGAAAATCCTGGTTTTTGCTGAGATGTGTACAAAGCTAAGTGGAAGGAAAAAATTCATTTGCCAAATCATGTTTAAATATAATGTAATTATTTGTGATTACATATAGAGAAGAATATTTTTGATCAGTCTATTAAGAATCTGGGTCCATGTGGTTTAATATATTAACCAATGTGGCCACTGAGTCCTCGAAATGTGACTAATCTGGATAATGTATACAGGTGTAAAATATAAAAATAATTTCTAAGACTTTAATCTGAAAAAAGAAGACAAAATATCTCATTCATGATTTTTATATGATTGCCTGCTGAAATGGTAGTGTTTTTAATATACTAGGTTAAATAAAAATATATTATTGAAATTAATTCCCTATTTTTTTTGTTTTTAAAATGTAACTACTAGAAAATTTAAATTCTCATGTTGTATTTCTTTGAACCAGTCTCACTAATGACTCATGTGATTAAAAAGATGGGTCGCTTAACCATGAAACTCCACCAGTTATGGATTATTTAAAGCTGCTAAATGTAGAACACTGTGCTAGGCACTGTGAGTGATCAAAACAACTAGACCCCGCACAGAAACATGATCTTTGCATTATGCAGAATATGTGTGGGAAGACAGCATTTATATAACACAACTAGTAATTCAGCAGCAGAGATCTCAAAGCAGAAGCAGGGAAGGTAGGTCTGTAACTGTTCTGTGTCCCGTGAAGGATTCCTTTTGATATGACTCTAAATTCCTTCTTTTTCCTTCTTATTGACTTGCTTCAAATGGGGATTGATCCTAATACATTTACAGGAAGATGAGTGCTCGTTGTCTTGAGGACCCCAGTGGGATTTTTCTTTATGTATTCTGTGGATTCAGAGGATGCTTTCTGTTGATCTTTTGAGTGTGGGATTCCAGTTTCCTTTTTCTCAAAGGAGGGGAAAGATCTGCATAGGTTCTGGGCTGGTCTATATTTTGTCTCCTGCCTCATGGGATATTTTTTGCTTGTTTGTTTGCTTGACTCACCATCTTCTATATATTTAGCTTCTGGAGGGCAAGTGGTTTAATTGCCTATTGCTGTATAACATGCCAACATAAAACTCAGTGTCTCAGAACAATAACTGATTCTCTCTCATGAATCTCTGCTGATTGGGTCTCAGCTGGAGATTCAGCTGTTCTCATTTGGAGTCCCTCTTGTGGCTAACATTCCCTCCTATGGCTGGGGGTGGAACATTCAAGATAGTTATGAATATCTGGTGGTGCTATCTGAATTCTGCTGAAGCACTGATGTATAGCTAGAAGCACTCAGGGCACTAGGGATGTCTCTCTCTCTCTCCCTCCCCCACTTCTTCCTTCCCTCTTTCTGTGAAGTCTCAGAGCTTTCTTCTCTTCAGTAGCGTAGCCATATTTGTCTGTTAACTTTTTTTAACCTTACTTTCCCATAGATTCTTGAATATATTCAGCCCAAGGTATGACTATTTATTTATCCATTCACATATATATTCCTCCACTCAGCTGGTATTTATCTAATATCTTCAGTGTTCCAACCACTTAAGGTGGGGAAAGAAGAAATGAACAGTCAACTTTTCATGGCACATTTAGTTTGTGCTAGATTTATATGAAATGATACAATTACATGAATGACTGACATTTATTCCCTTGGAGGGCCTGGTCAAGGGGAGACAGTGAGTTAGTGCAACCTTATGTTTCCTGACTTCTTTAACCCTCATTCCTCCTCCATGTGTTTGCAGATATGTAGATCATACCTTCCTTTAATATTCTTTGGTTTTGTTTTTCAAATGCAACCCTTTAAAAGCATAATCTCATTCTAAGCAATAGTATCGATGGAGACACCATTAGACTTTTGATATCACACTCAGCATTTATCCCTGGACTGCTTGGGAACATCTGTTCCTTCTATGGTTTGCTCTCCCCTCTAGGAGAATTGCTCTAGCCCAATGGCTTCTCCCTGCTCAGCAAACCAACCTTCTTCCTGAGAGCATGACTTTGTCTGACAAAGGAGAGGGAACATTCATGCTGGATTCTCCCCCTCCCTCCTCTTTGGTTGTGTCTCTCCCTTTCCTTGCCAGTCTACTTGATTTCACAGAATTCCACAGATTTATCAACCTCTGCTGTCTAGCACGTTCCTTTGTGCACTGTAGGGATGGGCGTGTGAACTTCCTGTGTGTGAGGGTTAAGAATCCATTTAGCCCCCTGTTGAGTTATTGTTTGACCACAACTTCCCCATCAAAATGGAGTTTTACATGAGAGCCAGCAGAAAGGGGAAGTGCATTAATTTCTCAGGAAAACCCAAATCTTCTCTTTCACACAGGACACAACTTCAGATACCTCAGACACCTGAGTGATAAAGGACATCAGGAAAGGTGGTGTCTCTCTAGGTCAGGTGAAATAGAGGTCATGTGTTTCCAGTAAGGTGACACAGGAGTTCCATGAGGCTGGGAGTGCTCCGCAGGAAGAGGGACTTTCATCTCAGTCTCCTGGGGCTTCCACCCTCACTCAGCAGCCACAGTGACAGGAAAGGGGACCCTGGAGAATACAAAAGCCAGGCCTGCTCTTTAGTAAACACTAATAACAAGGAAACTCTGGGCTATTCACTCTATGCCTAGCAATCATTATTTTACACAAGAAGCTTTAATAACTTAGCAAGTAGCACAGTTGATTGCTGAGCCAGAATTTTAAAAAATGCCTTGGGAATGGCATGCCCCAGTGGAGCAGCGATTAGATCAGTTGCCTCTGAAGGAGCGTAGGTCACATACCCTGAGTTCAAGTCCTAGGTCCAGGGGAAACCACCTTTGTGAACAACTAAATAAATATTAAAATAAATTGCTTTTTCCTTCTTTCTCTTCCTGCTTGCCTGCTCGCCTTCATTCTTGCCTGCACCTATCCTAAAAGAGTTGTTTTTTTTTTTTTTTTTTTTTTAAAAAAAAAACAAAACAACAAAAACAAAAATAAAACAAAACTAGGGAAGAGACAAAGGCAATATAAGTTCAGAAATGTTAGGCCCTACTGCTCTCTGAGTAAAGTTATAATTATCTAGGTGCTGTAAAATATATGAGAAAGATCATATTGGTTAATAGAATCTCAATTTTATTTTGTGTAAGCAAACTAAATGAACATAGACTTTATTTACTAATTTAATAAAGCATAATTGTGAGGAATCTAAAATATGGGAAACATTATGCTATGTTCTGGGGTTCCAAAAATAATCACTCTGAGTGTAGTCATAAGAAATTCTTTCATGAAATGATTGTAATGAAAGGTATGTTACCATGGTCCTTAAATGTTTAATTTGAATAAGTTGAATAGTTCGAATAAGATTTTTTATAGGGAAAATAGTTTTTAGGAAGCCAAAATCACCTGAATTTTTATGGAGAAAATGGTTATTAGGTAGACACACATCACCAAATTTTTTTAGGTGATAATAAGTAATATACTAATCATTGCTTTCTGGACAATTTTCCCAGAAAATGAGTTAGCATTACTGCATCAACAAGTTGCCACAAACTTAGTTGTTTAAAATAATGCTGTATGAAGATTTAATGTACCAGTCCTGCAGTGGGAGGGTTGAGGCAAAACTTCTAAGCATCCCACAGGCTGGAGAATGAACACTATTGAACAAGAATCCTGATCCATTTTTCAGCACAGTATATGCTGGAAGTGAAAATCCCGAGCACATCTGTGATGTGGTTGTGAGCTTGATGCCTCTTGAAACCACTGCGTGATAGGTGCTGTGTGACCTCATTGGCAGTTGAAACTTGGCAGAAAAATTGGGACTTAGATAACTGTCCCTGAGTTAGGATAGTGTGTGACACAGCTAAGAGTTAAGCCCAGATTGAAATGATTTCCAAGTCAGTATCCTTTCTCGTATTGGTGCTCTCTTCTCCAAAGTATTGAATTTTGGGTCTCAGGAGAATAGTGCATGTGTCAGAATGGAGGTGGTCCTTTTACACCACCTACTTAGAAAACTTGCACTTCTCCTGTGTTTGCCTATACTCTCACATACCACCACACTCAGAACACTTCTGATACCAGATATGTGGTTGTCTTTTCCCCACACAAAGCAATTCTCTCAGTAACAGCTGGGAGTCCCAGAATTTAACTTAATTCTGACACTGTTTACCTAGAGCTAGCATCGATTCTACAGTTTAAGGACTCAATCCCATGAGACTGCCTCTGACTTCTGAAGGCAATTACGAGGAGTAGGTTGCCAGGTTACATACAACTTCTGTCCAGTTTGGCTACAGAGCTAACAGTCTTGTGGCCTTTCACTCTTTGGTTTGATTATTTGCTAGAACAACTCACAGAACTTAGGGCAACACTTATCAACTTTATCAACTTACTGCATAATGAAGGACACAGGTGAACTGTTAGATGAAAGGATATATAGACTGACATCTGGGAAGGTCCCAAACATAGGAGCGTTATCCTTAAGGAGTTGGGGTGTGTCATCCTTCCAGTATATGGCTATATTCACCAACCCAGAAGCAACTTGAACCTCATACTTTGGGGATTTTCATTATGTAGGCATGATTAATCAGTAACTTTGTTTCTAGCTCTTTTCTTCTCTTTGGAGAATGGGAATGGGACTGAATATTACAAGTTCTCTAATTTGGTTTCACCTTTCTGGTGACAAGCTCCTATCAGACGTCACCTCATTAGAAGTAAAGATATTAATATCTTAAGAAATTCTGAGGGATTTAGGAACTCTTTCAAGAACCAGTGTCAAAGACTAAATATTAGAGCAAAATATGTCCCTAGTTCTCTTATCACTTAGGAAATTACAGAAGTTTTAGGAGCTCTTTGCTAGGAACTGGGGGGCAAAGAAATATATATATTATATGTATATATATAATAATTATTATTATTTCACACTATTCAGCTAGCATGTTTGAAAAAGCACAAGATTAGAAGCAAATGGCCTAGGTTTGAGTTCTGCTCTACCACTTATGGAGACTCTGAAAACTCTGGAAGCACAGAGAAGTTTCTTAACCTATATGATACTCAGTTGTTAAATAGAAATAATAATAGATCACCACATTATTGTAGACATTTGTTTCATAAATTGCACTAATATAACAGTAATTATGATTATATTCCTGACATTAAGAGCTTTCCCTGTTAATATTATTAGGTTTATATGATAATAAAAGGTAAACAGAGATACTCAGGGAAATGTAATCCTTTTCCTTGGTTCATGGTTAATGTCTTCTTGCTCTAAAGGACAGAATATAAATCAAGCTATGACAAATATAAAGGAGCATAATACGTCCCCTAAGTGACTGACACTCCAAGTTGCTTCATTGCAAATTCTGAATAATTCCATATTCATGGGCTCATGGGGCATTGAATGAGAGGTAGCACTTGAGGTTAAGATTTGGGTATGAGGCAGAGAAAAATTTGAAATCTACCCCTTACCACATGTATAGACTCAATTTAGTTTTCTTGACCAGAAAGTTGGTATAATAGCAGCTTATAGTGATTTTCAGGAGAAATAAGCAAAATAATGCATATTATAAATATTTGTACTTCAGTGTTTTTCACGCAGTGTTTCATGAGTGCTAATTCTTCTTTGTTGGTTGAAAGATACTTTACAAAATGCATAATTAAACCTTCTTATGTTGGAAATAAGGAAACAGACCTTGAAATTATCAGTTGTTTTGTTTCTTAGACAGCAAAACAATTGTGACTGTGATTCAAGGAACAAATTAGGTAATTTTAAGAGGAATTGAATTTGCCAACACAAATGAGTCTTGAGGAAATTATTGTTGTGCAATGAGATAAAACAAAAAAACCGCAAGTATTTTCTACTGACTCTAACAAGCTGAGTCATCTCCTACACAGATTTGGGGCACTGCATCCCAGTGTATTAAAAATGCAATTTGGAGTTCTAAAGATGGCAGTGGCTGACAGGGGAAGACACAGTTTTCCAGGGACTGTGGGTGAAGGAATCTCTGGTGCTTCAGTGGGTCTCTGGGGGCAGGCACAGGATTGGTAGAGCTTACAGTGGGGGTAGACTTTGAAGATTGGAAGATGGGTTTGGGAAATGTGGGGATCTTTTGCAGAAGTGGTAGCAGAACTGCAGTGGTTCTTTTTTATTTTCAAAGTTATTTATATGCTTTCTTAAAATTTACATACATTTTTAAAACAGGTAAAGTTGAACAACACGGTTGATATATGAATATTCATTAGATTATAATTACATGTATATGTTTATATATTCCACATATTTGTTTTATTATTTCACATTGCTATATGCTTTTTAGGATATTGAATTCATGTCTCAGTCTGTGTGCGCTTCACACCACACCCACCACCAGAGTTCTAGTTTCCTTTACCGTTCCTTGTTATTGTTGTTTTGATTTTTTTCAGGCCAAGAAAAGAACATAATTTATCACATTAAATATTAATTTCAAAGGAAACTCATGGGTATAATATATTGGATATTCCCAAAAACAATTAAACTTTAAAATTAATATAATAGAGTATATAAAAATTCATAATGTAAACTTGAGCCACAGTTCCTTAATTAGAAAAGTTAAAAATTGGAATTATGAAGAAGAATAAAGTAACTAAATAGAAAAAAACTCAGCATGATGAAAATAAAATTCAAAAATTTTGGATAGTGTTATCTTTCCAAATAAAACAATGTCAATAACAATTAAACTAAGCAGGATAAGATATTAAGCACACAGGATTTGGGAATAAAAGATAAATTTGAACCTTGGCTCTGATACTTGTTACTATATAATCTTAGGCAGATTTCCTAACTTTGGTTTTCTGATCTATAAAATGGGGATAATAAAATCAACATCATTGTCTTATTTTAAATAAGATAATAAATGCCAAGTACTGGAATAGGCTCACAGAACAATCACAAGCAAAGAAATTGAAAAGGCCCATCAAAAGTCTCCCTTAAAATAAAAGCCCAGTACCAGATGACTCTTCCATTGAGTTTCAAAACCCTCAGAGAAGAATTAGTACCTATTCTACTCAAACTCTAACAACATATTGAAGAACAGGGAACACTCCCAATCTCCATGAGGCCAACATCACAATAATACCAAAATCTGACAAAGATATCACCAAGAAAGAAAATTACAGATCAATATCTCTAATGATTATAGATGAATAGTTCTGATAGACCTGTTTTTAAGTGGTTTTATTTTTTTTAACACTTTTTATAGTATCTTTTACTATTTTTTGTAGAACAGGTTTGTGGAGATAAATTCCTTTAAGTTTTGCTCATTGGAAAAGCTTTTTATCATTCCTTCAGTTCTGAATGATAATCTCACAGTGTATGATATCCTAGGCTGAAAATCCTTTTCTTTCAACCTTCTGAATATGTGATGCCATTCCCTCCTGGTCTATAGAGTTTTGGTTGAGAAATCTGCTGACACTCTTATGGGGTCTCATTTTTATGTGACTCATTTTTCTCTGGATGCTTTTAAGATTCTTACTTTCTCTTGTATTTTTGATATTTTGATGACAATGTGTCTAGGTGTAGATCTGTTTGGGTTTCTTTCATTAGGGACTCTGAGCTTCCTGAGTCTGGAGTCTTCCTTCATTCTTCAGGTTGGGGAAATTTTCAGCTATTACTTCTTCAAATACAGTTTCTGCCCCCTTTTCTCTCTTATCCTTCTGAGATCCCTGTAATGTGAATTTTGTTTCTTTTGATGTTAACCCATAGGGCTCAAATGCTGCCTTCATTTCTTTGCATTCTTTTTTCACTTTGCTGGTTTCCTTTAGTGCATTCCTCTGCCTTAACTTCTAACTCACTGAATTTTTTTGAGGCTTCATCCATCCTATTCTTGAATCCCTCTACTGATTTTTTTAGATCAGCTATAGTGTTCTTTATTTGACATATGTTTTGAGCTGCTACATTTTTTTTCTCTCTTTTTTGTTGTTCTCCTTTTTTCTTCCTCTATTGTTTTCTTGATTTCCGTGAGTATGTTTATCACTATTGTTCTAAATTCATTCTCAGGTAGTTTACAGATATCTGTTGTATTCAAATTTTCCTTTGGGTTTTTTATTTGATTCATCATTTCATGTGCATTTATCTTTACTTTGTTCTGTTTGGTATTTTGCTTATGATTCTGTGGATTAGGTTTCTCTACAGTGATGGCCTTGTATAGAGTATTGACTTGTGCTGAGTAAGGCTGGATCTTGGTTTGGAGACTGGGATTTATTGATTTTTGTGGCATCACAATTGGTTGAGTTTGTTGAGTTCTTATGTGGACCCTCTGTTACTTCCTGAAAGGTCAGTCTATGACTTTGGAGTTTGTGTGGGGGATCCAGGGCCTTCCCCCAGCATCCCAGCTCCCAATCACAGTGACCAATTTGCTGTTGGCCCACAATTGGCAATCAGGTTGCAATTTCACAAGGCTGTGCTATTGAGTAGCATTGATGGTTTCTCGCCCTGAAGACTCACTTCTTCCTTTAAGCCTGAGGGTAGGGTTTCCAGTGGGTGGGTCCTATGGCTCTGGGGCAGTATGGTAGGAGATTCTGGGAGTGGTTGATTCCCCTAGCTTCCTCTAGTTATGGCGGTGGCCAGAATAATTTTCTCGCTGGGAACCCTGTTCAAACCACCAGGGCACTGATGCCTCTTCTGCCCTGCACCTAGAACCTGTCACCTGGCTCTGTGTTCCTGTCCCACTGGGTAGAATTTTCCCTACTTTCCTGATTCCAGAGAGGTTGATTTTTCCTGCAGTTCCACCCGCTCTGCTGTGGCCAGAATCCTGAGTTTGAATCTGTGGTGTAGCTCTTAACTCAGACATTTCGGCCTACTCTTTGTTGTCTGATTGCTGCTGTGTCTCTACAGTCTCTCTGCCTGCTTTTCCTCAGTGTTCATTTCTAGAAAATAGGTGAATTCCTACTTGCTATATTGAGAGGATGGAAATCTTGCCCCTATAGAAATCTTGAAATCTTGACTGGGAGTCCAATTGCAGTAGTTCTTGGTTGCAGCAACTTTTGGTTTCAGCAGCAGGTTGGCTTTGGACACAACCTGTAGGCCGGTGGGCCGGCAAGCCCAGGTTGAGTTGAGTGTGGGAGGGAGGAACGAGGATTACATACATGGAGATGTGATTTGAAAGAGGCACAAAAGGAGAGGTTTGGAGACAGCACAGCACAGAACATAGAGGAGGAGGCAGCAGTCTTCCCTCACTAAACCCTGGTATCTGCACTCTAGTGATGCAGCCAGTGGACTGATGGACCCATTTCTGATGACTTAGAGAGATGGGAGGCTTAAGTTAGCGCAGTTAACAAAAATAAGTCCCCTAGCCCCATAGTCTGCAGCAGCTGCCTTGCTCCCCCACCCTGAATGCCTCTACCCTTCTAATAGCCATCCTCAGTCCCTGGCAGAGCAAAAAATGCACTACAGAATCCTGTAAGGTTCAAATGTAAAACAAAACCAGAGTACCCCATGACAGAAAGATAAAAAACAATAGCAGCTGATCAGCAAGAATCCATACAATGGCGAAAAAAAAGAACACGACATAATTTTAAACCAAACCTCAAGATATGGAAACACAACAAAATAATAATTCATCAGAAATCAATTTTGAAGACATGGTAGATTGATTCTTTTTAACAGATGAAGAATTCAAAGCTGAAATCCTTATAAAGAAATTCAGAGAGAGAAAAGAAAATTCAGAAAAGCAAGTCGATGAGCTAAAAAAATTCTATTCAGGAGCAGAAGGCAGAAATGGAAAATAACAGTGATACAGGAAGAAAAGGATGCAATCAATGTATTCAAGAATTCCAAAGAAAGCTATGAAAATAGAATGGAATAGAAGGAGGAAATCAGTAATCTGGAGGATAATAATATAGAAAGGAGCCAGGTGGAAGAAGAAAGAGAAATGTAAAAAAAATAAAGCAGCATTCAGAATTGACTGACATCATTGGAAAAGCAGCATACAAATAATGGGTATCCCAGAAGGTGAGGAGAAAAAGAAGGGGACAGAGAACATATTAAAAAAAAATAATAATTGATGAAAACTTCTCAAACCTAGGGAAGGAAATGAACATATAAGTTAATGAACCCAACACACCGAGTTATCTAAATGCAAAAAAAGTCTACACCAAGTCATATAATTGTGAAGCTATCAAAACACCAAGACAAAGAATCTTAAAGGTGGCCAGGTTAAAAAAGCAAGTAACATATAAAGTTATTCTCATTAGGCTATCCTCAGACTTCTCAGCAGAAACCCTACAGGCCAGGAAAGAATGGTATGATGTTTTCACAATATTAAAAGATAAAAATTGCCAGCCAAGAATTCTATATTCAGCAAAACTCACAGATTCAAGTGATAAAGGTTTTTTCCAACAAACAAAAGATGAAATATTTTGCTGTCACTAGACCTCTTCTACAATAAATATCAATAGAGGTGCTCCTATATACACCCAAGAGAAGAAATTTTGCAAAAAACTAAACAAGCTAACAAATAGACGAAACCAGAAAACAAAAATCAAAATGGCAGTAGCAAGTTCTCAAATATCAATAGTCACCCTAAATGTTAATGGACTGACTCATCAATTAAACAGCACAGAGTGGTTAAATGGATTAAATGGATTAAACGGTTAAATGGATTAAAAAAACATAACCCAATTATGTGCTGTTTGCAAGAAACTCACCTATGATCTAGAGACAAACATAGACTTAAAGTGAAGAGGTGGTACTCCATGCCAATGGTGAATTTAAAAGTACAGGAATTGCTATATGATCTCAGATAAAGTAGACTTCCAACTAAAAAAGTAATGAAAGATGAATACGCCAATAAGGAGAACTCAGAAACATTCAGGACCATTGTGATTTTAATGAAATTGTTCCTTGTCTAGACCCTATGACCCTTATTTATGGAGCCAGTGTAAAGCAATCTGAATTTGAGGGGGTGTTGAGTAGAAATAAATGTTACAATGTTTGCAGAGGATGGTAGCAAAGACAGTTCCACTTGGCCCTTATGCTTTGCCTGTCTATATGGTATTAAAGTCTTAATATCTGTGATCCAAACATGTAAATTAGAGAAAATCATAGCTGATTAGTAAGGGCCTGGGTTTTTTTTAGGATTGAAGAGTGTCTGAGGACCCTGCTCCTTACAGTCCATTTGAAAGACAATTGCTACCTTGCTGCTTGGCAGTGATCAAAACCACAACCACCCTAGTGTTCAGTGAGTAATTCTGAGGCCAGGACTCCCACTAGTATCCAGGGCATGCTGGAGAGAAGGGGCAGCACATAAAGCATCTTCAGAAAGTGAAACTGGCATGTTTGAGAACACAAGGGTTAAGGAGTCACTCCGACCCGCGGAGCAGTCAACTGGGGTCCGGAGATCCACCTAGAACGGATGAAAGGGGTGGGACAAGAGGCGCGAAAAATGACAGCAAGACAAAGAATTCTGATCAAGCTGCAAAATTTATTAAGATGGAGGGACTTATATAGGGAAGGGAAAAGAGAGAAAGTAGTTCGGATAGGTGGTCCCTGTGCATGTCTGCTGCGTGCTCTTTAGTCGGATTGGAGGGTGGGTGCATGTACAATGCGTGATCAAGACTCTGATTGGTTGCTAGTGCTTATGCTTTATGTATGCTTCTGGGAGGCGATAAGGGTGGCCCTGACCGTTTGTTCTGGTGAGCACAATTTCGCAGCCTGATTGCAATAGCTTAGCCCAGGTTCCCAACAAAGGAGAGAGTCCGCAGCACGCTGAGCAGGGTCCATAGAGAAGCCTCTGAGGCAGCCGCACCCCAAACCCATGGGGTCTTAGCTCTGCCACTCTTTTCCAGTAGGGGCAAAGCAACTGTCTCTGACTGATGGGAATTTCAAGATTCGGAGTCCTGCTGCTAGCTAGAAATCAGTAGCAATAGAGTCTATAGGTGATAAAACCTTGATGGAAGGAGGAAAATCTGTACTATGGGCAGAGTTGAGAGCAGTTTATTTTATTTAGCTGTAGTGTATTAGCTCCTGGTCTTTAGGGAATGCTTGTATATCATTGTTGTTATTTTTAAAGAAAAATGTAGTCAGGAATGAAGGCGAGTAGGCAGGCAAGCAGGAAGAAAAAACAAGAGGAGGCATCTATTTTATTTTCTTCTTAGTTGTTCACACTGATTATTTCTCTAGACCTGGGACTCGAACCTTCATTCTTCCTCTAGATGTTTGTTTCACTACTTTAATCTTCCTTTGTTTTGTTTTTCAAAAGTAGCCCTTTAAAAACTTAACCTCATTCTAAGCAATAGTATCGATGGAGGCACCATTAGACTTTTGATATCACACTCAGCATTTATCCCTGGACTGCTTGGGAACATCTGTTCCTTCTATGGTTTGCTCTCCCCTCTAGGAGAATTGCTCTAGCCCAATGGCTTCTCCCTGCTCAGCAAACCAACCTTCTTCCTGAGAGCATGACTTTGTCTGACAAAGGAGAGGGAACATTCATGCTGGATTCTCCCCCTCCCTCCTCTTTGGTTGTGTCTCTCCCTTTCCTTGCCAGTCTACTTGATTTCACAGAATTCCACAGATTTATCAACCTCTGCTGTCTAGCACGTTCCTTTGTGCACTGTAGGGATGGGCGTGTGAACTTCCTGTGTGTGAGGGTTAAGAATCCATTTAGCCCCCTGTTGAGTTATTGTTTGACCACAACTTCCCCATCAAAATGGAGTTTTACATGAGAGCCAGCAGAAAGGGGAAGTACATGAAAACCCGAATATCTTTCATATGAAGCAAGGAGGTATCTTCTAGGTCAGGTTGGGTAGATGACATATGTTCCCTTTCTGATGAAGCAAGAGCTCCGTGACACTGGGAAGGCACCTGGAGGAGAGGCCCTGTCACCTTATTCTGCTGGGGCTTCCAGTCAAAGACCCCCAGGCTCACTCAATAAGACAGAGGACCCTGGTGAACTCACGAGACCATGGCTGTTGTTTAATATTTCCTAAAGCTAAGTGTCTCTGTGGGATCTGGGAAAGATGATAAAGTTGAATAATCTTCAAATTCACTCAAGTACTGGAACTTGAGTAAATATAAATATGGTTGGGATTAGAGATGGAATGAAAGGGATGTCAGGAGGCAATTTAAGTTCTCCAATCCACATTGTTTAAATATCTTTAGGGATTCATGCAATTTCAGGAAGCAGGAAATAAGGTCTTTGTGTTTCCCAAGGAGTGATTTTTACCTCCCAGTTTAGTTGAAAAGAGAACTAACAGCCAATGGTTATTAGCTTCTCATTAGTATTTTAAAAATTAAAATGGTATCTGTCGCATTTTTAAATTTAAAAAATTTACACGCCTCCATTTTAATTTTTAATGATTTTTTATCATAATTTACCAAGCAATCATAATGTGAGCTAAAGAGCAGAGAATTCTAATAGTCCTAAAACTCACAGCTATATCTGAAACTATCAGGAACTTCAGTGGATGGAATTGGATCCTCAGAAAAGACAGTGCCCTCCCCTCAGGCAAGGCCTGAGGAAGAACAAATCTAGATCCTACTCTCCTAACAGGAAGAGCAGTCCTTTGTGGAGCAGAAGGTGTATAGATATGTGAAGAGTGGATAATCATTTTCTGAGAAAATCCCTCCAAAGCCACAGCTGAGACACTCTCCATGAAACTGCATCACCTGATTGTTGGGTTGTTATTACACCTGACTTGGTAGATCCTTTCAGAGGTCATAGTTCTTTCAACTCCTATATATATGTTTATTACTTCTTACCTTTTTGTGTGCCAGCAGGTACATTTCAATATTTCTATATATGTATATATAGGTGTATATTCTCTCACTATATATATGGTTATAGATATATGTGTATGCATAAGAATATGTGCATATGTATTATATATAGGTGGATACATTGATACATATTTTTGTTTCCTTGGGGAATATATAAATTTGAAATTAGATTAGCAGAATAATTTATTGAGGTATTAGTTTGTATTCCTTTGCCTGTCATTTTGCTAGTTTTGTCAAGAAGGAAGACAAATACTTTATCATCTCTAGACTCAGAGGGGTTTCCAGGATGGAAAGTAAAATTCCTTCCAGGTGACCCACCTCTGCCCCTTTGGACAGCCCAGGACCACCTGAAGATCGGATACCCTTGCTCTGCTGTGGGAGGGGTGAGGCAGAGTTCTGGAGGAACATCAGAGAAGGAGGGCATCCTTTCAGTCTAGAGGCTCCAGATCCACTTTCCGGATCCACTTTCCACCTCCATAGCAACCCATGCAGCAGGTCAAGATCCCAGAACATGTACTCACAAAATTCCTGCAGGATAGGTTCCATATGAGCTCTTGGGTAAGTGTAACTTGGCAGGAAAACTTGGGATTTAGATGATCCCCCATTCCAGGGTAGGACAGAGGTAGCACAGCTAAGAGGAAAGCCTAAGATGAACTGATTTCAACATCATTGTTCTTTCTAGTATTGGTGCTGTGACCCCTAAAGTAATGACTTTTAGTCCCAGGGAGAGCTGTGTACAAATGAGGATGGAAGTGGTTCTTTTATATTGTCCAAGTGTTTTGTTTGAAAAGACACAGGATTAGAGTCAAAAGGCCTGAGTTTGAATCCCAGCTCTACTTATAAATTCAACAAGCATGGAGAAGTTTCTTGTAATGCTATGTAATGCTCAGTTGTAGAAAGGAAATTATAATGCCTCACTCATCAGATTATGAAAAGCATAATTATATCAATAAGTCCTTTGTGAGTCATGTTAATAAAAACTATAAATATTATTTCCCTCATTTTTCCCTATAATCATGCATATAAAGTTGAACTGTTGCTCACAGAGTATCTTTGTCATAAAAAAAGAGAAACAGTAAACTGTTATTAAAAAAATAGGACAAGTATGATACAGCACCCAAGTAATTGACAGATAAGTTACTCTCTGTAGTTTCATTGCAAATGCTTAATAATTTCACGATCATGAGATATGAGCTGGTGAAAGGAGATGGGGTAAGAAAACTTTATTGATGGTATATGATAGGTAGGGCTTCTTAAGCTTCTCCCCTTCTTCAGAGAGTCTGGAATGGAGATTATCGGGGTCAGGAGATTCTCAGTGTGTTGGTTAGTGGGGAAGGACTCCCCAGTTGCTGAGGGCATCTCCCTTCCTCCTGTGCTCTCCCTGGGGCTGGTGGTCTGGAGGCTCTTACTCCATGGAGGCCATGCAGACCATAAGTTTGACCATCTTGTTGTTTTAACAGTTCATTGTCATACCAGGAAATGAGCTTGACAAAGTGGTTATTGAGGGTGTTGCCAGCCCCAGAATCAAAGGTGGAGGAGTGACTTTCACTGTTAAAGTTGCAGGAGACAATCTGTTCCTCAGGGTAGCCCAAGATGCCCTTGATGGAGCCCTCTGAAGTCTGCTTCAACACCCCTTTATATCTTCGTATTTATCAGCTTTCTTCAGGCAGCAGATCAGATCCACAGCCAACACATGTTGGGGTGGTGATGTGGAAAGCTATGCCAGTGAGCTTCCTACTGAGGGTTGACTTTGCCTATAGCTTTGGCATAGCCAGTAGAAGCAGGAATTTTCTTGGTAGCCCCATAGATGTCACACCACATTTTCCTAGAGGAGCTGTCCACTGTCTTCTGGGTGGCAGTGATGGCATGGAACATGGTAGTGAGTCCCTCCATGATTCCAAAGTTGTCATGGATAACCTTGGCCAGAGGGGAAAAACAGTGCTACAGGAAGCATTACTGAAAATCTTGAGGAGTTCTCATGGTTCATGCCTATTAAAAATATGGGACAAGAAGGGACAGAAGGGGCAGAGATGATGACTCTTTTAGCAATACCCTTCAGGTGAGCCCAGCCTTTTCCAAGGTAGCGAAAACACCAGTGGGCTCCACAACATATTCAGCACCAGCATCACCCCATTTAATGTTGGGAACTTCTGAAAGATGAAGATGACCCTTCCTATGACAGTTTCCCATTATCAGCCTTGACTGTGCCATTGAACTTGCCATGGGTGGAATCATACTAGGTTGAGGTTGAGGTGAATGAAGGGGTCACTGATGACAAGAATATCCGCTTTGCCAGAGTTAAAACCTGTCCTGGTGATTAGATGCCCCAAATGTCCAAATCCATTCACTCTGACCTTCATCAGCATGGGATGCAGGGAATACTGCACAAAAAGAGGCAGCTGTCTGTTGAATGGGGAGGAGCAGAGAACCGGAAGTCAACACTTTGAAGTGAAAGGATTAAAATTCTGTTGAGTGGTACATAGAACTTTGAATTCTGACTGTCTTCTCTTCTAGGAATGTAGAATTTAGTCAGATAATCACTTCGTTCCCTTAAATGGAGAGTAATATCTTCCAAAGGTTTTTTTTGGCAAGTTAAACAATGATATGTGTAATGAGTATATATTTTAATCTTGCCACATTGAAAAACATTGTTCAATGAGTATTGATTCTTCTTAGAGTTGAAAAAGATCTTTTTAAAAATCACTGAATTATATATCATCTTACATGAGAGATGGGAAAGCTGAGATTCAGATATGCCACACTGTTTAATTTCTTAGAAAGAAAACAACTGGGAAATGATTTCAGGGGACAGAGTGAGATCACCCAAAGTGGATTTAAAATTCAGGAAATTAGTTCTGTGCAATGAAACAAAACAAAGAAAAGTAAATATTTTAAACTGAATTTGCATTATAAACTACACATTGTGAATCATTTTCTTTATACATTTTGGAGCCTTGCCTAAGATATAGCCTTGTGTTGGTGTTCCCATATCATCATCACCATGAGTTAAATAGGATGCTAAGAAAAATTGCTAAAATGGCATATTTCCAGGACAGATAAATTGTGCCCTAACGTCATGAATCTTGCATAACCAAACTTTGACTTAGCTAATGGCAATGCAGTACCACCCCACTAGCCTTAATGGGAAAACTTTACTAATTCTCTATAAATCAGCTTCTGGATATCAGCTGATCTACAACTTGCAGGTTCACACTTCAGGGAAGAATCTTCCCGAAGGACCGTGTTCACTACTGACCTTGCAGGGATCAAGTGGGTAGTGGTAGTTCAGGGTGCTTCTTAATACATTGTCTTTTATTTTATATTCTGCTTGCTTCAAAAATAGATTCAGTGGTGTGACTTAATAATTATTGAATTCAAACATAAATAAATGCAATGAATTAATCATTAAATATCTAAGGTTAGGTTAGACATGAACTTCATAGACATTTAACTCAATTATTTCATTTAATGAATAAAGTTTTTGTTAAGTACCAGTTGACAAGTTGAGTACTTTATAATTATATACAATATACAGCAACATATACATCAAAATATACATCAAAAGAGTCTATTCTTGACTCTAATCAAATATCTTGGAAATCCCCTTACATTGACAAGTCATCTAGCACCTCCATATCACTGTTCATATAGTTTCTGTACTTAGTACCCCTTCCTCTCCAGATATGTGGTCTGACAACTCCCACTTACTCTTTAAGATTGAGCATTGCTTCCTTCCTAAACCAAGAGGCCCATTTATTCATTCATTCAGCCATCATTTATTGAGCACCATTTTCATGCCAATTACTATGCGCTTATGTAAGTTAGAGTGACACATAATTAAAAGAAGTAGTTACCTGATATGGGGTAAATTTGAGGTAGTAGTTACAATGGTGTGAGATACATGTTATGGTAATGAGGTAAATACAAAAATGGAGAATAAGTGTTTAGAGGCTCTTCTAGCAATCTGATGGTGACATATACCTGTTGAATCTAATAAAAAAATTGTGCACTCTTAAAATCTTATCATTTCCCTAGTAACCCCTTCTTATTACAAAAGTATTGGTCCATAATTTATTGGAAGTTTAAGAAACAGGTCCGTCACTACGGATGATGTAAGAAGTGCTACTTTGCACCACAAGCTCTAAACAGCCTCATTACTCTCATTTTCTTCTACCTGGAAAATGTCCCACCCACTTGTTCTTTGATTTTCTATTTAGATATTTTCTTCTCTTGGTGGTCTCCCATGACTTGTCGCCCTCCAGGAACCTGCTTCGGGGAAGCACCTTTTTCTCTGCTTAGAGAGAATCAGGGTTGTGTCTTAGCTGAACCAGCTGGACATTTTCTGCTCCTGTTATTAGAGGCATAAAGACCCTCCTGCCAGATGTTCTGTCTCACCCCAAGGCTTATTACGGACTTGCTTTCCAAACCTTTCCCTTTCCTGACCTCCAGGTTGCTTCCTAGGTGGCCTGACTCAATGCAGCTTCTTCCAGTAGTCCTGCTTTATGTCACCTTCATCCTTTCTTTATCATTTACTTTGTCCCTTCTTCTTCCTCTACCAATTCACACCATTCTCCTTAGGTCTGATAGATTATCTTACTACATTTCAAATATAACTCACTGGTTCTTGCCCACACCTGTTCTTACCACCACCATATCACCTTTCCCCATCTCTAGGTCTTCTTTCCTCCCCTCTGTTCTCCTCTCTTCTTCCTCCTCCTCTTTTTTCTTTCTTTTTTAAAGGAAAGGTGTAGGCAGAAATGAAGGTGAGTAGACAGGTAGACAGGAAGAGAAAGAAGGAAGAAGCATCTTTATTTTATATTTATTGAGTTGTTCACACTGATTGCTTCCTCATCCCCCACCCCTGGACCTGGGACTTGAACCCAGAGGTATGTTGCTTGCTCCTTTGGAGATGATTGACCTAACTACTACTCTACCAGGGCACACTTCTTCCTTCTCATTTCCTCTCTCCCATATTTAACATGCGTGCCCTATTATTTGTCAGTGGCAAGAAGATACACATAGAACTTAAACATCAAACTTATTATTATTCATAATTTAAATATTGTCTGAAAATATTGTGTAATAGAACTGCTTGTTGCCTGGATAAGAAGCTGAGTAAATTGCTGGATGAGAAAGAGAAATATAGGCCTAAATCAAATAAGGCCATCAATAGCCAATTTTTTATACTTTAAAATTTTGCTTTGAGCTTACCTAAGACACAGGTAGTAGTCTCTCTATGTGAAGGGCATCATTGTGGGACTGTGAGTCTGAAAGGAGTGAGACATTTCAGAACTTCTTTAGCAGAAATGTATTTTGATCTGAATTATCTGGATAATTGTTATCCATCCATGACTTCACATAAAGTCACTACATATATGTGTATGTAAAAGATATATATATATAATATTTTTAAATGTCATTCATTTATTAGATTAAAACACATTTTCATTTATGTAGGGTGGAAGTCTGGACATGGCTTAACTGAGATCTGAAAGCATCAGGTGGTCTGCATTCTTATCTGGAAGCTTGACTGGGAAAAATTTTCTTGCAAGTGCACTCAGATTGTATCTAATTATTATCTGTCTCTATCACCATCCCATGGCTATTTGTTGGCAATTCCCAACCTCTTTGTAACCTCAGCCACCTTCTGTCTTCCCAAAACTAGGACCACTTAATATCTTCTTGCAGTGCAGGTATACTTCTTCTAGTTCTCTCAACTAAAATTGACCAGACATTCAAAATCACTACAACATCCACTTAACATTTCTCTGGGAATCCTCATCAATTTACCATTAATGCTGGTATTGTCCTGATGTGGAGTTTCAAATATGTTCTCTGAATCTTGATTTCAGATTGGGTAACACTTATTCTGTCTTGCTGTTTCTCAGTGATTCTTATCTTCAGATTTATGTTGTTCCATCTACCCTCTTGCATCATGATTTGAGACTTACTTCTTGAACTAGGAGTTGGGACCCTACTAAATAATTGCCCACAACTTGCCTTCCTGTCTAGATTATCCAGCATTGCTTATCCCAGATTGTCTGTCTCAATGTTCCTCCCACCTACCGGGATCTCCATTGACTCACCTTCAAACCTCAATTGCATGATTGGATTATGGCTTTATATCCCTTTTGGATGTGTGTTTTGCCTACTGGATTGAACCATTCATTCAAATCTGTGTCTCAAAGAGTTTCTTTCTCCAAGAAATCAGACATGCCAAAATTGATGCCGACACTTGCCATATATGCCAGAAATCTTCATGTAGGAGGATATGATGGACAAGGTGAAAAATGATTAAACTCTAAGAAATTGTTGTTTTTCTGTAGACAAAGAAGGAGGTGAAGCTCTGTGAGTGTGGAAGCAACGTGAGCATAGACATGTAGTTAGAAAGTGATAAAGGTTGAATAACAACTCTTGTGTGTCCTCTTATACACGGCCATTCTCCTGTTGAAGCCTTTTATTTGCCCTCTCTAAACATGCCATAGGAGGAATCCATATATGTGTCAACTGAGTATCCTGTGAGCAAAATCAGGAGTTAAAGTTAACTGAGTTTCAAGACGAAGATACAAGAAATCGGTGGTGCCATTATCTGAAGCCAGGAACACTGAAGAAGCGCTAAGTCTTGGAAACTCATCAGACTGAGGGAATGATAGAACCATAAATGTGCTGTTTCTTCTTTCTTCAAGAATATAAAGGATCCATTTAATATTACTGAGTCTAGTATCTCCAAACACGGAAAAATTGCCATGAACCCTAGTATCCTTCTTCATCAGGTCCGAGGGGACTCCTGAATCAGTGTCAGGATTCCGAGTCAGCATCTATTTTTGACTTTTTGCTAACTGTCCTCAGCAATGTTCATACATTGAAGTCTGTAGAATCAATAACACTTGGGTGAGATACTTAGCAATCTCCAAGAACCACAGTCCCACAATCTTTTGTGTTCCTACAAGCAGAAATATTTATTGGAGCACAGTGGAGACAAAGTTAAGCTAGATTTTGGTTGATTTATGACCTTTTAATCTAGCTTCAAGAAGAGCAAGGTCTTTAAAATCAGGGAATTCTGGAGTAAGATTTTGGTGCAACTGGTCAGTTGCTGATCATGGGCAAATTTATCCTTATGAACCTAAGTTCTGCAATAGAAAGACATTACGATTTTCCATGGTTATTATAGAGATAAAAAATGATTTGCACATTTAGAGTACTTTGTACAGGATCTTTAAAGTGAAGTTCCCTTTTTTCCTTACCCCCTAACCAAATAAAAGCATTCATCAGAACCATTTATCTAGCCAGAAAATGTAAGAGAGCACATTTTTGTGAGTGCCTCCTTTAACAACATTCCCCCAAGATTGTGTGCACTTTTCCCTTTCTCATCTCACAGTCATTCTTGGTGGGAAATACTGATGTTGCTGCCTCTGTATCAACCTTTTCCTTACCTGTTGAATAGTGGCAGCATGATTGGGGTGGAATTAAAAACACCCCCATCTCAAGGTCACTAAGCCTACCGTAGAAGTCCTGCTCTCCTTTCCATGAGGATTGACTCAGTGATTTTGGTCTTTGGGTCATTTGCATGTATTTCCAAAATTAAAAAAAAATTAATAGGAAACAATGAAAATTTTAAAATGTTACTTTCCTTGCAAGAGAAAGTCCGTTATGGTTGTGATTAGTGCTGTCTATGAAATATTTCTGATTCTCCTCCTAGGCACATGGCAGGGTGTCATTTGCCTGTCTTTGGTGTTAGATGAGGCAATGTAAATATTCTTTGGCCAATGAAATGTAGGTAGAATATTTATTATATCCACATAGAACTTTAGGAGTCAATGTAAAATGTATAAATTACTTTCTCTCCACCACAGCGAAGGGCATATCTCAAAGCAGTAGATGTTCTGAAAGCTTAGATCATGTAGTCAGGATAACTTGGAGTATAAATTCCAGTGAAATACCATGATAAACTTTCATTTTAAACTACTAAACTCTGGGCGTTGGCCATTATCACAGCATAACCTGGCCTAGCCTGAGTGAAACATCATTTTACAGGGTTCAGTTAGAATTATCTTTCGTCTCTCCGTATCTCTCCATCTAGTCCCCTGACTTCACTGATGTCACACTGTCACAATCTTATCTATTCTGTGTAGTGGCACCAGACTTTTTAACTAGTTGGCTGTTGATATTTTACTTGGCTATATCACAGGAATTTAGACATTTTGAATATAAGATGATTCCTACTTTTCACCATTTCCCACTAAAATGCTTCTCTTGCTCTTTTTTTCCAACTTATGTTAAAGGCTATCTAAGAAGGTGCTCATGCCAGAAATCCGGGAGTTATTTTCTACACCTTCCTTTCCCTCAGAACACTTTATATTGTCCATGGTTAAATATAAGTGATATTAAAATATCTCTCATTCGTCCCTGAGACACCCTACTCTTACCACCTTTCCTTGTGATCTGTAATCATCCTTTAACATTTCAACATCACTTCCTTCCCATTCTCTCCAGCTAGATTAACCATTCAATATATGTAATAATTATGTCACTTCTCTGCTCAAAGATTCCTTCAACAAATCCATAATTTACTTAAAATTAAATAGGCTTTAAAATGCATTGGAGAAACCCTGAATGATTTGATTTTTCCTACTTGTCTAATATCTTACTCTGCAGCCACTCTAGCAGACACCCATCTTCCATCACTTCCTTTAACATCCCAAGATTTTTCACCTCTGAGCCTTGACATTATTTGCGTGTTCTTCTCCTTCTAGGATGGTTGATGTTCTTTTACTCATCCACTTGACTAATTAAATATAGATTAAAAAATAATTATCATCTCAGGCCATTTCTAACTACCAAACTTTAGCGGGTAGTTTTCTCTCTCCAACACTATTCTCCTTTACCACTTGGTCATTTTTTTGATAACATTTTTATTGTTTATAATTATATATTAAATTGTGTTATTTTTGTTTGTCTTTTTACTCTCACTAGACTAAACTCAATGAAGTAGAACTAAAAGTGTTTTCCTCATTGTCCTATACCATGCATCCATGACAATGCCTGTCATTAAAGTGAATCAATAAAGGAATGAAAATATTTAATAACGCACCTCATATGGGTGCATATAACAGTGGTAATAAACCTCTAAGTCATTTGGCATGTGCAAACAAATGTTTATCACCCTGGAACTGTCAATCATAAAATGGTAGCAATATTATCTTATGAATGAGGAGGACATGAGAAATTCACTCTGGGGTAGGCAGGAAGTACTACTGAAGAAGCATTTAAATTAAAGAAAAAAGAGGTGGCTGTATTCCGAACTAGTTTTGTTTCCCCAGCTGTAAATGTTAATAGGACTAAATGATATGTTAATTTCCTAAACGCCATCTAGAATTCTTATTGCCAATTTTGCCCAGAACCATTCCTATAGGACATCTTTTGCCTAAGCTTTTTCTTCTTTTGGTATGAAGGAAAATTTGCAATATTCTGGAGGTGAAATAAAGAACCTGTTGGTGGGGAGAATGGAAGAAGATATATGTGGCAGCCATATGCCCCTTCCATGAAGTGTGGACATCTGTTATATGCTGTCACAGTGTGGTCATTTTAATTAAAATGAATTATTCCAGGAAGTAAAGGCTCGAAATTAAAAAAAAATTGAATAGTAAATAAAACACCCATAGGGATAGTCTCTGACATATTGCACTTGAATATTTCCCATTCCTGTTCAGTGTAATCCAACAGAAATGAAAAGTCCAGATAAATTCTCTGTGATGCACAAGAAGTTGCAGTCCTCATCTTCTTTGGCCACTGAAATACAGGATCAGTTAATAATTTTGACTCATAATTAATTATCATGTTCTTTCAAAAGGAACTTGTCTTTACTCTTCAATATCTGTGTCACCATCCTGGCATTAGGATCAAACTCAAACTCTGATCACCCACTGAAGAAACAGAAAAACCTTTTAAATGTAGATGAGGAAAATAATGAGACATGCTTCAAATAATGCAGAATAAGAATGGGCTAAAAATAAGTGGCATTTATTAAATGGTTGCAGCATGCCAGGCACTATGCTAAGTGCCTTACATGCTTTATCTCATCAATTCTTACAAAAGAACAGTGAGGTGTTACTAATAGGACAAAACTGAAATTAGGAGATTGTGTAATTTTTCTTAAAGTTTCACCTCTAATGAAAGATGGAGAGAAAACTCCATCTCATTTGTCTGACTCCAGACCAAGTATGCTAAAACATTAGAGGAAACTACCTTCGAAGAACTAAAATTCCGTATTTTAAAACCTAAGTTTATTTCCAATTTCTCCCCAGTTCCCACTTTCACCTCTGGGCATAAATCACAGTTTGGGAGGCAACTGGACCCAAGAGAATCAGGTCAACAGCAAGATGCACCAGACATCCATTTCTTGTTTTATATCCATTGTGGTTTTGTATCCATTATGGTCAAGTAACAAAACTGTTAGCCTTATGAGCATTATGATTGTCTGCCTGGGCAAATCCCTCCAAAATTCCTTCAGAGCAATCACACATTTTGCTTTTTCATTTGCTCTTTACCTAGAATTGAATTTGTCTATTTTGAGCATATGGCGACTACTACTTCTTTACAAATAAGTGGCTGAATGCAGACAATTGCAAACTGCAATAGAAGATCAGACAAGACCCTTTGGGATGGATGGGATGGGAGCCAATGGACAATAGACTGTGGTCAGGGTGAAGGGCAGCCAGCCACTAGAAACCTGACTCATGCCTGGTTATCTCTTCATACCAACATAGTGCCCTGAAAGATAATGGCATTGGGTGAGGAAGTATCATTTGTTTTTATGTGCAGGTATGAAAAAGAGTTTTGGAAAATATTGAAGAAAACCAAAACTTAAATTCAATTTGCATACATTGGAAGATGAAATTTTCAGGAGTTTGGTGTAAAACGGACATGACAAAATGATTTGAAAATTATTTTATTAACTCTTCATTTTGTTATAAAATGCTCCAAAGTCCTCACTGGCAATGAAAAGAGTGTCCCCTTACCAAATGCCTGTAACACAGCATCAGGCTTCAGCTCAACTCCTGGAAAGTCACCAGCTGTTAATCTGGGAAATTCTTGTTCCCTGGACTGGCTATTTTCATCAACTCTACCCAGTGAAAGAAGTAGAGCTCAACATTCCTTTAACAGTATGATATGTGTTACTATTCCAATGTGGAATCCTGAGTGATTTGCAAGTAGTTTACAGAAGAATCGAGCATTGATGATTACAAAGTTTTGTGACATTTTTGGACTTACAAGCTGACCACATAAAATGATCTTTTCTCCAGAAATAGGACATCATGCTTTCTACAGATATTTCAAATAAATGTCAGAGGTCAGTTTTCTTAGCTAGACACATAGAGCGCAAATGCCTTTCTGTCACAAATCCATGAGGATGGTATACCTGGAAGATGCAAAGTGAATTCAATTATCTGACTAAAAAGAAACTTCTTATTCTCTTCCACACTTGCGCTGAAGATCTTGTCTCTACAGCCAGTACAATCTCATCTCTACACACCTGAGCTTCCTGTGGTGACCCACTGTCTGGACCTCTCCTGATGTTCTGGGTTCTGGGTCTATGACCCACTTATGAGTCATTCTGCGAGCGCTTTATTATATCTGGGACATTGAATAACTGAAAGCGGTCTTTTGAAAGGGAAAGTTTGAAAAGAAAGTTAGAAAGTTTGAAAGAGGAAACTGGAGGATAGAAGTGGAGACTGCCTTAAAGAAGGAAAATAATGTTCTAATCAGACGCCATATAAAGTCATCCTATTGCGTCTTACCTCCAGTATTTGTCCTTTACAAAGAAATATGTTCTTCTCATTATCAGAAACAGCTGCATCAATTTTTCTTACAGTTGGAGGAAAACCCAAGGTATAGATGCTTCTTGGATAACCTGCTTGGACCTCAGTTCTTCTGATAGCCCAGTGCTTATTTCCTATAGTTAAAAAAACAAACAAACCCAGGAAGTGTTGAATGAAGCCTTTTGGACTGAGAAATGATTTTAGTGCATTGTGGTAGAAATTTAATTCCAGTTGCTAATCTAATACCCAGTTCATTGCTAAGGCTAAATAAATACTCCCGGAATGAGTAAATTAATGTTATGTATACACATAAATAAGTTGATAACCCTGGTCTACTGCCCTTTCTGGATCAGATACTCATTTTCTATAAATTATAATGACCAGTCCTAGTTAGCACTTACAAATACTGCAAACATTTTTTTTTTTTTTTTTTTTTTTTTTTAATGAGAGTTTGCTTTGGTCTGATACTTTCTTCTGGGTAGACCTGGCATTCTCATTTCCCTCAATCCCAGCACACACACTGTCCAGCATACTGACAGCTCCTCCTTGCTGTCTGCCTTAAAATATGAGTCCCTTTTAGTTCTGACCTCTAATAATAAGCACAGCACCCTGCACATTGCAAGCAATAAATACATGGTAGATAAGTTAATGAATAATGGCACTGCTTTAGAGTTAAACAACACTTTATAATTCCAGTGCAATTTTACTTCATCCTCATTAAGATGAGATAATCAGAGACACATTTTTTTTTTAATCCACAATACAGTCTGACATTTAAAAATACTCCCAAATCATGTGTGAATTGAGGAAAAGTAAAAATGGAAATTTAAAACAGAAATGAATAAAATGAAAATACTGCATAGCAAAACTTGTTGGATCAAGCAAAAACTAGGAAGAAGTGGATATTTATAGGCATAAACATTATATTAGAAAAGAAGAAAGACTACAATAAGGAATTTATCAAACTTAAGTTATAAAAAATAACAATGAATTGAAGGAACAATAATTAGGGAATAATAAGGATATAGATAGAAACTACCTAATGGAGTATCAAAATCCAATAGACTTAACAAAGTTAAATTAGTTCCTTGAGAAGACCAATAAAATTGTTAAATATCCTGCTATCCAGTAAAATTCCTGGAGAGAAAATTACTCAAATTTAATGTTAAGAATGGAAGGGGGAACAAACTTATAGCAGTAATTCAGATAACAGCAAAATAATATTCAGGACATTTAATAGCAGTTGATTTGAGAATAGAAAAAATTGAAAAAGTTCTAAAAAAATGTTAACAAAACTGACTCAAAAAGCAGTAGGAACTCAAATAGCATATTGACAATAGGACAAATGGAAACACCACTTTAAAATCTGACAAAGGAACCAGCAGACCTGAATAATTCCAATAGTTAATGTCTTTATCTCTGCACCGGTGCTACCTCATCTCAAGCTCTGTGAAAGCTCTAGAGTGCAGGATATGTCTGCTTATCTTTTTCAGAAGTATCAGGCTATTCTTGGTCTTTGCTCTTCCACATAAATTATAGAACTAATTTGTTCAGTTCTATACATTTTTTTGGCATTTGAATTGAAATTTTCTTGTACCCATAGATAAACCATAGCAATTTTACTATATTGAATTTTCTATTCGTGGACATGGAATATTATCTATTTAAATAGATCTGACTGAATATTTCATATCAAACTCTATTGTTCTCTATACATACCTTACTTAAGCAGTGGTACTAGGCTTTGTGGTAATAAATCATTCAAAATTTAATATAATGGATAAAAGCTATCCTTGATGAAATTTTTGCAATAAGCTTTATTTCAATAATAAATTATAATTCAATAATAAGCAATCACATATAGTACTTACTTTTAAAAATAAAAGCAATATCCTTGCTAGTTACTTCATATGAAGCATCCAAGTCTGATGGAAGAGAGGGCCAAAATATGGAAATCAAATGAAATTCAAGTTCAAGGTTCCAATGAGACCTGTTCCAAAAATACCTGCAATGCATAAAAATTAAGTACACTTTTCTTTATTCTTTATATATATGAAAAAGGAAGCATACTTATCTCTTTGAATCAAGCTAGTTCAGAAGACTGTACTAGATTTTCCTCTTCCTTAAGATCCAGGGGAATGAACTTCATGGCAAGAAATGTGTTAGCAATGTAATTATTTAGCTTGGTGTCATTCTAAAAGCCCATAAAACAGTGTGCATATTACATGCCCATTAATATTTTTTAAAAAATTAGAAAAACATGTCTTTTTCATACTAGATGTGAATATAAAATCTTTGTCAAGAGACAAAAGGTAGCAGCAGTTGCACATGTCGGGAGAATTGGGGATCATAGGTCAGAGACAGGAGGGAGATTTTCTGTTAACTATATCTTTCAGTGTTGCATTAATACTGTGCCATAAACATCACTTTTTCTAAAATTACTTAAATGACTTGCTGTGTTCAAAGTGTGTTTTAGAATCTGGGGAAAGAAAAGCAAACAAACAGATTGAAAAAAAAACAAGAACAATTCCTTCCTTCATTGTTCTTACATCCAAGTGTCCAAGATTAGTTCTTATATATCTGTGAAAATATATCTGGACAATTTTAAGGAGATGTTAAAATAAAAAAGAACCTGATCTGAATGATTTCAAAATGTAGAGGTATCTTTTATTTAAAAATCTCTATCGGGTTTCATTTTCCCTTTTTAAGTTTTGTACTTCAAAAGAATAGATGGGAAAATATCATTTGTAGTCTGATCTGTCTTTAAAGAATAGGATTTCTCCCCTCAGAGTGCTGACTGCATTGAAGGACAAAACAGGATCACACGCGACCGGTGTCTCAGGTTCTGGAGGCACCATGGGGTCAGTTGGGGAAGCAGGAGGAGGACCTAAAGGAACAGACATGGGGATGCAAAATGAGAAGAAATGAGATACTTCTGTCAATTTGCATGCTTTTCAAGCATTCTCAAAGTGCTCTGTGTTAAAACATCATGTAGCATTTTAAAGCTTTCCAGGAGAGCATCATTACAAAGCTTACAAAGCTTTCCTAAAGAACATGGAGAATCAAGAGTCTTGTTTTCATCATCACTCACCGTACAGGGACTGAAGGCCATTCACATCATCCTGAGAAAGGCAGAATCAAGCCAAGTCTGTGAATGTATTGTAGACAGGGTACATTAGAGCTTTGGGGTTCCCGAGTGAAAGAGACCCAGGAAATGGCCAAGTTCATGAGCAGCAATGAGGAATAAATTAGTCCCTATTTGATAAACCGTAAAAGTTTAAAATCTAACAGTATGTATTCCATAAATACACGTAGCAAAACACAGGCCAGCTGTTAAGGCCATCTTTTGAAACCAGTCTTTTCCTTACTCTAAATTGGTTATTCAATAGGCATATTCCATGCTTCATAGATACCATGTACTTTTCAAGGTTGATTTGAAGTCAATATATAAGAGAGTTTTCACCATATTCCTCCCTAGTTCTCACTTTGGTCAGAGAAACCAGATCACTTTTCATATATTTGACAGGTATCTAGCCAGAGATGAGCTGAGTTCAGGGAAAGGAAAAACCAGAGCCAGAAAATAATAGACTTAATCCAGACATCAACACAGACCCATAGTGGTGCCGACCCAATTTAATATACCAAAAACCAGGAGGCCAATACAATTAAGTGCCAGGAAGCTAAACACAATTGGGTTTAAAGTAAAGGTAAACTGCTAAGGCTCCAAACCTACCTGCCAAGGTGCACAGCTACTAAAAAGAAATCGATCATAATGGAGCTGATACAAAACCTTCCAGTCAATTTGAAGAGACCACTGATGGGCCAGTAGAAAACTTTGTACCACCCCAGATGCTGAAGGACAGATTGAGGATGGAATGTGAGCAGCTATAACCCCTTAAACACTGAGAACTCCACCCTATCATCTCTCCTCTGGTGGACCCATTCTCTCTTGGGGAGTGCTTTCTTCCCTTCTCTCTAAATAAAACTAAGCCGGCTTGGCTATAAGAGGCAGAGACAAGGGAGTCCTATGGGCTCTAAATGAAACTTTATTGTCCCATGTGCAGGCCGCGAAAGCTCCTTTCTCAGAAGAGACAGAAAAGAGCCATCTGAGGGAAGCTGTGAGAGAGGTTTTTAAGGGGTTAGTCTTTGACTAGCACGGAAGGAGCTACAGGTGGAATTCCCATAAGGCCATCTAGCTAGCTGAGTTGTTGATTTAGAGGTAGGGAGTTGATGGGCTGGAATGTCAGGCAAGTGCGGAGGGGTGGGGTTGGAGTCATTGAGTTTGTTAAACAGGGTTGGTTGTGGGGAGCGGGTAGTTGAAGAGCATCTGGTCTTGCTTCAGACTGCAAAATGTTCCATTTCTCATACTTGGCTGGAAAGTGACAACTTTGAGTTTTGTTTTCTTTTGTCTCCTGTATCGAAAACCTCTTTTGTTTCATCCCTGTGTTTTAACATTCCTTCCTTTTGCTTGCTCTCCAGGTCATGCTCTGGAAAAATCCTTTCCAAACGCAGAGACACACACACGTTTACACTGTGTCATACTGATAGGGTTAATCATTTCTAAAACTAGTAGCATATAAATAAACATAACTCTTCACTATCTCTAAACTACAAAGTTATTCATCTTTCAGATTGTTATATATGCCAGTTGCAACCTCACTTGAAATTAATCAGGGTAGTCACATTATTTTTCTAACAACAAAAATTCTGGTAATTTCTTAGGGGGATTTAGTCTGAATTGTTTTTCCTCCTCTTCATCTTAATAAAATCTGAATTGTGAAAAATCTTCCTGGTAGTAAGTGCCATTGGTTGTGCACAATCTTTAGTTTAAAACAGAAATGGAACAGCTTTCTGCAGTACAAAAACAACTGGATTCAGATTTTTATATTATGAAAAGAATTGTTATTGAAATTATCAAGTCTCCAGCAATTATGCAAAAATAAATAGTTGTTCAAATATAACTAGATCATTTCAGGCACCACAAACTTGCAGTTTGTATTCTCAATAAAGATGCTTCATTATATTTCATCAGAGAGATCCCAGCCAATCTTGAAAATAGCAGTTGTTACAGCAGTGCATTTTCAAACTTCAGAAGCCTCTTAAAAATAATAACAATAACATTAGTGTTGTTTTTATATTTCGTAAATTCTTTCAGAATCATTTTAGGGGGGAAAAAATCTCCTAAACTAGAAATAGTGACATATGTAGATCACAGATGACCTAACAACTTCAGTCATTTTTTTGAAATTTTTCTTGACCTTTACTTGCAAGAGAAAAGGAAGCAAACAGGAAGAGAAGAAATCCTAAGGCAATTGTAGAATTGGAATTAATTCAACGCAATTCATTCTACCTAATCCTTAATCCTTAAATTAAAGTAATGAAAAGCGTTATATGTTCCTCCTAAGACCTCAGTTGTTGAAAAAAGCTTGAATGGAGCTTACAATAGTGTACTTGCTGGGGGCAAAAAAGAAAATACAGGCATTTTATGAAGTTTTTCATAATGATTGAAACAAATAATGCTTCTGATTTTTCCTACTTGAATAACCAGAAATTTCAGTTATTATAATATTACATTTGCTACTCATCCTGAATAATCAAATTATTCTTGGATGGCATTAGATATTACTCCTGAAACTATCTAAGAGAGATTTGCAATTCACTTGTCCATTGTTCATAATTATCAAAGTGAACATCTCCTTGGAGGCTAGGCCCCAGGGCATAGGCATGGGCCAAACTAGAGTTTGGTTCATTGAATTGATAAAAGTCTCATGTTCTGGTAGAGAAAAAAATGAATGGAAATTAAGTATTAGGAACCTCTTTTTGTCCTTTTTCAGGGAAACAACATCAGATAATCCATTTTATTACTTCTGACTATAAAAATGATCATCATAAATCTTGGAGAATATAAGTGGAGTCACTTACTCCTAGAGTTTCAGAGCTTTCTCAATGGCAGAATCAACAACATCTCTTGGCAAATCCTGTGTATAAGCTATAAGTCTTTAAGATAAAAAATGAAGATATTTTCTTTGGCAACAGTAATTCAATAAAAGTTTTGATGTTATGTATCAGCCTCTTTGAACCCATTATCTGTAAGTCAGGCAATTTGTTCTCCACTTGGGCATGCCAGGAAAGGCACTGAAGTGACCGACGTCAGGAACCCCACATCTGGGCTTAAGCATCATCTCCATTGTATCTGAGCCCAGCTGCCTGTCACCTCCAACCCCAATAGCTTTTGCATTTTTTTTTGTTTTTGTTTTTTTAACCACAGGACTACTGGCCTTTCTGCTAACAAACTGTTCCACATCTTTTGCAAGGTTGTAGTAATTTTCTAGGTATCTCTAATGGAATAAGTATAATTGAAGGTCATTTTTATGATTTTTAGTCTTTTACTCTAGCTTCACAATCTATTTTTAATTATTTTTAGCTTGTCGAATCAGAAGTATGTGTCACACTTTAATCTGCTTTTTCATTGAGGTTCCTTTTAGTTATTTTATCTTCTTTTAATTTTTAAATTGTATTGAAATTTTGTTTGTTAACCAAGTAAGGCACTAGAAATTAAAATGTCAGATTCAACATGCTTCATGAAAGAGAAATCCTCCTTTGACATTATTGTGTGTGTAGTTTGGCTAAATGTATCGAATTTCTTCTACTTTACATTGTTAATAAAGCTCTAGCTCAAAACTAAAATGGGATAAATTCTTTTGTCTAAATTTATTATTTATACTAATTATACTATTGCCTGATATTAAAGATCAAAATGTGCATGTCTTCCTCAATTATTTTAACTAAAGAAATTCTAAAGCCACAGAAAATTCATACATTTTTCATGCATACTTTTCATTTAGCCCCAAAGCCATTGTCACTATTTTATTTTATAACCTTGATTATTATAGCCCCTTCTGTAAGGTTTTTCTGGGCTCCGCGAGGAGAAAATTTCGATCAGACGGAAAGCAGAATAGTCAGGGCTTTATTGGACTTTGCGCTCCCGGGCGAAACTCCCAAGTCCGCAAAACGGGCCTGGGGAAGTCGCGCCCAGAACAAATGGGTACCGGCTCTTGAAGCAGAGGAATTTCGCGGGCTTCCCATATCACGATTGGGGATTGGCCCTGTGAATCCAGGTGTGGGGGTCGCATCCCTTATTCTGACGTCATCCACCTTTTTCCCCCGGGCTTGGCCGCCGGGCATTTCCTCTGACCCTGCCCGCTGTCCCGTCTTTCTGAGCCAGCCTAACACCTTCCAATGCCTTTTTTCCCTTCTCTGTTCAAATGAGGGGACTTTCTACCTCCAGCACTTTAATATTGTATAAGGAAAAATTACTTCAATACAATAACCTCTGATCCAACCACTCTGCTTTGTGTGGCCAGACCAAGCAGGTACATTTGTTTTCCTCCTTGGACATGCCACCCATGATTACCTGGGCAAGTTCGGTGTCTGGGTCCTTCCCTGAGTCTCCATTCAGTGGCTAAGTCAAGCATGTGGACAGACACAGCAGCACAAGGACAGCAAGGTTCTTCATTCTTATGTCCTTATCTCAGGAAAACAACTTCTTTACTTGTAGGCTTCTGTCTGTACCCTCTAGTTGCTATCCTTTTATAGGGTGGGCAATATCTGAATAGCATGAGTCATGCATATGTTTTTAAAATCTGAGTGGCATCAAGAATGTTTACAAAAATTCAATGAAGATGATAGACCCTACATCAGAAATTTTCTCGCAACCTTCTAACCTTAAATAATGAAGGAATGGTTAACTTCTAGGAAGTGGCTTTTGTGTTTGTAAAGAAAAAAAGAATGAAAAGGTAACTAGCCTTTGTGTTTACTGAGAGGTAGGTGACAAAGCTGGTATAATGTCACATAGCTGGACATTTTAAAGTCAGTGCAATTTTTAAAAATCAGATATAGATGGGTTGTGAATAAAAAGATGACTGAGAAAACCAATGCAGTTGTGGTCTTAATATGATTATTGCTATCTAGGAATATTTGAAGAGACACTTTTTTTCTTGGGTCCCTGTTTAGAACAACTATTGCTGACTTTTAGATGGACTTACCGGTCCTGGAGGAGTAGTACTGTGAGAAGGACGTGATGGAAAGAGGACCTGCAATGAAAGGAAGGAGTAGACTAGACGAGATGGGACTTCTAGGACTAGAAGTTCTGTCCTCCAACTTATAGTTGTGGAGAAATTTGGGTATGCAAGGAGTTAGTTAAGTGAACCTGTGTTTAATGTAGCCAAGTAGCATGGTGGCACTGGAATGGACATCAGCTAGACAATCTGAGAATGGGGGACTGACAACTATACTCAGAGAATTCAGCAGAATTTGAGCAAATTTATGATGATTTCTGTGGGCCATTGTTTTGCCATTTACAAAAATGGGGTTGATGTAACCTCACTCACAGGGTTGTCATGTATACTCTATGATGGAGAATAAGTCTCCTCTAATGCCCACAAATATCTTATTTTAATTTAAATTTATTTGATTGAGGAATTGCATTATAACACTTGAAATTCTTCAAAAAATTAAGAATGGAAATCCCATTAATGTTACCACAAGTGTTAGGGTTTCACGTTTTCGACAGCTGCATAGTAATTCATTGTATTTGTATACAAAATCTTTTTTTATATACTCATCTGTCTGTGGTCATTTAGGTTGTCTCCAGTTCTTGGCTATTGTAAATAAGGCTGCAGTGACCATGGGGATGCATATATCTCTGCATATAAGCATTGTTATGTTTTTAGGGTAAATACCCATAGAGGAATAACTGGATCATATGGGTTTCCATTCTTATTCCTTGTTTTCCATAATGGTAGCACCATTTTATTATACTCCCACCAGTAGTACATAATAGTTCCCTTTTCTCTGCATCTAGCACTTGTTTCCATTCTTTTGAATAATAGCTGTTCTCACACGTGTGAAATAATATTATCATTGTTGTTTTGATTTGCATTTCTAGTGACAAGTGAACATCTTTTCATGTGTCTTTTGGCTATTTGTATGTAGCGTTAAAGTGTCTGCTAAAATCATCTGCCCATTTTTAAATTGCATCATTAGTTTTTTTGTTCTCGAATTTTATTAGTTCTTCATATATTTTGGATATTGACCCCTTATCAGAAGAGTGATGTGCATATACCTTCTTCCATTCAGTAGGAAGTTTTTTGTTTTAATGATATTTTCTTTTTATGTACAGACATTTTTCAGTTTGGTGTAATCACATTTATTTATTTTAAATTTTATTTTTCATACTATTGGAATTGATTTCCCAAAGACATCTCTTAGGTCAATGCTTTGTGGTATTTTTGCCTTTGTTTTTCTTCTATGCATTTTATGGTTTTCAGCCTTGCAACTAAGTCTTTGATTCATTTTGAATTAATTTTTGTGTATATTGTTAGGCAGTGATCTCATTTCAGCTTTTCACATGTGGCATTTCAGTTTTCCTAACACCATTTATCGAAGAGACTCTACTTGCCCCATTGTAAGCCTTTGGTTCCTTTAGTCAAAAATTAATTGCTCATCTATGTGTGGATGTATTTGTGTGCTTTCAATTCTGTTCCATTGATCTGTATTTCTATTTTTATTCTAATACCATGCTGGCTTGATATTATTGTTTTGTAGTAGAGTTTGACATCAGTGAGTATGATACATCCATTTTTGTTCTTTCTCCTCACGATAGTTTTTGCTGTACTAGATATCTTGTAATTCTAAATAAATTTCATATTTATTTTTGTTCTATTTATGTGAAGAATGTCTTTGGGATTTTGGTGGGGATAGCACTAAATCTACATATTTTTAGTGCTCTCTGGCTTTTATGCTAATTCTTGCAGTGCAAGAGCATGGGATAGCTTTTCATTTCTTTGTGTGATATTCCATGTATTTTAGCAATGTCTTATAGTTTTAACAGTATAGGTATTACATTCTTTGGTTAAGTTTATTCCAAGGTATTGCCTTTTTTTACATGCAGTTGTAGATGGGATTGTTTTCCTGAGTTCTCTTTCCATAGTTTTGTTACTTGCATACAGAAATGTGACAGATTTTTTTTAATATTAATTTTGTAGCCTTCCACTTTACTGTACTTGTTTATTCTTGAGTCTTTCGGGCTTTCTATATATATTGTGTCATCTGAATATAATTATAGTTTCATGTCTTCCTTTCCCATTTGGATACCTTTTTCTTGTCTAATTACACTGACTAGTACTTCCAACACTATATTAAATAATAATGATAAGGGTTGACATCCTTGCCTTTTCTGATTTTAGTGGGAAAAGTTTCAGTTTTTCTCCATTGAGTTATGATGTTTGTTGTGGGTTTCTCATCTGTAACTTTTATATGTTGAAGTACATGCCATATATACACATTTTTTAGTACTTTTAAACATAAAAGGGTGTTGAATGTTTTAAAAATGCTTTTTCTGCGTCTACTGAGATGATCATGTGTTTTGGGTTTTTTTTTTTTTTTTTGTCCTTTTAGTTTAGTCCTTCTATCACATTTATCAACTTAATCTCTGTAGAAATATCCTTGCATCCATGGAATAAATCAATCTGATCATTGTATATGACTCATTAGTAAGTCGTTGAGTTCAGTTTTCTAGTATTTTGTTGAGGATTTTTGCATAGTCATTAAATATGCAGGTCTGTAATTTTCTTTGTTGATGCAGTCTGCATCTGATTTTAGAGTAAAAATAGTGTTGGCATCATAAAAAGTTTTTGAAAGTTTCTTCTTCAATATTTTGAAACAGTTTGAGGATTGAAGGATTGACATTAATTCTTTTTTGAATGTTTGGTAGAATTCTCAAGTGAAGCCCTCTGGTCTGGGGCTTTTGTTATTGGGGAGATTTAAAATAATTTTTTCAATTTATTTGCTTGTGATTGATCTGTTCATGATTTCTGTCTCTGCTTGGTTTAGTCTTAAAATGTTTTATGTTTTCAAGAACGGGTCCATGTTTTCTAAGTTATCCAATTTGTTGTCATACAGGTGGCCATAGTATTCTCATATGAGCCTCTGTTTTCCCGCTGCATCAGTTGTGATTATTCTGCTTTTGTTCCCTGTTTTATTTATTTGTGTTTTCCTTCCTCTTCTCTGTGAATCTAGCTAGTAGCCTCTATTGTCTATTCTGTCAAAAAACAAACTCTTGGTTACATTGATATTTTAAAAATATTCTTTTATGTCTGTTTCATTGATTTCTGTTCTAAGTTTTATTATTTCCTTCCTTCTACCAGATTTTGGTTAAAATTTTTTTCTACTTCCTTTAGGTGAAGGTTTAGGTTTTCCTAATTTGTGATTTTTCTGATTTCCTGAGATAGAATTGTATTGCTATAAATTTCCCTCTGATTTCTGCTTTTGCTGCATTCCACAGATTCTGATAATTCGTGTTTTCATTTTCATTTGATTCCAAATATTTTTTAATTTCACCTTTGATTTCCTTCTCTACTCTGTTGTTCAATAAAATGTTTATCCTCCACTCTTTTGTAGTTTTCTCTCCTTCCTCTTTTGGCTGATCTCTAGTTTGATGCCATCGTGATCCAAAAAAGATGCTAGATATGATTTCAGTCTTTGAAAATTTATTGAGATTTGATTTGTGTTCCAACAAATGGTGCATTCTTGAGAATGGTCTATGAGCACTTGAAAAGAATGTGTATTTTATTGTTTTAGGGTGGAAATACTCTATGTATTTTAAGTCAAACTCTTCTAATTTGTTGTTTAAAGCTATGGTTTTATTTATTGATAGTATGTCTGGATGATCTGTCTTTTACTGAGTGTAGAGTGTTAAAACTCTCCTACTATTATTGTGTGGTAATCAATGTCTCTGTTTAGATCTGTTAATAATTGCCTCATATATTTGAGTGCTTCTTTTCTGTGTGCATATATATTAGTAGGTCTTATAGCTTTCTATTGTATTGATCCCTTTATCATGAACAATTACCTTCTTCATCACTTGTTACCTATTTTTGCTGGAAGTCTATTTTATCTGGATGACCATAGCAGTACCTGCCTTTTTAGATTCACCATTTAGTTGGAATACCTTTCTCTATTCCTTCACTTTATGTCTGTTTGTCTCCAGACAGGTAACTTAGGTAACTTTCTTAAAAACAGCATATAGTTAGGTTTTGTATTTTAATCCATCTACCCACTCTTTAATTGGTGAGTTCAATTTTATTTGTTAAAAAGAACCAATATTCCATTTACATTTATAATAATTATTGGTAAATGAGTATTTGCAACTTCCATTTTGATTTTTGTTTTCTGATTTTGTCTAGCTCTTTGTTACCTTGCTTAGTTTTTTGTAAAGTTTCTTCTCTTTGATTTAGATAGGAGAGCCTCTTTTAACAGTTGTTGTAGAGGAGGTCTCATGCCAAAATTTCTTTCAGCTTTTGTTTGTCAGGAAAAACCTTTATTCCTCCCTCAAATCTTAGAGTGATCTTTGCTGGATTTAGTATTCTTGGCCAGCAGGTTTTATTTTGTAGTATTTTGAAAACATCATTGCATTCTCTCCTGGCCTATAGGATTTCTGTTGAGAAGTCTGACAGTAGCTTGATTGGAGTACCTGTATGTGTTACTTGCCTTTATCCCCTGGCCATCTTTAGAATTCTTTCTTTGTCTTGGATTTTTGATAGTTTCATAATTATATGCATTGGAGTAGGGTTTTTTCGATTTACATAAATTGGCATTCTGTTTACTTTATTGATTTCTATGTTCATTTCTTTTCCTAGGTTTGGGAAGTTTTCAGCAATTGTTTGAATATGTTTTCCTTTCTCTTTATTTAATCTTGATCTTCTGGGATATCCATTATTATTATGTTGCCTTTCTTAATGGAGTCAGATAGTTCTTGGCATGTTTCTCTTTTTGTTAAAATTTCATATCTCTTTTTTTTTTTCTTTCACCTGACTCTTTTCTACATCGCTGTCCTCCAGATCACTGATCCTTTTCTCCATTTACTTTATTCTGTTTCCACAGCTTCCTTTGGTACTGTTGATCTCATTTATTGCAGTTTTTATGTCCTAGATCTCTGTTAGTTTCTTTGTAAAAATTCAGTTTCTGTCTTCTGCTCCTTAATAGTATTTTTGAGCTCATTGACTTGTTTCTATGAGTCTTCTTTTACCTCTCTGAATTTATGATTTCAGCTTGAATTCTTTACTTGTTAAAAAGAACCAATATTTCTTGTCTTTGAAATTGGTTTCTGATGAGCTGTCATTTTCTTGTGTTTCCATAAAACCTTCAGTTTTCAATGTGTGTTGTGTTCTTTTATTCCACATGGTAATGGTCCTTACTGTTGAGCTGCTAATTTTTTTCTTTTTGCCAGTTTTTTGTCTTTTGTGCTCTAGTTTTATTTTATATTTTTGACCCTTGAAGGCTTCTGTAGTGCATTTTTTACTCTTGTCAGAGAGTGAAAGATGGTTGCTTGGTCAAGGAGGGAAGTGCATGGTGGAGAGCAGGGTAGTTGTTGCAGATTGGTGGGGCCACTTGTTTTTGTCGGCAACACCTTGGCTAACCCTCCTCTCTGTGCCACCATAACTTGTGCCAGTAGTCCACAGATTGTGCTATTGGAGCTCCTTTTTGCTGGAGCCCAGGTTCGAAGGTGTTTATGTGGGGCGAGGAGCGCTATACTTTCTTCTGTCTTTTTGCTCTACTGAGTCAAATCCCTTTTTTTTGAGCTTCTCTCAAGCCAAGTGTGTGTATCACCAGCAATCATTGCTCCTCCTTCTCTGGAACCTGTCCTGGATCTGCAGTCCTTTTCAGACTGTGGGTTGTACCAGTAGCTGCAGAAGCAACCACACCTCCATTTGCTACTGTAAACTATGTGCCTCTTACACCCACCTTCCAACTCCCTAGCACATGTGTTTCCTCCGTGTGTTTCCTCTCAATGCAATGTTCACTTTTACCAGGCTTTTGGAGTGTCATGAAGCTCCCCTCATTTGTAGTCTCCAGAAAAAGTTCACTATCTGCTAACGAAAACTTGCCAGCCTGACAAATCCATGGCTGTGTTCCCAGTGCTTGATTGATTTGTCAAACTCTGAGATGCCTATTTTCATTTGAGTCATAATTTTATTGTGTTGCCTCATCCTGCTGACAAATGTCTATTATGTGGTAATGACCAATGAAAGTTAACACTGCTGTAAGAATGGCAATTAAAAGGGACTGAATATCAAAGCACATGATTCATGGGAGTGATGTTGGTGTGAAAGCTTATTCTACATTAATGATAGGGTGGGTAGAGTCGTATGTCTGTCTTTAAGTAGTTCATTACTTACTAAACTTATTGGAGTACATATGTTGTCAGGCAGATGCAGAATTTTTCCTTAAAAAAAAAAAATGAAGCCTTTCTAGGTATAGAGTTGCTACTGTATAATAGGCCCTAAAGTTGTGTTTTCTAATCTTTTTAACAATCCCAAAGGGTAGAGGTTAGGATCAAATAAATGATAAACTCAACATCAGCAAGTGGGAAGAAATGACTCAGAATCCTAATTATTATTGACATATGCTTATCAAAAACCTCTTAATTTGCAAGTTTGTTCTCCCCCAACCATTTTCCCTCATGTTGATACTCAGTTTTTCTTATTCTTAAGACTTATCTTTGCATGCCTTCAATTTACTCTTTGGCTTCTGTTCTTTTCTCCAAATCATATGCTCATCCTGTTATCCTAGCCTTTTAATTTGATTTATATCCACTTTCTCTGTCACCTGCAGCTCTTAGCTTGGGGTGCACAGGTGTTCCCCAAATGGAACATGTCTACAATCTATGTACCCTGTTACTGAGCTAGAAATATATAACACTTTCTCACAGGTGGTTCAGTTCTTGGAAACACTGGTTAACTATCAGTTTTCAACATCTGACAACCTCTGATCTAGAGTGAAGATTGTAGATATCATTCCTTATCCTAGGTAACTAAAATATTTTATTACTTCTTTCATTGGGAACTCATGATTTTATTACCAGTTAGGGTTACTGTGCTAAGATCACAGCCTGAGAACAGGTCTCAAATCCTTTCCCATTCATTTAATACCAACTTGATTGCTTTAGAATGAGACATATTTTATTGCTGAATTTTGACCATATTTTATTTTTGTCCTAGTGATTTAATTAAGGATTTGAGGTCACCAGTCCTTTCCATGAAAAATATTACCAACTAATGGGGCAGAGTATCAATCCAGAGTTAGACATAATGCCAGAATCAGCAATTATTGTAAATATTATAAATCATGATTTATATTGTGACCTATAATAGACTTTTTTTTTGTTAAGGAGACTTTGATTTACAGAATAGTACAAATTTTAGAATGTAAGTTTGCCTTTCATAAAATATGGGATAAAACTACTATTAAATTTCTAATAATCCTTCATCCTTTATAATAGCCACTATTCCACTATTAGTAGTTGTATACACAAAACAATGTTACTGTAGCGTCTACTGGGATTAGATTTATTGTTAGGTTAGATTCATTGGTGTGGTGAGTTTTTTGGTGGAAGAAAGGAGAGTAACCTACAATTTTACCTACATAGGATATGGGAAGGAAAAAACAATAATCATTTATTCAATTTTTTTTGCATGGCATGTTAGGTGACTTATTCTGTCCATCCTCATGACAAATCTGCGTGTTAGTACTATTTTCCCCTTATGGCAGATAGAAAATTAAGTCCCATTTTATTTTCTTAAGATCACAGTTGTTGAATGACTTCATGCTACAATTCATTGGTCAGAATGCTGCCTCTTCAGGAAAATGTAATTGATTTAGAGTAAAAACTACTGTGTCTCCTTATAATTGTGTTTGAGACTACATTCTTCAACTGACTTCCAACTAGAAATGCTAAAGCTTTGGTTAAAACTGAATCAAAACACAAACAAGCAAATACCCTTCTTTTCAATGCATCTGGGCTCATAGAAAGTAAGGGAAATCTTCACTCTTCCCAAATCTCTCCTACCAAGTTTCTTGAGTCTGTGTGGATTTACTTCAGTAAAGAAATAGCAAAGTTTGTTTGAACAGTAGTAGTTTGCCCATTATATAAGTATATGTAGATATACCATATGTTACATATAAATATAATATGAAGTAAATACATGTATATCTACAACCAATGGATTTTGAATCTAAGCATTCTTAGATTTGGAAATCAAGTGAAAAATAATTTTCTATTGCAATGGCTATCAGCTTATTACTTTCTAGTTCTCGGATTTTTAAATGTGATTTCAGAATTACCTTTATTGGCCATCATCTACCTACTACTAGAAACACAAAACCTATGGACCATACAGATCCAAGACTTTCCAGACTCTATGTCCATTAGAATTGCTTTCACTTACCTTGCCACTGATGGCTAAGTACTTCTAACTGCCCTTTGTAGTTCTGAAATCCCACTATCCCTGATGACACCTGAGAGCCCAATTATAAGCAACATCTCGTAATGTTACCCAGAGCCCACAGAGCCATCATTGTGTATCTCTGAGACCAGTGTCTCCCCTCACTATGTCTCCTTATAGCCTTTGTGAAAGGCTCTGGTCGTTCTCCAGGGAACAGTGTTCAGTGGTGAGTTTTCTAATCTCATGTAATTTATCATTTTTAAGGTTTCCATCTTCCTATGTGTTCTGACTCTTTCCTTAATACTATGCCACATGAACTTCTGGTTCCCGATCATACACTTAGTGGTCAGATCCTTTAATTCATCAGGTTTGAAAAAGATTTCCTGCCATAGCGAGGATTTAAACTATGCTGTGATACGAGATTAGCTATTTGTCTGAAAATAATGAAGGGTAAGGGAAACAATTTGGATAGAGGGCAAGCATTATCTTGTGAGATGTTGACTCAGAGAAAGTCTTTATTGATTCTCGGTACAAGGTGGGTTACTCTCCTTTAGCAAGAGGGAGATGCTACTTCTGAAGCTATCAAGGAAGTGTAGGTATTCAAATTTTCAGTTTTGTCCATCTCTATTCCTGGTAGGAAGGGTCCTTATACATGACTTATATTCCTTAATAATGGAAAATATTTTAATTTTTGTATATCCTAATTTATCACATGAATATTTTGCATGTTTGTATTCTCTAATTTCAAATTTGAGAATCAGTTTCTGTAACTGAATCTGGCTTTATAATCAGTAAACAGCAATAAAATAACTTAAATTTAAAATAAAGTTTGTAAAAAAAAAACAGTAGAGACATGGTGGTTTGATTCTAAACATAAAACACTTTATTTTCAGTCCATTGTGTATTAAGGTGATTCTAGTGGCTGTCCACACATTTCTAAACTATTTTTCCTCTGGTGAAGACTTGTATTGTCTTGTCTCTTTCTTTCTTGAAAACTCATCATTGAGGCTGCTTCTCAGGTCTAGTTTCTAAGTTTTAACCTTGGAAAAGAGCTGCTCTCTGCAGAATTGGCCTACGAGAATCCATAAGCTGTTAATCTCCTTTGTCCTCATTTGGAAATAAAATTTAGTACATAAAATATGATGTTAATTAAAAAGTTATATGCAGAATGAAGTGTAAATAAGGTTATATTTAATAGCTCTGTGTTTTATTTAAATGCATGACTTTTCAGGAAAATGCCTTCTTTGGCTCTTGAAGTTTCTTTTTCTGTTCACTTTGTAAAAGTTGGTAATTATTTTCTGCAGTTGAACCAGCTATTTGATTTCTGGAGAGTCAAAATCCTTTTAGTTGCAGGATCAAATTTGTACTGCCTGGTTCCATGAAAGAAGTAGAAAAATCCTAGAAATAAAACAAAAGAGACTTACTATATTATACAAATGATTTCTAGGTATAACTTAAGTTCTCAAAAAAACCAGGTTATTTGTAAGAGCAATATTTTTGACATTTGCCATTCCAAACAATAATACAGATACTATTGGTATAACCAAAAAATAAGAGGATACACACACACACACACACACACACACACACACACACACACACACACGCTCACGCACACACACATATATTAATTTACCATCTTGCTTGAAAACAGCATCAACCTTGTTGCCAATGCCAGGAAAACCTTCTGCCAGCATTTTGGGATAACCTGCATCCATGGATCGTTTATATTCATCATACCTAATCAAAAATAATTCAAAGTTTCAGAACCATTGGTTAAACATGTAGAGATCTGTAATAATCTCAACATCACTACAGAGAATTCATTAGCCTGATTTTTAATTACTAATTCTACAGATCGTGTGTGAGACTTGGGGTGAGACTAGGTAGTATAGGAGTTTGGGTAGATTAGAAGATTTGCAAGGTCTCTCTGAACCCTAGTATCTAATTTGAATTCCCTGGTAAGTGCCACACAATGTCTTATTAAGGATAATGTGGTGAAAGTTAAGTTCCTGAAGTAGCTCTATGAAGATGAGTGTTCCCCTTTTCCTTCTTATTCAAATTTAGTCCCACAAGCTCCCTGACTTCCCAGTGGAGGTGTTGTGTGGTGATTATTGATCAGTAGGACTTGAATGCTGACCTGGCTATATCCATTCATAGAAAAGACAGCTGGTCAAGACAATATGGGACTCAAAATTGTTTGACCTAGAACATTCTCTTCTGTGGAAAGAAGTGGTGTCCTACCATTTTCTGTACTCTGTCTTACCTCCAGTATTTGTTAGCAACAAAGAAGTATGTTTTCCCAGTTTCTTCCTCAGAAACAGCAGCATCGATATTCTTCACAGTTCTAGGGAAGCCAAAGGATCCGTAGATGTCTTTGGGGTATCCACGTAGCATATCTGACCCCTGAACAGCCCAGTACTTATTACCTGTCAATCAAGAAACAGGGATGAAAATACTTAGCTAGAGGACCAGTAGTGAGTAAGGAGATTTCCTCACATCCTCACATATTACAGCAGTATCCTGGCTGTAAGTTAAAATCATCTAGGGAAACTTTTTAAAATGATGTTGGTATCCTACCCTAGATCAGTTATGAGTCAGTATATACTTTAAAGTTTCCTAGATGGTTTTAATCTGCAGCCAGATTTGAGAATGACTGATTTATAGGGTTGAAGGTTTTCTTCCAAAACCAAAAGTTCAAATGATTAATCAGTTCCTCATGACTCCTAAGTGATATAAAGCTTGAATCTCCAGGGTGCTTGTGGTCTATGGAGATTCACATCAGTGACTTTTCTAAAGGCCAGAGTGTGGTAATGACTCATAGTCCATAATGACTTGCAACCCTGGGTAGATATCATTGCCTCTGATTGGAATAGAGGTCCAAGTACTTGCATTTGTGCTGTGTCAGATTCTGTACGTTTATACTTAGTAAGTTCTGCATCACAGAAAGCTGGTCTTCTAACTTGAAGCCAAGGTTGTTCTCATTGCACAAGTATGCTTATTTATCCCTCATGAAAAAGCAATTTGAACATGTATGTATCTAGCATCCTATTTCATTTCATGATATAAGGGCTAGAAAGCCCTTTCAAAATTTTTTACCCATTTAACTACACTGAGTTCTTTGTTTTGAGTATATGACCAGAACAAGTCTCTTAATGTTTGTCTGTACTATGCCAAAAATGAATTTGCAGAAATACTGTTGTTTGATACAATGTCTTCCAAACCAAGAGCTGATCATTGGTTTGTTTTTCATTCTGGTAGAATGAAATACGTTTGTTCCATTCAATTCATAGTGATTCAGGACTTTTTATACTTTCATATACATGTGAAATTCCTGGAAATATTGTCAAAATTCAAGAATGTCTAGAAAAATTCAAGAATCCCTGACAACATGGATGGACCTGGAGGACTTTATGCTGAGTGAGATTTTGGATTTTGAACTGATTACCTGTTGATGCCAACACTCTTAGTCTGAGGACCAAACTTTCCCAGCAAAGCTGCAGTGCCCTCATCTAGCTGGTCAGTGGGAGCCTCCCCTCTCAGGGGAATTGTTTATATTAAAATAGGCTCTAGGAAACCACACAGCTCAAATGTTTCTTTTCCATCCTCTCTATGGTATTGTCCCAGTTGTCTCAATTTTATGCCTGAGCACACCCAGTGATGTAGGGAATGTTTAAAATATATAAACAGTTTGCATAAGGAACACTTTCATAATTCTAGATTCATAATCTGACCAGGAAATTTACATCTCCATTCATATGCTTTTTAGTTAAAATTACTCAGAAATGTTGTCTGCAATTCTGTATTAAGTTGATGAACTTCCACTGATTTGATAAGACTATTAGATTTTCAAAAGTCCGTGAAGAGCAAGTAGCTAATACTCTTATATTTCAGCCCAAAAGCAGATGGAAAATTAATTCACATAAAGGCAAAAAATAATGAGAAACATTACCTTTGAAAAACCGGACTTCATCTCTTTCGGCAATTTCATAAGCAGCCTGAAGTCCGTTTGGCAGATTCGGCCAGAAAACAGAAATGAAATTGAGTTCAGCTACTTGGTAGGACGAACTTGTGCGCATGTAGAACCTAATTTGAAAAAAAAAGGAAAATAGTTTTTGATAGACCTCTGGTTGACAGCCAGTGCCTCATTGTATCACTAATGGTGATTGGTGAATGGTTACGTCTGACTCTCTCCTAGATGCGCGTGGTGAGAGTCTTGTTTGTAGCCTTTGCTTATTTCCACACTGAAAATCTCCCACCATGATTGAGTTCCAGAGATTCACAGCAGTGTACCACCTAGACCAAACCAATGTATTAGGCATAAACAACCTCAAAAAAAAAAAAATACTGAAATGGAACAAAATAATTACAGAAGGATGGGTTTTGATTATTTTTATTACATTTGATTTTAATATAATTGTAAGATTAGGTACTAAAATTTTTTTAAAGGCTGTTTTTAACTATTGGCTGCAACATTTGCGAACTTTAATAAGCAACCTTGCTGAACTGTCAGGAGCAAGCTACAGCACACCGCTGGGTAGAACACAACTCTAAATATCCTACTTTCAGTTCATACTACTGACACTCAGACCCTCTACCCGTATCCCGCTTGATTTCTTGAGGTCAAGGAGGGGAAGGGCATGCAGCTGGTAGGTCCATTGTAATCTCAGATCTTGCAGCCCCTAACTTTGTTCTCCCTTGCTTGCTTGGTGGTTTACAAAATTGACAGCTCATAAGGACTGGGAAGTGGCCAAGCGTAGACTATGATGTGGGCTGACAGAAGAATTTTCCAGTTTCCAGGCCATAGGGAAGGCTATGTCCTTGGCAGTGAGAAACTCAGCTGACTTCTAGATCCGGTCTTGTCTCTGCCTGGCTCTGAGGTATTGTTGGTCTTACAAAAAGGACAATTTTTTCTAATATATTTCTAATACATTTATCACCATGAAGAGTAACATAAATGAAACAGCTCTAGAGTCGGTGTCAGAAGACCAACTGTTACTCTGTCACCAATGAACTCTGTGCCCAGAAAGGATCTCTTTTCTTCATACTGCTTTACTTTACTCATCTGTAAAGTGGGACTATATATTTGCTGATATTTCTCCTTCAGTGTATTTTTTATAAGGATCAAATGATTGAATACAGGTGGGAAAACAAAGTTGTTCTAAGTTCTTTACGTTATACAAAGCCATTGATACCTTATGATTATGTATGAAAATGAATGTAAGATAAAAACATATGAAGCACAGTAGTGGCCCCTGGGGACCCAGAGTAGTAAGTGTTGTTCTTAACACAAATGTAGAGCTCAAAGAACTGACAGCCTACCTGTCTTTGAAGAACATCACTTCTCCCCGAATCGTAGTTACAGCATCAAAGGTAAGCTGACTGTCACACATTTGTGGGGTTTGCGGTCCTGTTGGCTGGATGGGATTTGAGGAAGCCCCTAAAGAAGTAAGAGATACAGTGTTGCCGTCACTGGAAGACCACATAAACAACGAAAGACAGCTTCTTAAAGGCTGTAGCTAAGGACTGTCCTAATGGCCTTCTGGCCTGGTGTTTTTCTTTACACTCACCATATATGGCCTGGATGCCATTGATGTCGTCCTGAGATAGCTGAAAATCACTGTTGAAGATGTAGTGGGGGTACATCAAAGCGCCGATATCAGTAGAATGAGAGAGTCCAAGGGCATGGCCCAGTTCATGAGCTGCCACTAGATACAAGTTGTAATCTAAAGGACCAATGAACCCATTTTCAATTGTTTGAAATCTTTTTTTTTTGTTTTGAAGCATTTAATATGTAATTAAAAAGCAATCAGCTCTCTATAAGAACTTTATTGATAGCTCTTTGAAAAATACATAAAAATGTTTTTCTGAAGGTAAGAGAATCATTTATTAATAGCGAAGAGGTAGGTTAAGGCCTAAACTCTAGGATTACATCATACAATTAAAAGGAAAACCCAACTGATTGAGAGTCTATCACTGATTAGCAACCTTCTCAGTGATTAGATGGTGTAAATTATTTCATAGTGAAGTATAGTATTCTGTTAACAAAATTTTCACCCTACTTAGAAGACTGGAGATTTTGGAAAACACTTAGAACCTCCCCTGCCTTTATTTCTACAAAGTCTTATTACCAGTGTTAAATTCTGGTGTGTCCTTTTAAAAATGATTCTATGTATATGCATAAAAGTAAAATATTAAGATTTTCAGCAATTTCTTTATAGAAAATTTAGAGTGGATTCTTTGTAGTCAATAATATGTTGTTACTAACAGAAACATTCTCTGATACATTTTTAAAGGTAGCATTAATATTCTAAGTGGTAGTAGAAAAGTAAGTTTATTAATGCATTCTTTGAGCGAATCAACTAATATTACAATAAACTATAAAGGAGGGACTGAGAGAGGCAAATTTAGTTGACTTACCTCTGAAATTATTGGTCCATGTTTCCTCTTCATCAAAATGAATATCCCCTCCAATTCCTGGGCCTGGTTGGAAAGCATGAGCAAGAATATTTCCAGGTCCATCAAAGGGAGAATTGTCACGATGATCTGCAAGAAACAGAATCCAACAAATGTTCCTCTTTGTCCTTGTTTAGGCTAACCCAGGAGGGTGAGCATTAGCTTTATTATGAAGCCAAGAGACATCCTTCCAGTATGAGAGTTTCTTCCTTAAGCCCATAAAATCAACATTTCTATTAAACCAGGAATCCCAGGTACAATGCTAAAGAGATACAGGAGCAAGGAGAAGTCAAAATGAAAATACTTTCATGGGACAAGATCTTACCTCCCCACACAAAAGAGATCATTATGTCTGCTTGACCCTTAAAAACTTTGGTGAAGGTCAGGGGTGAGACATCACTCCAGAGTTGAAAGGCTTTCTCAATGGCGTGGTCCACTTCAGTTCTTGGCAAATCTGGTGTGTAATTTTCAATCCTTAAATGGAATAAGATAGAGACACATCAGAACTCATTTCCTATGGATTCGATGGGGTAGATTCTCTCTCTGCTCCTCATCCTGGTTACCTGTAGGTCACAGGTTTGTGCTCCCAACGAGGGTTTCCCTCAGTAAGGACAAACGAAGCCACATCGGGGACCCCACATCTGGGCTGCTTCATCAGATTCAGAGTTTCAGCATCTGGCTTCCCAGTCACCTTCAGCCCAAAGAATTCCTGCATTTGCTTCAGTTTTTTAACCACTGGGCTGTTTTTTCTCTGCTTTTCAACTGGTGTCCCATCACTCTTTAAGTTGTAGTAGTTTTCTAGGTATTTCTGGTAAAAGATAAAATTATTGAAACACTGCAATGGAAAGCTTTCTCATTTTTCTAAAAAATGACAGTGCAAAGTTTTAGCTAAAACAGAGAACTGCTTTTAAAGTTTGTGTTTGCATTTCAAGGTCCTTGTCCTTATTATTTTAATCAACTGAAGTGTAACTTCAGAGCAGAAGTCTCCCTACTGTTGTTAGGAAGTCAGAAAATCACTCTGTAGAGTCACATTTGCCTACTGCTCCTTTAATTCACCTCCAACTAGAAAGAGAGTCTATGCATGATTAGTTATCATTTTGGGGAGAGAGCTTTTCTGACAAAATGTTATTTTTGTCGGAAACCACCCTTGGGTAAAATGGGAATGGAATGCGCATGAATTTGCGGCATGGGAAAGGTGGCATTTACCTGGACTATCTCCATATCTTGCTCCTGTGTCTCTGGAATTGCTGGAAATCCGTGAGACCCCAGGGCTCCGAAGAGCAGCAGCAGCAGAGTAAGGCTGGTCATGTTGACTTCTCTTTGGTTGCTCCGCTGAGGTAACCAATGTGACCTACTTCTCCTACAGCTCCGATATCTCACCTAGGAACCTCCTTTATATAGAGAGTCCTTGCATTTTCTGGAAGCTGGAGGCAGTCTGACTCACACTTAACAACATCCTCTTGATTAGCAATGATGACCGGAGCAGTCATCAGAAACGGTGACTGCAAGCAGATTGCTGCAGTTCCCCTGGTGGTGCAATCTGATGATTAATATCAAACAGGACATGTGAGAAGGAGGTGCACTTCATGGGGTAAACAATTGTTTTCTTCTATTCATTTCTGTCTTTTTTTTTTTTTTCTTTTTTTCTTTTTTTGCAAAAAGACATCACAGAATACTCCTTACCCTTTTGAAAAATGGGCTTTGCTACTTGGTCCTGCAGGTCATTCTGTGCTCCTATGGCCAAGGGCAGAATGGTTGACAGTGGTTGTCCTATGGCTGTGCTCACTGAAGTTCAGCTGTGCAGGCATTCACTGTGGGGTGACTCTCCCTGGTTCAGTGGGGCATCCCTTCTGCCCTTGTTCAGCTGCTTTCCATTGCACAATAGTTTCCTTCGTCTTCATTCAGACCCCGGATTGAGAACCATGACTGAGAAGACCCCATCCACAGCTGGGACATGAGATAACTCCCAGACCTGTGTAAGCCTTCCCTACATGGGACTAATAGGATTCCTGTCTGAAATCTGTCAGTATGTACCTGGAGAGGTTGGGGCAGGCAAAAGATCACATATGAGTTTGGGATCTTATCTTTAATCATTCTCATTCCCTTTGATGTGAGCACATCCTTGGAGCTAGGAAACAATTATTTATACTCCGCATACATTCATTCATGTATATATGCATTCATCCACTTAAAAGATCTTATTTAACATCTTCAATGCACCAATTACTAGGGGAAGGGAGCTAATTTGTGAAGGGATACCTGAGGGGACTCCTTAAGGAGACGTTAACAGCTGTCTGTGTGAAGTTGCATAGATGAGTTTTACCAGAAAGTGCTGCAGCTAGTCTATTCCTGTTTCCTGAACTTCATTTATCCTAACTTCTACCTCTATCATGATTTTGGTGAAACGTTAGTGCCACCTCTAGTAGTGGTGTTGTACTTTATATTTTGCCTCATTATAAGCAATCATATCTGTAACATCATAATTGAATGGGCTGCTTTTGTGTGCACATTAAAGTGAACATATGGTTATCATATGGTTATGTCATGAAAAATGTGCCTTCATGTACTCATGTTCCATAGTAAAGTATCTTGGGTGCCACTAGTGTTATCCATTCCACTCTAAGTCAGAAAGACTGGCCTGAATCTATAGCTTCTTCTGCTTGAGACTCACCTTCCTTTGTTGGAAGTGTTTAAATGAGACAAAGTTGGAAAACACTTGCTGACAATCTTCCATGTCATTACCATAGGGTGACTCACTCCTTTCCCATTATGTGGACTTTGCTTTCTTAGGACTTCTTTCACTTTACTGTATTCCTTTTTCCTCACTATGTTAAAGGCAACTTCTTTTTATATAAATATTGCTTCAATATTTGTTGTTTGTTTAAAAGATCTTATTTTCTCCCTTATCATTTAAACCACGGCTTCCTCATCTAAGTGGTGTAATATATGATTTCAAGAAATTAGGAAGAAGCTCTCATGACAATGAAATCTTTTTCTCATGGACATCAGATGAAATGTGGAATGAGACCAAAGAATAATAGCAATGAAGCAACTCCAGAATAGTCAAGGAAAATAGGCTTTATAGTTGAAGTTGAACACTATGTCTATTTTCAAAGTCACGGAGTGGCAGGCACATCCTGTCTACTAGAGAGAATACAGTTGGTGTAAAGAAGCCAGAGAAACGAGGGTCATGAGGTTAACTCAAGAGAACAGTACTGTGTCATCACCATCTGAGATTGGGCAATGAGTTATCCCCCTGTAAGAGTTGCATTAAATGTTTACAGTTCCTATGGTTTAGAAGTTCTCAAAGTTTTATAAACTGTTCAATCCTTTACTTAAACAAAATCCCTTTGGGAAAACCAATTTGTAAACCAGATGAAAGCAGAAGTGCTCTGATGAAAGTGGGTAATGGGGCCTTACATCTTCCTTTGTCCCCTCTTTTCTAGCAAAGTTCTTATTTTATGAAACAGTGAGGGTTTAGTGAAGGAGTTACCTGGGTCAGTTGCATACACCCTGCTGATTCTCTAGATAAAGAAACTAAAAAAAAAGTTACCCATGGGCTGGGGTCACTCCTCTGCAGGGCAGGGAGCCTGGGGATGAGAAGTGAACAGAGCTTGAACGAACACCATTTTCTCTTGATCTGAGTTCAGTGATTTTGACCTAAAAGCTCTAAGTGTTTCATTATAGCTTCCAAGAATATTGATATGGATTGGAAACTACTTACTTAAAGCAGGTTTAATTATACTTCTTTCCAAAATAACACGTGATTTTAAATTTTTTTGGTTAAGCATCAAGCCTCAAAATTCTCATGGTCCTGACTCATGGAATGTCCATCTAAGTCTTCACAGCAGAATACATGTAGCTGCCTGGATTTAGCAGAGTGTTTCCAAGAAACTCAAAACATGTTAAAATTTAATTGCTGTACACGTAATACCCTTTTGGGTGTATTTTGTGGAAGTTATCTCTCTACCTTTTATCCCCTGCGCCAATGACAAGCTTAAGTGGACTCTCCTGACTGTGGCTGTGTCAGTCACTTCTGTTTCCAAACCCATGAGTTATTTCCATGGTTTTACTGGTTGCTTTATGTTGGCTGCTCTGCGGAAAGACTCAAATTTGTACTTTTCCATATTAATTAAATCTTGGAATTTCAACCTTTTTATTTTTTACATTTGGAAAATCAGACTTCAAAATTTTATAATTCAATTTGACTCTCAGATATTTTTCTTTCTTTCTTTTTTGCCTGACAAATCTTGAAATGGTCTTTAGCCAGAAACTTTAAATATTTAGGTAATGAATTTAAACATTAAATTTGGATGTTAGATTTTTGAGAGTAGCATGAGAGAATTCATTTCACTCCATAGAGTCTCCCTACATATAGTCACATAGTAGTTTTATGAATAACCACTATGTGCCAGGCACTTAAGAGACACTTTGCACCTGGTGGTTACTTTAGCCTTCATGGCTACCTCCCAGGTAGAAATGATGGACACCTCAACCCGAGGTCACTTGTTGAATATGGGTCTGTGTGACTCCAGTCTTCATGTTTTTTTGTCACCAGACATAAAGCACCTATTCTTGGTATAGAAATACTGCCTTCCTAACAGAAAATATTGTAAGACACTAATGCAGTTACATGAAGCCTATTTATGTACAATAATTTTCCCTGACACCATTTTGTCCCCAGAACTACAAGAATCTTCTTCTTCAAGCTACCATTCAATTGCCCTTAAATCTTCCACCAAAATTCATGAAATCACAAGTTATAGTTATTGCCTCAGTTTAACAGGTGCTTCTCAGTGATTGCTAAGTTATTGAGTAAATAATCAGTGAACAGATACTAAATGATACTTAAATAAATGGACCATTTCTTGTTAGGGTCAGTTTTCTACAAAAGACCTATTGCCCATGGTTGTATTTTTATTTCTTTTACCTCTTATGACTAAAATTATTTGTAATATCATAGGAGAATGTATATATACATAAATATATCCGTAGAATGAACATTTTGAATGGGGCACTGTACATTTATTACTTTTAGTTATCTTCATGCCATTCTGTATTTATTCTCTGATTATTTCAAGCACTTTATTAACTTTTTTGATAATAGTATTTCTCCATATGGATAATTTGTCAGAGACACTGGAAAATGCTTATAGGGAGCACATCCTTGAACTCAACATTTACAGCTGTAGCTTTTCTTTAAGGATGTCCAAACCAACTGCCCTGGTGGGGATGTGTCCTTTGCCATGGCTTCACTCAGGTATTTCAGAACAATTCTCTTCCCGCCCTTTTGTTTGTTTTTGTAGGTTTGATATATATGAGGAAGCTTAAGTCATCCCAATGATATTTCCATATTTTGATAATATGGCAATGCCAAGAATGTAATTTGCTTCTTGGGAGTCTTGGATAGGCATACATGTATTGCCTTCATTCCATTTTTCTCTGTTGCAGTATTTTTTCTCTGCTTTTGACAAAGCAGAATGTTCACTAAACCTACTAACCTTTTATTCAGTTCTTAGAATTTCTCCCAACTACTCATGCTCCATCTGTAATTCTTTGTAATGATTACTGGGCTGGTCAGCTGGTTTTTCTGAGTTAGTCGACACTTATGAGTGCTACATAAAAACCAACACTTAGCATTTATTGGACCCTTAACATCTTTAATATACACGACTATTTCGAGCTAACAATAATCCTCTGGGATAGTTAGAGCAGATACTATTATTTCTGTTTTGTATTTGAAGAAGTTATGGTAGCTTTCCATGATTTCTAAGTTATTCAGTTTCTCTCACTAGCAAGTGGTAGGGAGAGAATTTTGCTGTTAGGTCTTTTGTTATAAAACCAGGTGACCCAGTTCTTAATGTTAAAGGTTACACCATTCAGATATTTTATATACTTGATATTGGGGTGAAATTTTTAGTTCTAGTAAAAAATATGGTTGAAATAGTCAATGAGACTGTTTTAGTAAAACAGTCCCTTTTTTACTAAAAGTGACATCTACCCTTGTGATTTCAATTCTTCTTTCTTACATGTAATTTCTTCCTTTGGTAAAGATCTTTTCCCTCATGCTATGACCATGTCTGCCCTGTGAAATAGATTGATAACCATTATTATTTCAACCTTCTAGTCTTTGACTATCTCTCATCTCTTTACTATCTATTACTTAACTTTAACCTCAACTTTAGCCCCTTGCACAGCTAAGGGTTTCTACTCAGGGTTACTACTCACTCCCACCATGAAGGCAAATGACTTTCTTAGTTCATATTTTCATTGATCCTTTTTGGCATTTGATGCCCAGTCTTTGAAATCCTTTCCTTGGTTTAAGAATGTCTGTACTTGACTTTTTTCCCCAGCACCTTTCAAATTATTTCCTCTCCTTATGGAATCTCTTCTGCTACCCTTCTCCCAGTCTAGCCATTCACCAAGGTTCAGTTCTGAGACCTCATTTTAATCTGGGACACTTTTTTTCCCCAGGGCAGTCTCATCTGTTCCTATAACTTTAGAAAATATGGTGAATTCGCCAAAATTCCTCCCTAAACACTTGGCCCTAGTTTTTTCTGAACACCTATCTATGTTTCAACTGTTTATCTCAATTTTAACTGGTACTTGGATTTATCTGGTATCATCTCCTGTTAAGCCAGAGATCCTGTGCCTCACTTTTCTACTTCTTATCTAGAACAGAGCTTCCTGAACAACAGAGTTGAGTTTAAATACCAGCTCTGGTAATTATTAACTAAATAACCTATTACTCAATCACTTTGTCTTTATTTTCTCATTCTAAAAGTAGAACTAATCTGCCTTAGATGGGTTTTGTGAGACTGAAATGAGATAATACATGCATAATATATTAGTAAAATGAATTGCTCACTGCAATTCAGTGAGCACACACAAAATATTTGTATTTTTTTTCACTAAAATGCTTTCATTTCTGCTATCTACCAAAGCAAATATAAATTAATTGTAGCATTCAAGAAGTTCCAAGCTCAAGTCTAAAAATGACTTCCTCATCTCACTTCCCATGGTTGAATGAAAAATAAAAACAGAACAGAATTTATTGTTTTCCAAAGATGCTGTGCACTTTCTTTCTGTCCTTTGTCATACTTTTTAGTCCCTTCTACTTAATATACTTAATATAATTCTACTTAATATAATTCTACCCATTCTCCCAGATATAGTTTAAATGTTACTTCATTCACAACATTTTCTCTTTCTTCCCTCTGCGAGATAGTTTTACTCTGAATTTTCATAGGACATTACACTTTCTGAAAGAACTTTTTGTTATGTTGACCCCCACTCTTTTAACAGAAGGTAATCTGTTAAAAGAAAGGCTCATGTTTTATTTATGTTTGTGCTTCTGGCCATTTTCCAGGGCTTACCAACTTTACACATACTGGCTCCATGTGGAAAACATTGCATCAAAATTCAGTAGAATGGAATTAGTGCCACATTAGCATTTTTGATGGTTTTCATGTCTCTTCTTTCCGAAAGAGTTCTGTAAATTAGAAAGCTTAAGAGGAAGTATAGTCACTGTAAGTGATAAAATGTGCAAACTCAATAATTACAGTGAACTCCCAAGGAAATTACAACTGTCATGTTGTCATGGTTCTATGTGGACAAAAACATGTGAGTTAACTATACACTGAATTCTGTATACAAAATAAGGAATATATATAGGCTTAACTCACTCCCATTTATTAAATAGATATGACATATAAATCATCTTTCTATATGCTAGGAATTGCCAAAATAATCAATATCAAAATAACCAATATTGTTCTCAGAAATTAATTTTCTTATGAAATGGATGCAGCCTGATTATTGTATAAATTTTAATTTCTTCAAATGTTTGTAAACACATTGTATATTATTTACACATGTATTATAATATAATATATACATGTTATATATAATTTTATGGATTTATGACTCACATATATGAATATTTATGTAGGTCATAGCACCAAAATTATTATGGAAGACGAAGGTAAAAATAAGATTCAAAATGCATGTATGTACTTCCCAGGCAACTTATCCAAAAATCTATTAATAGCCAAAGCAAATGTAATCAAATATCCTTTTTGTTTACTCATATTTGCATGTATCTTCTGGTTTTGGTAATTCTTAGTACTATAGCAGATTTTGTTATGTTGGCATAAATAACATCAGTTGGACCTACTTACAAAGATAAGTGGATAGAGAGTAAAGTATCTGTGTGGTTAGATAGTCATCTGGACTACTATACAATAAGCTTTGGTGGATCTTCTGTTGGGTCCTGGGGGCTGCTGAAAGTGAAGGGTTCTCAAGCCATTCTGTATACTAAAGCATGAATATCAGTTGAGAGTTGGTGTGCCCTAAGGACAAATAGCTATTCAGAATCACATATTATATTGTAGAGAATTTTGAAGACTTGTTCCATTTCAGAAAAGAAGGCAAGATCCTGGGTGTTTGAATTGCATCATGAACTATTTTAATCTTGCAGATCAGTTGAGAAGGAAATCAACTTCTGCTTTCTTATTCATACCAATGATCTTTGAAGTTGGGTTAACATAGTATTGTTTTCCAGATAAATCATATGCAATTAGAACAGTTTCTGGCACAAAATGAAAAAAATATGTACTAAAGAAGAGTTGTTGTTATTATTATTATTATTATTATTATTATTTGTCCTTGACCAACTTGATATAAGGATAGTATAGAGATCATTATTAGCTTGTCACTTTTAATCAGATTCCATGGAGGCTTCTGGCTGGCATGATTCTGTATGAAGCTCACAAAAGGGCCACTCCCTTTAGTCATACGCCTAGTTACCTCTCTGATTTTGGACATGAAACTAGGTTTTCAGGCTGCATAGCTTTCTAAAGGAGAATGCCTATGGTGGAAGAGGAGAATGTGTGCAGGGAGAATGAATGGGGCATAATCGATTTTAGAGAAATCTCCAAGGATTAGAGCCAGAACCTCTCAGAAGGCTCAATACTGAAAGCTGACAAGCTAAAACATTGAACTGCTTTCTTCTCTTGCCTCGGAACTCAGTCTAAACTCCTAAATATATATCCTCAAATCCTCCAACATCCTATTTCTCATCTCTCCCAGGGTCTTGCAGTCAAGGTTATAAGAAAAAAATCCACATACTAATTTATACTGAGGGGTTATTAGCACAGTCTTTGTATAAAAAGGAACCAGTGTATATCGTGTATTATATGCATATGTGTATACACATATTTGAATCTTTATGACCTAGTATGTTTAAATATAATATTTGTTTAACTACATATACACAAATATACTTAACAGTGCCTACAGAAATATATTCATATAATTATATGGAGAGAATGTAATATATTGAGATGTAAAATTACATTTTTTTTGCTTCACAATTTCCCTGACTTTGCCAAGGATTTATATTCTCTTGTCTCAGAGGTTTTTTCAGGACTGCAGTCTAAAACTACTTCATTGAAAGCAGTATCTCTTTCCAACTTCTGGGGAAGCCTGAGATCATTTGAGGAGATTATGCCAGATGTTTTCAACTGAGATAGAAAACAGAACAAGATTGTGAGAAGCATGAGAGTGGGGAGCAGTTTCCTTAAAACTAAAAAGGGACATTTGGGCAGTTCCCACCAGCCCTACAGACTCATGCTCCACTTACAGCTCCTTCAAGCTCCCATAGTAGCTGTGAGTTGGGTTTAGGAAGGATGAATCCCTTAGAGCTGAAACCTTCCATAGTGACCAAAAATTGAAACGCAGGCTTCTTTTCTAAGGCATCGGTAGCGGGCAGAGTAGAGATTTAAATCCAGGACTGTTTCTAAAGTAAATGCATATTCCAACATCAGTGCTTTGTGCACAAAAACAACCTTCTAAATGTAGAGCGCAAGAATGGTTTTGTTGTACACAGGGTGGGGAGGTGTAGGATAATCCTCTTTCAAATACATTTCAAAGGATGTGGTTGAAAAATCACACTATTTTGAAGCAAAGGATGTAGACATGAATCACAGCTGAGCAATCTTGGATGTTATTATCTGCAATAAAGGCAGTAATACCTAGCCCATTTGTTCGTGATATAATTAAACTGATCTACGATTTGTAAACTGAATGACTGTGTATTGCAATTATAATTTCCTTCTTGCTTTGAAGACTGTCTCCATGGTGCTACACTATAAAATAACCTAAATGGGTTCGAACCACCGACATGGAACTAAAGTTAGTATTTTCTTAAACTAAGAAGATAAATTTGTCCCTATATTATTAACCTGAAGACTAGATATGTCTTATAATTTTTATTTACCTCCATTAATTGATATATTGGGTAGCTCGTTGCAAAAGCACACCATGCAAAATGCTCACAGAAATATAGAACTGGAAACAGCTTTCTGACATGAAAGAAATCGGATTTTTGTGTAAGGCAGATTTGGACTCAGCTCAGTTTTTCCATCAAGGAAATGCATTTCAAAAACAAAATGAAATGTATTATTACAGATATTGATTTATAATAATGCATATCACCTGACACTTGTTACAGTGGCAAGACATAACAAGTGTTGGCAAAGATGTGGTAGAGTAAACGCTAATGCATTGTTGGTAGAAATGTAGATTTTTGCAGCCACTATGGGAAGCGATATGGATATTCCTCAAAAAATTAACCATGTGAAACCATATGATCCACAAATTCCTCTTCTGGCTACTTATTAGGAAAAACTCTATCTTGAAGCAATATATACACCCCCATATTTATTGCAACATTATTTACAATAGCCAAGAGCTGGAAACAACCTGTATATCCATCAACAGATGAGTGGATAAAGATTTTACACACACATACACACACACACACACACACGCACACACACACACATACACACACAGTAATAACTCAGCTATCAAAAAGATGAAAGAGTGCTATTTGCAACACTGTGGATGGACCTTGAAGTAATTATGCTTAGTGAGGTAAGTCAGGAGGAGAAAGACAGTCATTGTATGATTTCATTCATATTCATAGCGAAACCAAGCAAAAGAATAAACAAATGAATTAAGCCAAACAAAAATAGAGCTTTAGTCTATAAAATCAATTAGTGGTTATAGGAAGGGAACAGTATGGGGTCAGACAAACGAGGTAAACAGGGTCAGTTTATGCTAAAAGATAGTACTGGGCTATTGGTGGTAAACTTAATGTACAAATGATGATTTATAGGAATGCATACCTTAAGCCTATGTTAATAATGCAAAGTTCCTTAAATAAAATAATTAAAAATATAAAATAAAATTTGAAAAGGATGTGATGTCTACATATATATGTGTACAATAAAATATTACTCAATCATAAAAAAGAAGGAAATCCTGACTATTCCCACAACATAGATAAGATGGATGTACCTTGAGGGCATTATGCAAAGTGAAGTAAGCCAGACAAAGACAAATATCATTTAATCTCACTTCTATGTGAAATCTTAAAAAGAGAGAGAGAGTGAGAGAGAGTGAGAGAAGCCTGCAACAAAGAAATCCCCAAGCACATAGATACAGATTGCTTGGGGTTGGGAATTGGGGAGTTGGGCAAAATGAGTAAGATGGTCAAAAGGCACAAACTTTTAATTATAAAATAGTGAATTGGGAATGTAATTAATGTACAGCATGGTGACAATAGTTAATAATACTGTATTTCACATGTGTAAGTTCTAAAATAGTAGATCTTAAAAGTTCTTATAATAAAAAAAATTTGATTGTCATGACAGATATTAACTAGACTTACTGTGGTGATCATTTCATAATACATACAAACATCAAATCTTTATGTCATATACATTAGACTATTTAATGTTATAGGTCAATTATACCTCAATAAAAAGAACCTTCAGTTTTGCAGCTTTTAAACCTATAACCTTAGGCATATTAACCCCTTTTTCATATCTCACATATATGATGGAATAATAATATCTGCCATGACAGTTTCGGAGACATCTTAAATCTTCAGATGCAATATGCAATATACATCATATTTGTTTTTTAATAGCTGTTCCTTGAATATTAATTCCTCTTAAAGTGGGAAAACACCAAAAATCACCAACACAAATCTTATATATTGGAGATGAGGAAAATTGAACCCCTAAATTTTCATTTATTTTATCTGAAGCAAAGCTATTAGAATTATGGCTCAAGAGTCTTAAAGAGAATGTGTCAATATGCTAATCATTGACAGTAAATAATTACCTATTGTGTAAATTGAATATGATTCCTGAGGTAATTGTTATTTTTAAATGAGGCGAATCAAGTAATTGGGAATTCTATGGCTTATCATGCTAAAATGCACTTCATACACCAATACGGTGTGTTACTTCCTTCATTAATTTTGGAATTTTGCCCAAGAAGCAGTCATTTTGTAAGGTCTGGCGTCATTATCATTATCACCTTCAATGACATGAGCGAAATATGATTCTAAGAATAAAGATCAAGGTGACAAATTTCTTAGTTCCATAAAGCATTATCAGGAAGTCAGGTATTATACATACTCATCTTTGGTTTTATCTTAGGAAGGTGAAACACATTTTTCCCCTTAATCATGCCAAGAATGTTTTATTGATATAGTAAATTATGTTAATCAGTCGTTATTTCATGACCTGGGTGGAATTTTTCCCCACAGAGGCTTTTTTTCATTGACCTGCAGGGATTGAATGACTGATATGGATACTCAAGTACCTCTCTTTGGTAAATCCCTCAGAGACCAGGGCCTTTATATCCTGTAATTTTTGCCTCTCTCTGAAGCACTTTAAATCTGCTTCAGAGATGCTTAACACATTTACTTGGTATGTAATACTGGCTAGATGAGTAACTAAATAGTTTAACTCACTACTTCCAAAATGAATTTGCTGCTGAATTATTTATTCAGTGATTGAATTCATTAATTAATATACTTTAGGGAAAATTTTCTTAGTTGTTACTTTATTAAAATTTAATGTTCTCCACTATATAATTAACAAGTTGAATATTTAATATTCTTTCATATACAGTATAATTCAGAAAAATTTTTTTCTTGATTGTAGTCAAATCAACTCTCTGTGATTTCCTGCAATTTGGTGTGTTCTCCCATATCTCAGACCACTGCGCATGTTCTCCCCACCTCTCCATGCTTGGTCTCATAAACTCCTGCTGGCTCTTCGCATCTGGAATCAGGTATTGCTTCATCCCAAAATGTATTCATTCATCCATTCAATAAAAACTTAATTAGCAATGATTAAGTAACAGACACAGTACTGGACTCTAAGGACAACCCAGTGTGTGACATATTTGTGAGAAATGTTACAGAACTTTGTTTATAATGGGTACACTTGGAGCAAGATTGAGCATAACCAGAGGGCAGGAGGTGTGAGGAATCAAAGGATGTGTCCCAGAGAAGGTAACCCCTGACTTAAGTCTTCAAGAGCAAGTCAACTGAGACAACAACATGTTTGTTTTCCTCGGGTACTATATGATTGAAAAGAATAACAAACTGAATTAGAAGAGCACTTGAAAATCTCACAGGAATCTTGTGGAATCCCATAGTGAGAAGGAATTTGAAGGGATAGGTCAGGCAGGTAGAGTTAAGATTCCTTCAACTTCTTCTCCAGCTTTTCTTGGTGCCCCCTGTTCTCACCCCCGTTCCTGTCAGCACCCAGGAGGATAGAGCATTCAACTATCACAGTTCATTGAGGTATTTTATTAATGTCTGATTATATATTCATAGTCTTATTAATGTGAATAACAGGCTGTAGGGGCTTCTGCCAACAAGTTATTGACCGTTGTCACTTATTTCAGGAAGGAAACCTAAATTATAATATGTCTTTCCCTGCAGACTTTTGAGGACAAGGAGTAACCAACAACTTTAGACATCTTTATTTTTTATACCAAGACCCTAAAACTTTGCCCTCAGGAAGCCCAGGACTTAAATTTCAGGAGACACTTTAGCAGATGGCAGCTGAAGAGTAGCTTTTTCTCCTCTCTTCTCTGACTGCTGGCTTCATCTGATAGCTATCTTCCTCCATGTTGCTGGGCCCCCACAGCAAACTCCATGGATTCTCCAAAAGTCATTAGCTTCCTGACCCACCCCCAATTTATGTTTAAGCCAAGAATTATTTTGTTAGTAGCTTAATTATGGAGAATTGATAAGGAACTTGGGGAATATTTTTAAATCTAATCTTAGGACAGCCTTCTCAAGAAATGGGATAATTGCAGGCTTGGCTCTGTCTCTGATTCTCAGTCTCTCTTCCTCATGTTCTTAGTCTTAACCTGAAGTTTGCTGTTTTTCTCTTTCTATAGACTAGCTTTACTTCATGGTTGATACTCCCACTGTGAGGACTTTGATATATTATGTTCCTTATTCTGGTTCTAAACCTATAGATTCAATGTTCAACATGGTCTGACCATGAATTCTGAATCTGTGTCTCTAATTCTAGGAGATAATTCCATATAAAATCTATTTTATTTCTTGCTAGACATGTGAAAATGAACCAGGCAGGCATACCAAATATGTCATCCACAGTATACCAGCTAGCAGTTATGGTGAGCACAAGGGCTAAAGGAGAAAGCTTGGCATGCATAGGGAAAGTTAAGTGGTTCAGTATGGCCAGTGGAGCAGTTAGGGTGGGTCATACTGAGAGATAACATAGAGAGGCAAGTAGGATTAGAATTAAGAAAGGTATTATTGTCATGTTAAAGAGTTGAAGGATATAAAATGCCAAGTTCTCTCCCTTTCAGATCTTAGCATATGGTATACCTTCCACCTAGGAGAGACACCATCTTTCTTCTCCTTCACTAAGTATTTTCCATGTGGGTTTTAGCTTATATGTAATTACTATGAAATTCTTCATTGACCTCTCAAATCTGGATTTCCCCAGATCATATGTCTGCCCTGAGCAGTGCTATATCCCTCTCTGTATCCTGCTCATTGATTTGCTTTTATGTCTCTCCCACAAGAATACAAGCAGGAGTCTTATTTGAACAGATATTTTATTCCTACCACAGTGCCTAGAAATCTTAGCCATTCAGCAAATACCTGTTTAACCAATGAAATAACTCAGTGAATGAATGAGATGGAGTTAAGTCTAATCACAGCAGCACCCTTCTTCTTGCTTGAAGATTATATGGTTTGACTTTGTAGGGAGACCAAGAATGTCTCTTGGTTCCTTGTCTGTAAGGAATGAAAGTCCATAAATAGGTTCGCTTGTCTCAATCCTGAAACTTTGGATGGAAATGCTCTCCAGCCGCACTCTCTTCCCTGTTCTCTACCCACTTCCTACATAACCAATCTAGATTATTTTCCTAATGTGAGTCTATATTTGTCATCTTTAGTATTTTCCCTTCGTGACTTATTTCTCTTATAATCTGCTGATTTCCTTTTCTAATCTGGTGAAACACCCCTCCATGCATCATTTGCTCATTGTTGAGTCATCTATCAGAATTTGCATACTCCTGTCTCAAAATGACCATAACACCAACACATTGCCTCCTTTCTCATTGTCTGCTTCTTCTTTATCTAAATGTTATTCACTAGATAAGAAAAAAATAAATAAAAGCATCCAGATTAGAAAAGAAGAAATAACACTATCACTTTTTATGCTTATGACAGGATAATAATCCTAAAGGCTCTCACAAAAAACTATTGGAAATAATAAATGAGTGCAGTAAAGCAGCAGTCTACAAAATCAATATCCAAAAATCAAGGCTAGTTCTATATACATACAATGAACTGGCAGACAGAGACATGAAGGAAACATATCATTTATAATCAATCAAAAATAATAAACTACATTGCACCCTTGTGGTTTTGTGGTATGTTTATAGCCTCTGTAAGGTGCAGTCCACATGCATCCTAAGGACCTGGGTTTGTGATCCAGGGCCTGAGGAAACAACCAAAATGAACAACTAAATAAAAAATAAAATAAATGTTTCTTCCTCCTTCCTGCCTTCCTGCTACTCACCTGCATCCCTACCTGCACCTTTCTTTAAAAAATAAACCCATATATATATAATGAAATACTTAGGAATAAATTTAACCAAGGAAGTGAGTGACCTATACACTGAAAACTATAGAACCACTATTGATAGAAATTGAAGAAGATGCAAAGAAATGGAAATATACTCTATGCCCACAGATTGGAAGAATAATTAAAATGGCCATTTTACCTAAAGCAACATATGGATTCAGTACCATCCATACCAAGATTCCAATGGAATTCTTTACAGATATAGAATTAAAATTCCAAAAATGCAACCACGAAAGACCACAAATAGCCAAAATGATCTTGAGGAAAAAAAGAATAAAAATGTAGGAATCATACTTCCTGTTTTAAAACTAAATTACAAAGCTATGATAATCAAAACAGTATAGTATTGGAATTTAAAAAAGCAGACAGATCAATGGAACAGAATTGAGAGTCCAGAAATAAATACACACATATGGAAAACTAAGGTATGACAAATGAACCAAGGTCATACAATGGAAACATAACAGTCTCTTCAAATAATGACATTGAGAAACTGGACAGACACATGTAGAAGAATGAAACGAGACCATTATCTTACACTATACACAAAATTAATTCAAAATATTATAAAGACTTTAATATAAAATCTGAAACCATCAAATAGAAGAAAGAAGGAAGAAAATCTTTAACACCAATCTCAGTGGACTAGTCTCCAACAGCAAGAGAAACAAAGGCAAATATGAATAAATGGGACTACATCAAACTAAAATGTTTTTGCAGTGCAAAAGAAGCCATAGTTAAAAAGAAAAGACATCTTACTGACTGTGAGCATTGATAGATAAATGAATAAAGAAGATTCGATATATAAAATTACATACATAACATACATATATACACACAATGGAATATTATTCAGCCGTAACAAGAAAAGATCTTATCATTTTCAGCCGCTAGAATGGACCTTGGGGGGATTATGCTAATGAAATGTCAGATGAGAAAGACAAATACCATGTGATTTCACTCAGATGTGGAATATAAAGAAGCAAAGCAAAGACAAGAACAAATCCTTATACTAACAACAGAATGAAGGTTACCAGAGAGGAAGAAGAGGGAGGTAGAATCGGTGGAGAGAGTTGGTTCGTAGGTGGTTGATGGAGACTGGACATGATGGTGAGCGTTTTGTGGTCATACAGTTGTCAAACTATTGTAGTTGTGTACGTGAACCTTATATGGTATCTTAAACTAATGTTACCTCAACTGAAAAAATAAGGGGAAAAATCCATATACTTGATTCTCACAAATTGCAAGAGGCAATCTGTAATTATAGATTATAAAACATTTATTCTACTGCTTTATTTCATTAATGAATGTGTTGCTTCAACTTAGTACTATAGAAGAGTGGTTAAATATCTATTTACTAGGCATGTGTTCTATAACTCAGTATTGGAGTGCTCCCAGGCTTATTGGGTCACTTCTCTTCTCTTTTCTCACTCTAGTGTTAACCTCATCCAGTTTCAAGACTTCAAAACCATCTCTGTGCTGATGAGTCCCAAATTTATATTTCCAGTCAGTACCTTTTCTTTAAACTCTGGACTCATATATGCAACATCTCTACTTGGATGTCAAGTAGATCCCTCAAACATGCAATGTGTCCAAAACTGAACTTCTGATCTTCCCATTAAAACCTGCTCCACCCACAGCCCTCACATCTCAGGTCATGGCTGCTTCTTCCTTAGGTTGCTCAGTCTAGAAGACTTGAAGTCATTCTAAACTCTTTTTCTCACACTGCATAGCCCATCAGCCACTAAATCCAATGAACACTACTTTCAAATACATCCAGAATCAGTGCTCTCCACTTCCACAGCTACCACCTTGGTTGGAGCCACCATCCTTTCTTGCCTGAAATACTGCAATAGCCTGCTAACAGATCTTTGTGCTTCTGTTACTGCCTCCCTACAATGTAATCTAACGAAGCATCCAAAGGTCTTCTCATCCATAACATCCAATGACACCTCCATTTCACTCATGGTAAAATCTTTAAGTTTGCATTGGCCCAAATAACCCCTGATTTGCTCCCCGCCTCAACTCTTGTCTCTCTGACTTCATCTTCTAGAACCCCAACCCTGCCCCACTTTCCTCATTGCTGTAAGTAGTCCTTAAACTATTCCTATTAATGCTATTCCTTAAATATGCTGAGCATACTCCACCTTTGGATTCTTCACTCTAGCTGTTCTCTCTGCCTGGAGTGCACCTCCTCAGATTCACCAGGCAGGCTCTTGTCACCTTCTCAGTGAGACTCCTCGACTGTACTTTTAATACTGCAATCCCTTACCACCCTCTTCATTTGCAACCCCCCGACTCCACTTTTTTTCTTTTTTCATAGCAGTCATTTCCTTCTAACTTTAATATTTATAGTCTATAATTTCTTTTCTGCTTCCCTTGCATGATTTAAGTTCTAAGAAGGCATATTATCTTTGTTTTGTTTGTTTTATCTAAGCTCTGGGCAATGTGCTGGCATAGAGTACTTAGTAAATATTGCCAACAGATGAATGAAAAGCCAAATGACTATCTCCTACCCTGTTTGCCCTTCATGTTTATGTCCGTTTCAGTGATACCATCCCCAAATTGTGCCATCAATAAGGGTAAGAAGCATTTCTGTTCTTTCCCTACATAGCATGATTTTGACCTAAATTTTTGTAAACTGTAGCCTTATGGTTGTGATACTCTTATTAAGTTTATCACTCACTCATGAGGATATAATTTAAATCTTATTAATCATGAGGCTGGTGTGGACTGAGAGCATTGAGAAAAAGACTCCTTCAGCTGCCCCTGAGTCATATGGTAACCTAATAGAGATTTGTGGAAAAATTGTTTCAAAGCAAGTTAATATACAGAAACATTTAAGGATTAATTTGTCATTTTCAGATGTCAAACTTGTCAGGGATATTGGTTTGATGTTCTCTAACAGCTATAAACCTTTTTTGTGCCTTTGGAAATCTATTTTTGATCCCATGTGTCACATGTTGTCTCAGGGCTATGGAGGCTCTTAACGATGTCTTGAGTCACTCAGGCCTTTTCCTATGGTTTGGATTTTGCAGTGATTACTTAATGAATTTACCCAAATGAAAAATCATCAGATATTCTTGAATTATGAGGTGGCTACTTTATTAATAGCAGATCACTTTCTTATATACTTAGGTACACATGGAATATTTTATTGTGTGACTTAAAATTCTTTTTCTCAATGGAAAAATAATGTAAAACACCATTTCATTTATAGCAACTTTCAAAGTTATGAAAGTTCAAAGTTATGTCTGTGTCATACCCCTAATTCTTGAGTGACTCCAACCTGCTCTTTTTTGAAGAGTAGTATTTATTATTTCTTCTATTCACAATGCTATATTAGTTTTAGGATACTGAAATTGCATCTCAGCCTGTATTTCACACCACACCTACCACCAGAGTTCTAGTGTTCTTTACCACCACCTCCCCACCTCTTTCCCTCCCTGTGCCTGTTCTTTCCCCCTTCCCCACCCCTGTAACCTCTGGCCTGTGTCCTGTTAATTTTGTTGGGGTTTGTATGTTCATTTGTTTCATTTCATTATATTCCACGTATGAGTGAAACCATCCTGTATTTCTCTTTTTCTTTTTGATTTATTTTGCTTAATAGGCTTCCCACAAGTTCCATTCTGATTATTGCCAAGGGCAAAATTTCATCTTTCAAATAACTGAATAGGATTCCATTGAGTGTTCATTGCAACACAATTCACCATAGCCAAGACATGGAAGAACCTAAATGCCTATCAACAGATGACTGAATAAAGAAGCTATGGTACATATACTCAATGGAATTCTGTGCCATTATTAAAAACAACAAACTTGTGCCTTGGCTACAATCTAGATGTAACTGGAAGGGATCATGTTAAGTGAAATAAGTCAGAAAGAAAAAGAGAAATGCAGGATGGTTTCACTCATATGTGGAGTATTATGAAATGAAACAAATGAACATACAAATCCCAACAGAAATAACAGGACTCAGGACTGGTTATGGGGGCAAGGGGAGATGAGGGAGAAGGTGGTGGTAAGAGGACACTGGAACTCTGGTGATGGGTGTGGTGTGAAATATAGACTGAGATGAATTTTCAGTATCCTAGATGAAACAGCATTGTGAACTAAAGAAGTAAAAAATATTATTATAAAAAAAGAATTCCATTGGTTATTTATACCATAGCTTCTTTAATCCAGTCATCTGTTGTAGGCATTTAGGACTCAACCTACTACAAAGAGCCAATCCCTTCCTCTAGCGCTTTTCCAGTTCTTGTTTACTCAGTTGTTGCTCTATTCCTTCTTCTGAAAATCACATTTATGGAGGAATTTATGGCAGCCCTAAGAGCAGGGAGGTAGTAAAATAGAACAAACATAAACTTGGTATTAGGTAAGGTGATTAAACCCTTGACTCTGTGATTTATTATCCTTGGTGATATTGCTTGGCTCCTGTGAGCAGCAGTAATCCCTGTATTTGTAAAATTGGTTTAATACTATCTATTTTATGTGATAATTAAATGAGATACTATATAAAGCATTTGTTTCCTCTCTGAACTTAACTAAGACTGATAATATATTATCAGGCTTTCAGTTGGATCGGTTAATGCCTGAGAGGCTATTTTGCATGCCTATGAATAGTTAAAATTTCATTTGTATTACCATTAATATTCAATTAACTAAAGACTTAAATCTTAACTTTTGTTAGGACTTTAAATCCAATTTTCTAATCTTATTTTTGCTTATTAATCTAATGTATGTGTATAAAAATAAATGCAATCATTTACATTAATTTTTTGAATAATATTTACTTGATTCATACAGTTAAATTGTCATTAAACATTCCATATTAATTGCATTCATACAATATTTTCATCTATGCTTCGAGTTAAAATTATGACTTTCATAATTCTTTAAAATATTCCAAATCTATTGTGTAGACTTAAAATATGACAAGCAGGTATTTCAAATCACTTAAATAACTCTTATTAATCAAATAAAGAATTGAGTGGCAAGTAAAATTTTCATACAATTTTTAAACATCTTGAAAATAGAAAAAATATTCAGAACAGGAGGATTACTATAATGTATATTACTGAATAATCATATACATAAGTCTCACTATTCTATTAATTATTATCAACTTTATATATACTCTTCCCAGAAGTGCTAATTTGCTCCTCAAAGTGGACTATTTCAAGTCCACTACAGCCACTAAATTTATAAATACTGATTATTACCAGTGATTTTAAATCAAGGCAAAGGACTTATATGCTTCTTCCGGGATGATTCCTACCCAAATCCTAGGTAAGCAAGCTGAATACTTTCTTATAATTAAGCCCTGCCAAATTCTTCTAGTTTACAAAGACCTGTTTGTTCTCAGAAATTATTCCTGCAGGATTTGAGTAGGATTTAGTTTGTTCTTCCCACTGTTTCTCTTCACCATGGAATCACAAGGAATCTCCATCTTCATTGATTTGTGGTGATGGGCTTCTTAAGTACTTCTGAGATGACAACCCACCTGTTCACTGATGAGTGGGGTTCATCATCTTCCTCATCTTTGATTTTCTCCTCTGTGTCAAATGTACCTCTGCTGTTGATTGCCAAATTCCAATCTGATTCCAGCTTCTGCTTTCCTTTCCCTCCCCCAGTCTTGTGTCTCTGGCTCACTTCCTGTACATGCAGTCGTTCTCCAAATTTCTAAAACCAAACCTGCCTAGGGCAAGAGGAATCCAGCCAGTTCTTGAGAATTTCTGGGATTCAGTGCCACATCACCAGAAGGACTGGACCTGTTCTGACATGGGCTTGGTGCTTGATTTTTCTTTGGTTTCAAGAACATGGGTGAAGGCCTTGTCAATACAAACATGCACATACAAGAGTACTTCTCTGAAAAGATTGTTTGGGAAATTTGCAGAGGGGAACAGTAGGAGGTGTGAGGTGCCCCTTTGTCTTTTATACTTTGGGATAACGCAAGGGGATAGAAAAGACAGGTATCAAATGCAGATAGGAGAACCCTAGCCCTTGGGCTATGGGCATTTTAAATTGCAGGATTGAGGAAGAATCAGCCTCCTCTATTTGTGATCATACAATATGATCTAGCAGAACCTCTAGTTCAGAATGGAGTCAAAATTAAATAAAAAATGGTCATCCAGGCTGATTTATTGTCTATTATCCTGGACAAGATAGGAACATGATTTTTGAAATTGGGAAGATGTGAAATTAGACCCTGGTTATGCTACTTCCTACATGACCATGGCAAAGCCATTATCTTTCCGAAGTTGGATTTCTGCACTATTGAGACAAATCACCAACATGGTCATCATTATGAGGTCAGAATGAACAATACATATCAGGCCTCTGTCTAAAGCCTGTAAATAAAAAAGTTGTTTAGTTCCTTTTCCCAAGCAAGTGAAGACAGGCATAAGAAAATGAACCAGTTCTGGTGGGACAAGAAAACATGTTTAGGCTCCTTTCCAGTCCCACTTCTCCTAAGAATTATCTGCTACCATTATTTCTATGATGTCCCCTCCCTTCTCTTTGTAGTAGATGAGCAGAGATTGCTGCCACGGTATCTTTCCCCACCCTAACATGTGGCAGCAACATGGCAGGGGTAAGATGGAACCATTCTCTTTGCCATCATGGTTGTTCCAGGATGACCTCCTGGGTAGACATCATCCAAACAGAGTAAGGCTCAGGTGTGTCCTTCGATGGTGAGAGGTGTTGTTTTATTTAGGTGTGATGCTATCTTGCTGTCATGAGGAAAGGCAACCTGAAGGTAGAGCTGACACAGAGGACAGAGTGAGGACAAGAATAAAGGAGCCAGGATATTGAATTTGCACCTCAGTCTATTTGCACTTCACACCACACCTGCCATCCACCATAGTTTTGGTGCCCGCCAACACCACTATATTAACTCCTTCCTTCCCTGGTTCTCTCTCCCTCCCATCCTTCTGATAACCACAGTCTTATATCCTATGAATTTTGTATGTTCTCTGTTTTTGCTTTTGTTTCCATGTAATTCACATATATAACAATGTATACAAAATAAGTAATTATATATATTTAAGATGTTCAGCATGATGTTTTGATATACAGGTACACTGTGAAATGATCACTACAATCAAGCTAATTAGCACATCTATCACCTCACATAGTTTGTTTTGTATGGGTTGAGATCTATTCTCAGGAAATTTCAAATATCCTCAAAGTTCATCCACTCTGTTACAAATGGTAGGATTTTCTTCTTTTCTTAGGGTTGATAATATTCCATTGTATAATCTCTCTCAATCTCTCTCTTTCTTTTTCTCTCTCTCTCTTTAAATATACAAATGTATATATACATATATACATAAACTTGTATACACACATTGTACACTGAAGTTTCTTTGTGCATTCATCTGTCAATAAGACACTTAGGGTTGTTTCAATGACTTGGCTGCTGTGAATGATGCTGCAATGAACATGGGAGTGCAGATACCTTTTCAAGATACTGATTTCATTCGTTCAGATATGTACCCCAAAGTGTCACTGCTGGATCAAATAGTTCTATTTTTAACTTTTTGAGAAACTTCAAAATTATTTTCTGTAATAGCTGTACCAATTTACATCTCCATCAACAGTGCCCAAGGGTTCTCCTTTATCCATATCTTCACTAACCCTTTTGTCTTTTTGATAAACACTTATTTTTAAATCAGTTGGCATATTTTGCTGCTTGTATTCAAAAGTATCCTAACTTACTAATATTTCTACTTTCTTCAGTCAGAATTCAGCTCTGTCACTCCACCACACTGTTATTGGAAAGCATATCCAATGTCTCACATGGTGGAGAATTCAACAGTTTCCCTACTCTTCTGTCTCTTCTCATTCTTAAAGGTTATGTTTTTCATCAGATACGCCAGTTTACTAAAGAAATTCATTGTAGTATTGGAAATAATAGTAAAAGTTGGGAAATGACTGATACACTGAATATTGAAAGAAATCACCTGATAACACACAATTTTATTTGATTCATTATTTACTATTTTAAATATGTGATGTATTTTCAAGTGTATAATAATATGTGTATATTACACTGTATATTATTACATTATTTTCTTGAGACATTTATATACCTGTGAACATAGCAGGATTATTCATAATAGCTCTCCAAGTGTCCATCAATAGATAGCAAAATATGGTATATATGGTATAAATGATCCAGTCACAAAAAGATAAATATTTTATGATTCCATTTACATAGATGTAGGAATGGGGACTTAATATTTAATTTTTTAAATTAGTTTTATTATTTTTTTTGTTTACATTGCTGTATACTCTTTAGGGTAATGAAAAGGAACCTCAGTCTGTGTGTATTTCACACAGCACCTGTAAGAGGAAAACCAGCCGCCATTTTGCCACTGCCATTTTCCCGCCGCCATGAAATTCATTGGAATGCTGAAAGAGGAGGAGGGACCTGCCTGCCATTCTAGTAGCCATGACAACTCCCGAGCTAATAGACACAAACTTTTCTAATTATTTGCAAGTCAATCTTATGTATATCCTGTCTATGTGGAGAATTTACTATTAACATTGAGTTCCTGCTTGTCACTCCCACCTTAATTTTCATCCCTTTGTCTCTCAAAATGCACAGACAGCTGATAAGATACAAACTTTCCTAATTATTTGCAACCGAAATCTTATGTATATTACAATTAATTTGGGTTCCTGCTTGTCACTCCTGCTTTAATTCGCACCTTATTTGTCTCCCTAAACCTATCAAAGTGTACCTCCATTTTCATTCGGAGCTCAGTCTTTTGGAGGGAACTCTAACTGGGGCCATGTGTAATGAATCTGCCTATAATACTTCCAAAGAGCACACACTTGGCTTTTGTTGGCTAGGAGAGCTGTAACATTTGGTTCCCTGACTAGGAAACCCCAACCATGTTGGCTTTTGGGGGCCATTGGTTTTTTGAGGGAACCAGCTCATGACCGGCAGGACGGAAAGACTCGGAAGTGAAGGTGCACCCTGCTAAAGTTTTGGCAGTTCCACGATCGGCCATCTCTCGCTGACCCTGAGCCCTGCACCCTGCCGGGCTCTCAAAGGGAAGTAAAGGCACCAGGAATGGCCGCCGGACCAGGTAACATCCTGGGACCTAACCCAAATCAGGCCTGCCCCACTAGGCAGAAAGGGAGAAATGATCAACTCCCTGAGACTACCAGAAGTCTCACAGTTGTAAGTCCAGGAGGGAATGTTTTTAACCTCTGTGTGATTGAAGCGTGAGTGATTTGTTTGTCCCACAGCACAAGCTGCAGGACGTGAATGGGCCCTCACCTGTGGTTCCGTTGTACATCATAACAGTGTAAGGGTGATTCGCTGAAAAGGCAACCAGGTCCAGGATTTATATGGATGCACCTTAGCTAAGACTACTTTGTCCTTGCGTGAGGAACGGCCAGGTGGGCATCCGATTGAGTTGCTTTGAAAGGTGGCTACCCAGCCTTTGTTTTGTGCGGCTGTACAAGGGCAGGCATGGGAGGAAGTCAGAGCAAGCCAACAGTTTTAGGCTGTATGCTGAAAAATTTTAAGAAAGGTTTTTCTGAGGATTATGGTATAGAATTGATCCCAGGAAAGTTGAGGAACCTATGTGAGGTTGAGAGGCCTGCTTTTGGAGTCAGCTGGCCCGTAAAAGTCCCGATAATCCAGAGTGTGTGAAAGGTAGTATCGGGTGACCCTGCTATCCAGACCAGTTTCCATATACAGACTCTTGCTTCAGAATCACCCAAGTGCTGCCCTCATAGGTGCGGTTCAATTCAACCAGGAAGACCAGGCTAAGATTCTTTTGGCATCATCTTCAAGAGACCCCCAAGAGCTGCAGAGGACCCCAGGACTCTCCCTGAAAAGCACACTAGGTCCCCTGGAAGACTCTAAGTCCATTATCCAGGGCGAATCAGGAGAGGAGCTACTGCCTCACCTGTAAGTCTCCCCAGAACAACCCACAGCCCCACCGCCGGGAGCTCCAAACTCCCCGCAGCCTATCATTCCAAACACCCTGCTGCCATCTGTTTCTCCTCTGGGCTCAGCCCAGGACCCACCATCCCCTGACCAGGGGAGATGTCTATCCCCCAGAAACCAGAACACTGCTCTCCAGATGCACCTTCGAGAGACGTGAGGGCCAGTCCAGATAGAGGGAGACGGCACCATCCGTCCTGGATGCCCAATGACTTATTATCAGCCCTTTTCAACTATAGACCTTCTAAATTAAAAGCACCATCCAACTCAGAAAAACCCCGGGCTATGAGAGACCTCCTTGAGACTGTCTTTCAAAAACACCATCCTACTTGGGAGAACTGCCAACAGTTACTCCGCACCCTCTTTAACACAGAGGAAAGAAGGCGTATGATGGGGGGAGCTCGTTCGTACCTGTAGGCAGACGCCCCTGATGGAGTTGTTGATGTAGTCGCCTGGTTCGGAATGATAGCTCCAGAAGGATGGCCCAACTGGGATTTCAATATGGCGGAGGAACGAGCTAATATCCAGTGATACCAGGTGGCCATCTTGCAGGGGGCATGCAAGCTGGGGCTCTAAATCCAACTAATATGTCTAAAATTGGTGCCATTACCCAAGGCCTGATGAGCCGCTGGGGGACTACTATGAATGGCTGTGCGAGGCTTTCTGAATTTACACCCTGTTTGACCCAGAGGCTCCAGATAATCAGAGAATGACACATGCCACCTTCGTAGCCCAATCAGTCACAGACATCCGTAGGAAGCTTCAAAAACTGAAGTGTTTAGCTGGAATGAATATCAACCAACTCTTAGAGAATAGCTAATAAAGTTTTTATGAATTGGGAAGTGGTAGCCAGAAGGGAGGCTGACGGCAAATTGAAAGAGAAGGCCACGCTGCTGGCAGCAGCTCTTTAGGAAAAATGGACACACAAAGACACAGGGGGACAGAGACTGCCAAGACAAAAGGAAGGCTGGACCGGTTAAGAGAGGACCAATGTGCTTACTGCAAGGAGTTCAGCCATTGGAAGGATGTGTGCCCATGAAGGAAGACCGCCAGTAGGCTGAACCTGTGTGAAGAAGGGCGGGGCTCGAACTTTCTCAGAATGGAGGGACCCAATTTGTACTGACAGACCAGGCTCTATGAATTTAGGTACCCAGGAGCCAATGGTCATATTAAGAGTAGGGGGTCAGCCTATAGAGTTTGTGGTGGACACCAGGGCAGAGCATTCAGTCGTAACCACCCCAAGTGGGCCTATTTGGAACCGGGGCTGCCACTCTCATGGGAGCCACTGGGGATCGGTCAGCCTGCTAACCTTTTGGCAAAGCCTGGACTTGTGAATTGGAAGGCCACATAGTAAGGCATGAGTTCTTATACATGCTGGACTGTCCCATACCCCTGTTCAGGCAAGATTTATTAGCCAAGCTTGGGGCTCAGATTTCCTTTAGTCAGGTGTGAGAAGCCACCCTGCTGCTGAAACCTGAAACCACATGGCTTGTTCTAACCATCACCACACCCCGAGAGGAGGAGTGGTGAATTTACAGCCCACACGAGGTGAAGGACAAAAAGCTCCTCTGCCAAACTTTTTCTCCGCCTTCCTGTTAGCATGAGTGGAGAGTAGCCCGCCAGGATTGGCAGAGAGAAGGCCTCTGGTCATAGCTGAATTAAAACTAGGAGCTCAGCCCCAACACTTGAGTCAGTATCCCATCCCCTGGGAAGCTCAGTTAGGAATACAAGAACACCTAGACCGGCTAAAAGAGGTTGGTATCCTCAGGGAATTCCAGTCACCCAGAATATGCCCCTGTTGCCAATCAGAAAGCCGAAGGGAGGCTATCGACCAGTGCAAGACCTAAGAGCCATTAACCAAGTGATAGTTTCATTATATGCCGTAGTTCTAAACCTATATACTAAGCCAATTAACATTGGATATGGCTTGGTTCACCTGCCTAGTACTGAAAGATGCCATCTTTTGCAAAAGACTGGCCTGACAAAGTCAGTCCTTGTTTGCATTTGAATGGACCAACCTGAGCACAGGCCAGCAAATGCAGATGGCCTGGACTAAACTGACTCAGGGCTTTAAAAATTCTCCCATGCTGTTGGGGGAAGCTCTGGCTGCTGACCTAGCATCCTTTCCCTATGAGAAGCTTCATTGTATTCTCCTCCAATATGTCAATGATTTGCTCTTAGCCAACTCCCCAATTTGCCTTGTTGGCACCTGCGCCCTCCTTAGGCATCTGCCGAATCTGGGTACTTAACCTCGTAGTAAAAGGCCCAGATCTGTAGAAAGAAAGTACACTATCTGGGTTTTGTCTTTCCCTAGGCACATTGGGTGCTAGGAGTCAAGAGAAAAGAAGTCATTTTAGGTCTACCGCCACCTAAGACCAGGAGAAAGCTCCTTGAATTCTTAGGAGCCCTGGGGTTTTGCCGAATCTGGATTCCCAGCTTCTCAGCCTTGGCAAAGCCCCCATAGGAAGCTCTGACTGGTCTGGAACGAGATTCTCTGACTGGGAGGAGGAGCAAAAGAGGGCATTCCAGGGAATTAAGCAATCGCTTGGGCAGGCCCCAGTGCTAATACTCCTAGATGTAGAAAAGCCCTATAATCTTTTTGTCCATGAGAAGGACGGAATGACATTAGGATTGCTTTCTCAGGCAGTTGGTTCATGGCAGAGGCTGGTGGCCTACTTGTCCAAAAAGCTGGACTTAGTCGCCATGGGATGGCCCCCTTGTTTAAGAGCACTAGCCGCTACAGTACTCTTCATCAAGGAAGCAGACAAGCTCACCCTTGGCCAGGAAATAAATGTGAAAGTGCCCCACATAGTAATGACTCTGATGAACAGTCAGGGGGCACAAATGGCTGTCTAATGCCCAACTTACTCAGTATCAAGGGCTGCTTTGTGAAAACCCTCGGTTGACTCTAGAAACTGTGAGGACTCTAAACCCCACCACATTTCTACCTTCAGAGGAAGGCAGTCCAGAGAACGACTGCATTGAGGTGGTAGGTGAGGTGCATGCCAGCTGGCCGGATCTATGAGACTCCCCATTACAGAACCCTGAGCTCACTCTCTTCACAGATGGTAGCAGCTATGTGAAAGAAGGGGAGTGGAGGGCTGGCTATGCCGTAACCACAGAAGTTTCTGTAGTTGAAGCAAATGCACTCCCCCAGGGTTGGTCAGCACAGCAGGCTGAACTTCAGCCTTTGATCAGAGCCCTAATGCTAGCAGAAGGGAAAAGAGCTGATATTTATACCGAGTCCTGTTACGCATTTGCTACTGTGCACATACACGGGGCCATCTACAAAGAGAGAGGATTGTTAACTGCCAAGGCAAAAAGCAATTAAAAACAAAGAGGAAATCCTGAAATTACTAGAGGCTGTTTGGTTTCTAGCAGGGGTCGCTATTCTACATTGCAGGGGACATCAAAGGAGCACAGATAATATCTCCGCGGAAAATCAGCTTGCAGACCAGGCTGCAAAGACAGTGGCAGAGGGCGTAGCTGAAGAATCAACCTGCCTCCTGGCCTCAGTCCAAACACCAATACAACCTCGATACACCCCATGGGAGGAAGAATGGGCCAAGTCAGAAGAAGCTACTAAAGCATCAGGGGAATGGTGGCAGCTTCCAGATGGCAGAATGTATGTTCCACATGCACTTGGAACCCAGCTTGTCACAGACTGTCACCAGCTAACTCGTCTTGGGAAAACACCTCTGGAAGCATTCCTCCAAAAGCAGTCTTACATCAGTAAGCTCCCTGCCCTCTGCAGGACAATCACAGAATGGTGCATTACATGTGCTAAAAATAATGCCTGCACTGTCCCACGTCCACCCCCCTGGCGTGCAGCGGATGGGCAGTGCTCCCTTCAAGAACACTGAGGTAGACTTTACTGAGCTGCCCCAGGCTCAAGGATACCAGTACCGCCTAGTCCTGATCTGCACCTATTTAGGCTGAACAGAGGCCGTTCCTACCAGAACCAAAAAGGATAGGAAAGTCACTAAAGTTTTCCTCAGAGAAATAATTCCCAAGTATGGCATACCTTTAACCATCCACAGTGACAGTAGGCCAGCATTTGTAGCTGATCTAGTACAGACAGTTGCAAAGGGACTAGAAGTGACTTGGAAGCTACATACTGCCTATCAGCCACAGAGTTCAGGGAAAGTTGAACAAATGAACCACACCCTCAAGAGCACTTTGGGAAAGCTAGTTCAGGAGACAGGTCATATGTGGGTAGATCTCCTGCCCCTAGCTCTTCTCTGAGCCAGATGCACCCCAGGAAAACATGTGTTCCCTCCATTTGAAACCCTATATGGCAGGCTCCCACCAATCCTGGGCAGTATCCCTAGGAGTCTTTCCCAACTGGGAGACAAGCATCTATGGGAACAGGTCCAGGCTTTAGGTACCACCCTTCAGGCTATAAACAAATATGTATTAGAGAGAGCCCCAGTCTCATTAGGAGCCCTGGTTCACCCATCTGAACCTGGGGATTAGCTTTGGGTCAAAGACTGGAAAAAAGAACCACTGAGACCTCAGTGGACAGGTCCACATACTGTTGTACTTGTTACTCCAACTGCTCTTAAAATTTCAGGTATAGCTCCATGGGTACACTATTCACGAGTGAAAACAGTTCATCAGAGCGGCTAATCGCTCAACCAGGAGAGAGTCCCCACTGACCACCGCTCCACCTGGACTGCCCAGCAACTGTTTCCCACCCGTCTCAAGCAGACGCATAACCCGCCAGAGGTTTAGTGGATCTGATGATGACTCACCAGGAGACTCTGTGTCTATTTCTGTTCATTGCTCTTTTCCTACTCTGGGAATTACTTCTTCCAGTTGCCTTTGTCAGTCAGTTCTGCAGACCCTTCCCGTGGGATTGCTGCCTGTCAGCTTACATAGATCATTGGCAAGGCCAGCCTTTCTTGAATTCCATCCTAGGATATTGCTCTGATTTTACTGCATTTCTTAAACCATGAACCTAGCATACTCTTTTCATGGTGTTGAGTCACCCAATGTGGGCAGCTTCAGTAGTGGAATGAGATATACCTCACTGCTTCTTGCAGCTTGCCCAGGCCATAATGAGTACTTTTAATTTATCCAGCTGTTGGGTATGTGGCAGGCCAGGGCCAGAAATAGTCTGGCCCTGAGTTGCCGCCTCACTTTTCCCTGAGTGGAACCTCTCTGAGATCTATTATGGGACAGGATGGTGGAACCCAGAGTCTAGTCATGATTGACCTTTAGTAGGACCCCGCCTCCCCTCTCTGGAATACATTGTTTGAAACAGACCACTGCAGAGTTGGGGATCTTCCTTGGCCATAGTCATTGAAATTGGATGTATGCCAGGAAGACAGGCCCCCTTGACTGCACATCTGTAAGAGGAAATTGGGATAAAACAGGCTTCCTGGTAAACGACTTCTGGTTCCCATGCCAAGTGACAGATCACCAAAACAGGGACACCTGTAGTGAGGTAGTCAGAAAGAAACCATATTTCACCCACAGACAAATGTTCTTTTTGTAAATGGTGTTGCCCTGTAAGCAACAGTGAGACTGGTCTCAGTCCTTGTGTATATCACCAATGGACCTGGACCAAGATCAGTGGTAAAGAAAGGTTTGGGTTCACTTGGTATTGGAGTCTAATCTGCCAGCATAGGAACTGTAATTGGCATCCTAGCTCTAACTCTAGCGCTAACCTATACAGTTACCAGAGAGAGTCACGAATCCTAGGGCCACCTCTAGGAATTTTAGACTACCACTGTTATCCAAATCTAAAACTCCATGACCAGGAACATATATTTGAAACTACTGCTTATGTAGTGAAAGGTCACAATTGGATCTGTGGCAAAACAGACTATACCTGCCTTCCCCAAGGTTGGACAGGTACTTGCTACATTGGAATCTTCAGATATCAGTTCTTTCTCTTAAGAAAATATGTAGGGGAGACCTTAGGAGTTAAAGTTTATGATGAGCTAGACAGACCAAAGCGAAGCATAGACACTGGTCTAACTTCAACTGGTGATACCGATGGATGGGGCGACGAATGACCTCCTGAAAGAATAATTCAGACCTGTGGTCCTGCCACTTGAACACTAAGACAGCATTTGGGGCCATCGAACTACCATCTACTTGCTAAACCGATTAATAAGATTACAAGTAGTAGTAGAAATGATTACCAATCAAACAGCTACTGCATTAAACTTATTGAAAGATCAGGCTATACAAATGAGAACCGCAATCCTCCAAAGCCAATCAGCCCTAGATTACTTATTAGCAGAAGAAGGAGGAGTTTGCGCTAAATTCAATTTAACCAACCGCTGCTTGCAAAAAGATGACAATGGTAAAATAGTCAAAGATATTGCCAGAGATATGCAGAAAATAGCCCATGTCCCAGTCCAGAGTTGGGAGTCCCTCTTTGACTCAAAATGGGTCTCTTGGTTTTCTTGGATTGGGGGATTTAAGACTGTTGGGAGTCATGGGACTCATTTTGGGGGTCTGTCTATTACTTCCTTGTCTTCTACCTATCATAATAGGCCTGATTCAATCTACCATAAACTCAATCGTTCAGCAGGTCACAATGAAACATGTCCTATTAGTCCAGTAATATAACCCTGTACCCGCTGACGATGAGTAAGAGTGCTAACTATATCCTCTTCTATATTCAGATGGTCCAAGATGCCACACCCCACTACAGCCCCATTCAGCAGGAAGTAGCCAGATCAAGCCTGCGCCCCTATTACCTATCTGTGGATACGTCAAAGCTGACTATCAATCAGTTTAAGGAACAAGAAGGGAGAATGTAGGATAAAAACCGGCTGCCATTTTGCCACCGCCATTTTTCTGCTACCACTTTCATGCCACCATGAAAATCATCAGAATGCTGAAAGGGGAGGAGGGACCTGCCCACCATTCTAGTAGCCATGACAACCGCCAAACTTTTCTAATTATTTGCAAGTGGATCTTATGTATATTCTGTCTATGTGGAGAATTTACAATTAACGATGAGTTCCTGCTTGTCTCTCCCACCTTACTTTGCACCCCTTTGTCTCTCGAAATGCACAGACAATTGATAAAATACAATCTTCCCTAATTATTTGCAACCGAAATCTTATGTATAGCTTCTCTATCCAGTCATCTGTTGCCATTAAGGTTCTTTCCATGTCTTTTCTTGTGAATTGTGCTCATATGAACATAGAGGTGCGTCTATTTTTTTTTTTTTTCTGATTAGTGTTTTTATATCCTCTGGATATATGCTTAGAAGTGAGATTACTGAATCAAATAATAGATCCATTTTTTTTTGAGGAATGTTCATTCTGTTTTCCAAAAAGTTTGTGCTAATTTACATTCCCATCAGCAGTGTAGGGGTGTTCCTTTTTCTCCACACCCTCTCCAATGCTTATTGTTTCTAGTCTTTTTGATACAAGCCATTCTCTCAGGCATAAGGTGCTATCTCATGGCTTTATTTGTATTTTTCTGATGATGAGTGATGTAGAACATTTTTTCATGTGTCTAAAGGCTGTCAGTGTGTCATCTCTAGAAAGGTGCCTATTCAGCTCTTCTGACCATTTGTTTCTGAGTGGGTCATTTGCATTATTTGTTGTTAAGTTGTTTTACTCTTTAGATATTTTGGAGATTCAATTCCTATCTGATGTATGACAGCAAATATCTTCTCTCATTCAGTGGGTTGCCCTTTTGTTTTAGTGGCAGCTTCTTTCTCTTTTGATTTTGTCTGAGTTTTTACCACAGATGACCTTTCTCAAAGACATATTTGAGGTTAGTCATAGAGCACTTTTCCTATACTTTCTTCCATGTATGTTATGGTTTTGGGTCTTATGTTCAGATCTTTTATTCATTTTGAGTTAATTTTCATGTGTGACACTAATGAATAGTCTAGTTTCACTTTGTTTTTGCAGGTGGATGTCCAATTTTTCCAGCGTCATTTATTGAATATACTTTCTTTATTTCATTGTAGGCTCTTGGTTCCTTTGTCACATATTAACTGTCCATACAGATGTAATTTTATTTCTGGGCTCTTTATTTTATTCCCTGGTATGTGTGTCTTTTTTGTTCCAGTATCACACTTCTCTGTTGTTAATGAACCTGTAGTATAGTTTGAATTCAGAGAGTGTGATTCCTCCATTGTTCTTTTTCTCAAAGACAATTTTGGCTGTTCAAAGCCATTTATGATTCCATACAAACTTCATTATTATTTAATTTCCTTGAAAAACATTCCTAGAATTTTGATGGGGATTTCATTAAGTCTATATATTCCTTTAGGTACAATGGTCATTTTAACTATGTTAATTCTTCCAATCTATGAGCACGAATATCCTTCCATCTTTTTTTCCTTTTATTAATGCCTTTTAGTTTGCACTGTAGATGTCTTTCTTCTCTCTTGTTAAGTGTGTTAGTCCTAGGTATTTATTTTTGCTTGTGTTATTGTGTATATAGACTGTAGATACTCTATTCTTGTTTTTTACTCTCCTATGGGGCTAACTTTGGTCCAAGTTATCGTCTCCTAACCTAGTTCCCCTGCCTTCCCTTAAAATCTTCTCTGATGCCATTCTCTCAGAAGTTCTCCCAAAACCACGTAGTTCAAAGTAGTTCTTCCTATTATTCTACTAAAGAAGTTTTTTTTCATTTTTTAATGCTTATTAAATTTATGAAGCATATTTATGTTTGCCATTATTTGATTACATTCTTTCATGCTGGATTATAATTTCAGTGAAAGCAGGGACTCTGTCCATTTTCTGGGGCTCTTCTGCTTACAAACTAGTACAATACTTGGCACATGCAACACAGCTAATAAATTATTTTCAAATGATTGTCTAAGCTGATGAGTGAAATAGGTTTACTGTATGGTGGATATCGTATTAACCACAGAATTTAGGGGTGCTAAACCTGTCTTAGGATCAGCATTTATCCTGGACTTCTGAGATGGACAGATACAAAATGACTCAAAATTGAATCTGAGCAAATTTGTCTACTAGGACAGGAAGAGGGGGTCCCTAGAGGGAAAATATAAGTAAATGGAAAAGAGAAGGGCAGGTTTGAGTTCCCCACTTGATAAATTAAATTTGTGAACTAAGTGATTCACTGTAATTACAGGATTCTACTTCACAATTTTTCTAGAGTCTACCCTAGAGGGTGACAACTTGCCTAGATCTTTCTCCTTAGGTATGTCGGGGACATATGTGATGTCTGGGTGGTAGAAATAAAGCAACCTGTTTGTAAGGGTGCATGAGGAAGGCAAGTGCCAGGGAGACCTTAATCCTGCCACCTCTACTGGCTGAGCATCTCAGTCCAAAATGTGCCCAAGATTGTGCGGACAACTTGTTCTTGAAAAAAACAATGAGATAAAATAATTGACAAATACTCTTTATTAAATAACCAGCAAGTATTTTATATACAGTCACTCGTCTGCTGCACCTGAGTGCTCCCCCTTCTCCTGTGGATGGTGACTCTATGTGACTAATGGTGTAAGCTCACAGCCCCTTATGATGCCCTGAAATATGTGACAATGACAAGGAAGACATACAGTTCATACTCAGGTTCTCTGTCCCTGAACAGTGAGGAGCAAATTCTTAGATGAAAAATGACCAATTTTACTTAAAATATCCATATTGTGACTACTACCCCTCTCTTAACAATTAAACCAGCTGTTGCTCTTCAAAATATGTGTTACGTTCTTGGCATTTGGGTCAAACTCCAACTGTGAAGATCCACTGAAGAAATAGAAAAACCCTGCAAAGAGAAACAAGGGAAATTATTCTTCAAATAAATAAATTTTGCAACATCCTAAACTCAGGATCACAGATAAGTAAAATTAGAAGTGTTTATAGAGTTTTACCATGTGCCAGGGACTATGCTAAGCATTTTACATGGTTGTTGTGTTTTTACCATTTATTTCTGCAACCATCCAGCGAGTGAATTAGATCTAACTCATTTTACAGATGAGCAAGTTGAGATTCAGGCAGGTTTGGATGACTACCCAAAGTCACTCAACAGAGAAAGGGTGGAGACAATATTCCCTTCCAACTCTGAGAGCAAAGCCTGGCTCTGGGAACTAGGTTATTCTGCTTCCAATAAGAGAATTTCTCTATTTCTTTGAAAACTGTAATGTCTTTGTTTTCTTTCTTTCCAACACTCCTCTTCCTTTTCCCCACCATTCAGCCCAACAAGCATTTCTGGCCTCAGAGAAGCACAATAACTCTTTCAGAACAACTAAGAATCATTTATGGTTCAAGTCTCCTTTGAAAACACTCATCAGCCTTCACTTATCTGTCCTTGAGTAGGAACATTTAAAAAATATTTGGTTACATGGAAGGGTGGTTATTTGCAACTGACCAAGAAGGGAGGGCAATGATTTACCACATGGGAAAGACAGGGGAAATCTCCCTGGGAATTAATAGCAGTAGGATGGAATAGAAGGGAAAGTCAGCCAGCCAGTACTAAACTTGGCTGTGCCACTTGAGGGATTTTACACTGGCATGGTATCTGAAAGGGAATAACTCTAGATACAAGGAGGTGACACTTGAGCACTTTGGTTTTATCCACACATAAAAATAGAGATATTATGTGTTCACTGTGTTTATAATTTAAAACGTATTATATGAAATAGCCGTATACTTGTACAAATTGTTAAGTTGAAATTTGGTGAAAGGAGGAAATTGGTCAAATAAATCCTGTTATTCAAAATTATTTCAATGCTTCTCTTCCCTCTGATACCATAGAATGTTTCAAGTGTACTATTGCCTCCCCCGCCAAAAAAAGTATCCTCTTACCAAATGCTTCAAAAACAGCATCAACTTTTGGGCTAACTCCTGGGAAATCTTCAACTATTTGCTTGGGAAATCCTGGCTCCATGGACTGTTTTCTCTCATCAAATCTGCATCAAATTAAAAAACAAACCAATGAACACAAACAAAACAAAAAACACAATAGTTCAGCATTGCAGAGAAGCCATGTTACCAAAATCTATAAATCATGTTAGGTTTCAGGTGGAATTATAGAAAGTTTTCACATGCTACACATAAATGTCAGTGTTGTCAATGTCCAGTGCTACAAAAATGTATTATTTTAATGGCAGCTCTTAAAGTCATATCCCCACCAGGAACAGATCTGTCTGATGTGGTATGCTGTCATCTTTCTTAAACCTTGACCGAAGAACCTTAGTCATCTTTCTATCACAAAGATGTGAAGGTGTAAATAGATATATCAAGTAAATTCTATCATTCACTGCAAATACAAACTTCAAATTTTCTACCATGCTTGGCTTATCTATGTCCTCCCTTCCTGGCACATCTGGATTACCTACGACTGCCTCCTTTAAAAAAAGAAAAAGGATTGGGGTGGTGAGAAGCAAAGCACATATGCTTCAACTTATTGGCTGGACCTTAGTTGGTCTACCCAGATGTCTCAGTCTGGGAAGATGGCCCAGGAATCAGCTTCTGTGAATTCTGGTTTCTAGCCATGAAACTAGTTTGAATGAGAGAGTTAAGGAAAGTTATTGAGAATCGCATAGTAAAATTGGAAAGACAAGACAATGAGTCTTAAGACCGTGAGAAAGGAGTGCTAAATTGTGGCCTGGATTCTCTTTGAAAGCAAGAAAGCCCAGTTGGGTGTGGAGTCCAGGAGCATTTCAGGGGAGTGGCAGGACTTGTATCAGAAAGTGAAAGATGGGTGGGATTGAGGGATGGAGGAGAGTAGAGGGCTCTGCAGGCAGGTGGGCAACACCACAGAGGGACACTCCAGACTGTGCACATGGAACTCAAAATGGGAGACCTTAAGAAAATACCCATTGTGAGGTACTGCTGAGTTTGAAGGTAAATGTTTCCCCATAGCAATCTAAAGCTCTGTGCTTCCCATGGAAAGAGATTTGGGGCTAAGGGTGAGGCAGGAGATTTCCTAAGAAAGAAAATAATTTTTCTTAATTAGACTCCATATGAGTCATCTTACTGTATCTCACCTCCAGTATTTGTCCTCTACAAAGAAATATGTTTTCTTCTTTTCCTTATCAGAAATAGCTGCATCGATTTTTCTTACTGTTGGAGGAAAACCCAGCATGTGGATGCCTTTTGGGTAACCTGCTTGTACTTCATTTCCTCTGATGGCCCAGAACTGATTTCCTATTTTTTAAAAAACGTTAGAGTCATATCGAATTTATAACAGTTAAACCCCAGGGTTTTGGAAATACCTTTTATTCACCTTTTATTTTCAAAGTAAAGAGGAAGCCAGAATTTTAGACTTAGTTACCCCCTCAAAGTGGGCAGCTAATACAAATTTGCAAACTAAATGAACAGAGGTCAAATAAGGGAATTTACAACTCTGGGCAATATATATTCCTGTAATTATTTTTATCACCTATTAAATATTAATAAGATGATTATTTCTTTGTTACCAGAATAATGAAGTAGCAAAAACTTTGTCACAGTAGAAAAAAATTGAAATCCTATTCAATTTTCCCATGAGATTTTGACAAGTTGAAAAGCTTATTATCTAATAGTTACCTTTAAAAATGAAAACAGTATCCTTGCTGATAACTTCATACACAGCATCAACATGGGAAGGAAGAGATGGCCAAAAGGATGAGATCAAATGAAATTCGGGTTCACGTGTCCTGAGGTGTTTTCGCCAAAAATGTCTGAAATATATACAATATATATAATGTAAGCTGAAAGAGACTTTCACTTGGAGCCTATTTCTTCCATGTCCTGCATTATCCATCTTCCCCCATTTCCTTATTCTCAAGACTCCATGCCAAAGATCAGATATAGTCCCACAGCAAAAAATAGCTTTCCTTTTTCTTCAGAAGATTACACCAGACCTCCTGCCATAGGATTCCAGAATAATGTCTTGTATGAAAGGAAAGTTATCTTACAATGCAAATTAATGAATTCATATAAAATAGCCTATATGTTATACCACTGTCTACATTGTTTTAAAAGATAAGCAGGGATGTGTGTACTATGGAAATATATTTTTACATATGCATGGAACAATTTGGAAGGATATAGGTAAGTCCTTGACTGTGGATGAACATGGGGAGAACTGAGGAACCAAGAGTCAATGACCTGAGGGAGACTTACTTTGAACTTCTTATATATGCATTGTATATTTATCCAGCAGTGAGTATAGTAATTGATAAAATAATATTGACAATATTTACCTGTTTCATTTTTAAAGGAGGTTAAGATAAATTCTTTTTCTAAAGTCGACTTGTGCCTTTTAAAAACAACAATGACTTATGACATTTGGGAACTAGAGGGTAAGAATCTAATCATCCTATCCATGGGTAATCACTGGTAGCTGAACTGTATAGTACACCTGGGAACAGTCCCACATATATCCCAAGGTCCTGAGTTCAAGACCTGAGGCTGGGAAGAAATAACAATGCGAACAGCTAAATAAAAATAAATGAAGCTCCTCCTCCTCCTCTTTCTTCCTGCCTGTTTACCTACTTGCCTAATTCCTGCCTGTGACTTTCCTTTAAAAAAGAATCATTCTGTCCAAGTCTTCAAAAATGAACTTGACAATTTCAGAAAAACTTGGCAAGTGGAGTATCAGATCAGAATGATTTCAAGTTTAGATGAAACATTTTTGTTGTAAATGTTTAAAATCTCTATCAAATTTCAGTTTTTCTTTCTGAGTTTTGTGCATCAAAAGGATAAATGGGAAAATATCATTTGTAGTCTGACCTGTCTTTAAAGAACAGGATTTCTCCCCTCAGAGTGCCGACTGCATCGAAGGACAAAGCAGGATCACATGTAAATGGTGTCTCAGGTTCTGGAGGCACAGAGTCTGTGGGCACCACTGAGTCAGTGGGGGAAGCAGGAGGAAGACCTAGAGGAACAGACATAGGAATGCAAATGAGGCAAAATGAGATGCTTCTGTCAATTTGCATGCTTTTCAAGCATTCTCAAAGTGCTCTGAGTTAAAACATCATGTAGCATTTTAAAGGTTTCTGGAAGGGCATCACTGCAAAACTTACAAAGCTTTCCCAAAGAACATGGAGAATGAAGAGTGGTTTTCATCATCACTCACCGTAGAGGGACTGAATGCCACTCACATCATCCTGAGAAAGGCGGAACTGAGCCAAGTCTGTGACTGCTTTGTAGACAGGGTACATCAGAGCCTCGGGTTTGTCTGAGTGAGCGAGACCCAGGGAATGGCCAAGTTCATGAGCAGCAACGAGGAATAAGTTGATTCCTATTTAAGAAATCATAAGAAATGATTGCCTGTTTCTTAAATACATGTATATTAAGACAAATCTGCTGTGTAATATATTTATTTCCTGGAAGCAGACAGAGTTTTTTGCTTACTTTTTTGTTGTTTTTTTTGTTAATTGATCAATTGATTAATTATACTCACAAGTGTTTTTCTATAGCTCATTCTTGAAATTTTTCTTCAAGACAAGTGTTCATTCATATCCAGTTACTCCCCTCTTTAGCCTCAGAAGCCTATTAACTTCATGAGAACCAGGTCCATTTTCTTGGACTCGGATAGAATGAACCAACTTGTTTAACACATCAATAAATATTTCTCTTTGTCAATGGCAATCTAACTACTATCTCACTGTATTGACTTTTGCCAGTTACAGCCTCAGTTAAATAACTCATCTCAATTCTGAAATCCTTAAACAATTGTACTCCTATTTTTTTCCATTTTATTGTTGCCTGTGTAATTTTTCAGCCTCATGGTCATTTTTAAGTGCATATTGGATAAAACGTATTAATAATTACAGATATCATAGGGTTTGCAAGACTGGTTTAAAATATAACATGACCAATCATGTCTTTCATTTATCATAGAAGAGATTCTAACCACACAAACATTAGCTGTACTTGAAATTTTTTCTTCATATTAATTTTCAAAAACCCAGTATGCTGAAATTGAAAAGCATTGGGTAATTATGAATGACATAAAATGTAAGTCAGCTTTGCTTTTGCAGTGTTATTAGTGTAACTTGTGATCCTAGTAAAGTTTTCATCTGACTTTGAACAAATAAATTGTTAATTCAGTCAAACCAAGAATATTATTCAGTATTAACCTCACATTTGTACTCTCTATAGATATTGTCTTCATTTTAATTTAAATCCCAATTAAATCTCAAAGGTAGTATTATTTGATTTAGCCAGTTGACTTCCAAACTTTGGAAGTCATTCCTCAAAGTATACATTTATGAAGTAAATAGCATTCTTTGACCCAAAAATACTTGAATATTGTATTTGGGAGGTTAGTCCTTTCTTTCAGAACAAGTTCATAAAACTCTTCTTAATCTTGAGAGAGGAGAATTTTGATTTAACTAAGAAAACCTAAACAAGAATCTAAATTTCTATAATTTAATTGTTATTTTTATTTTGAAGAGTAAAGAAGTAATTGAAGTAAATCTGCCCCAAGTGGATACAAGCACCATCCAAGGTACATGCTAGTATAGATTCAGTGTGATTCACTGTCCCTTGGGTAGCTCCAATTTCATATTATGAGAAATTGTTCTTAATGATGATCCTCAGATCACACTAGAAACATGATCATCAAAGAAATATTTCATGATACCTTCTATATTGTGCTTACCAAGACAGAGAATAAACTTTTTAGACATCTGAAAATGTGCTCAATAATGATTAAAAATATATATAAATATATAAATAATATAAATATAATATAAATAAAAATATAAATAATATATAAAATATATAGTATATATATTCTACTGCTCCTTGACCCCTGGGAAATAAAAAGACACCATATTTATTGAATATTCTTAATTATTAACAGGTTTCTAAATATAAATAAGCCCGCATCAAAATCATTCTGGTAGATGTGCAACTAACCTGATGTATCCTTTGTCCATTGTTCATCATCATCAAAGTGAGCATCTCCGTGAATACCTGAGCCAGGTGCAAAGGCATGAGCCAGAACTTTTCCAGGTCCATCAAAGGGAAGAAAGTCTCCATGTTCTAATCAAGAAATATGTTTTATTATGAAGATAAGTTATTAGTATCTTTGGAAATTTTTCAAATAGAACAACACCAGATATTTAGATGCATTTAACATTTTTGTTGTTTACCTCTGACTGCAAAAGTGATCATTATATCAGCCTCTCCTTCATAAATCCTGGAGAATATAAGTGGAGTCACTTGCTCCCAGAGTTTCAGAGCTTTCTCAATGGCAGAATCCACAACATCTCTTGGCAAATCCTGTGTATAAGCCACAATCCTATACGAGAAAAATGGAGGAAGATATTTTCTCTTGTGATAGTAATTTATAAAATCTCAACATAATGTGAAAGCCTCTTTGAACCCGTTACCTGTAAGTCAGGCGACTTTTCCTCCACTTGGGCATGCCAGGAAAGACACTGAAGTAACCAACGTCAGGAACCCCACATCTGGGCTTACGCATCATCTCCATTGTGTCCGAGTCCAGCTTACCTGTCACCTCCAACCCCAGGAACTTTTGCATTTCTTGGATTTTTTTGACCACAGGACTACTGTCCGTTCTTCTAACAAACTGTTTCTCATCTTTCGCGAGGTTGTAGTAATTTTCTAGGTATTGCTAGTAGAATAAATATAGTTTTTAGGTCATCCTTATGATTTGTAACCTTTTATAGTATATTTGTGCAATAGCTTACTAAATCTATTTGAAGTATTTCTCTAGTTTTCTGAAATGAAGATAAATGCCCTATTTTGCTTAATTCTTTAAATACAGACTCCTCACTTTTGATTTATCATTGTAACTAAATAATGCCTGCAGCTTCATATGCTATCAAAGCAGTGAAAATGAAGTGGAAAACAGATAAAAATCCTATAAATTTAAAGGAGAAAACCCAAAACAAACTTTTTGGGGAATAATTGTATATTTTGAGTGCATTTATTCAGTATCCTCAATTTTCCACTTTGTACTTCCTACCAGGACATGATTTAAGAAAAACATCTAAAGACACTGAGAACATAAAAATCAGTTTACATTAGATTAAACTGTCTAAAGATCTTTCAAAGCTAAATATGTTTCAAACCCTCTCCGTTTATTCATGTGCCTCATTCTCCTGTGCATCTGATAAAGGTAGTGTTGTGTGATCTAAAGCCAACATCTAACATTTCTGCCCTTTTGGTTCTTCCTATATGAAAGGATATGCCCGATTAATGTGATACTGATATCCTTTCCACATCCAGCCTTCATTAACTCTCTGTCCTTGAACTATTCCCACACATAAGCACAAAACATTCTGCGTGATTTTTACAAATTGAAACTTGAGCGGTTCTCCCACTGGACCCTATCTTGCCCATGTGGGCTTTAATTACCTGAACAAGGTCCATGCTGGCGTCCTGGTCCCTGGCAGACCCATCCAGTGGATAGGCTGAACAAACTGTCCCACACAGCCACAGGAGAATTGGAAGATTCTTCATTTCCTCTGACTCTCTTCACTCAGCTCTATGTTGTCTCAATGCCTTGCTCTCTGTCTTTAGGTGCACATTCTGGAATCCAACTTTTATAGGGTGACCTGTTTATTTAGATCACAGGCAGCCTGACTCACGATTACTTTCATCGAATGGCAGCAGGACCATTTCCCAAAATTCCAAATCCAAAGTCCGATGATACAGCCTACTTTACTAATTTCTCTCAACCTTCCCAATTTTGCAAGTCAAAACAGTGATTAAGCTCCAGGAAATGTTTCCTGTCTTGGCAAAGAGAAAATTGAAGCTTTTTTTCCCACCCCCCTCTTGAAAAAAAGTGACTGGAATTTAGTAGACAATTTATGTCTATGTGTTTGAGAGAAGTGGGTTGATGCTAAAAAGTCTGAACAGTGTGGAACTTTTAAATGCAGTTTTATTTTAAGAAGAATGTATTTTCATATAATAGAATATGTAAGCAATGAAAAGCTGTACATATCTAGCCATGGTCTGTATTACTAGATTCTGTGAAAACAGAATAAATAATATGGAGTTCATATTTATCTTTGATTTGAAATAGCTGCTATTGCTTTCTGGTTGCATTTGTTAGTCTTTGGGAAGGAAAAACTCATGAGCAGGATAGAACAAAGATTGTCTGTGAAGAAGAAGGAAATGTACCCAGTTCTCTTTTGGTTGGTCTGAATTGTAATCAATTTTTTAATGGATTGCAGACCTAACTAGCTGCTCCACAAATACTAGCCACGTTGCAAGGAACTACATGCTCATTGGACTGAAGTCCTATTCTGACTTTTATCTTCTACATTTTCTTATTTTCTTTCAATCACTTTTCCTCCAAAAAAATCATCTCGGTGCAACCCCTGTGAGTCAGCAGCTAAGGTACAGGTCATGTAATACTCAAGGACCTAGGTTCTAGACCCAGGGTGGAGGGAAGGAAGAGAATATCTTTCAATAAATGTTGACTAGAAAAAGTCATCCTAAATTCTCTCCTCGTGCTGTTTATCATTTTTCTCTCCCCTCTATTCCCTCCATTCCTTTCCTTCTCTTTTCTTTCTTTTCTTTATCCACTAGAGTACTGCTCACTTCAGCTGTGTATAAAAAAATACGTGTATGGAAGACCCTATATATATATTCCCAGAGGAAGAAACTTTGTTAAACATTTTATGATACTTTTGCCACTAGTCTTACCAACCTTATACTTAGAAAAATAAGGCAAGAAAAGGAAGAAAAAAAGAAAATACTAAAGGCACACAAATATGAAGAAGGTTAACTTACACTTATTAAAATTTCACTAAGTATGCAACGTTTCATTAATAGTATGCGTGTGCTTACTAAAGAGCAGATCATCCTCAGAGGAAGTGATGATTAAAGTGTTGTTCACTTAGTGAGCATTTAATAAGTGTAAGTTTTCTCCCATCTGTGTGCATCCCTATTGACTTTTCTTCTTTTGTTTTATTTTTGTATGTTTCTTAAGACTCTTGGGTGAGATTTCACTTAATACATATAAAAGAAGTTTGTAGGACTCCTCAGTGATTGTTAAGAGCCCTGTAACTGGAGGTGTCTAGGTGTCTGCTCACCACCTCACATTTGAGCATCTGTTTTTAATCTAGATTCCATCCAAAGACATTTCAAAGCTAGTGTCTACATTCCTCTGAAGAAGAATATCGAATCAGATATCTGATGGGGCAGTAAGGCAGCTGGAGTGATTGCAGAGTTCCTGTGGATCCCAGGAAAGAACAGTGGTGCAGACAGAAAAAGTGTGATTAAAAGCAGAAGGGCTTGGCAGCCACAATTGTCAGTTCCTTAGAGATTGAGGTGTTTCCTTCATAAATTTTCTCTGGCATCATAATTTATAAATTTTATTTCAAGGTTAGAGGGAAACCTGATAGATAACACACTTTTCTTATCAACTGCTCAACTGTGATGGGGAAAAATGCGTCATGCTGCTTCTGCAATAAATGCAAAAGTCAACCAATATAGAATTTCTCACATTTTAACAGCTCTAGAGACTTCTCTGAGCCTCATGAAATGTTCACTGCTTACTTTTTAATGGCAATTCAGACCTGCCTCTGGTGCCCATTGAACTGTAGTGAATAATTTCCTTTTCTGCTTCCCCCATGTTACTATCAGCAGCTTGAAGGTAGGCCCTGTGTTTCATTGACTTCTGTACTACTATTAGTGTGATTTCTTGCACAGAGCAGGTACGCAAACATTGCTTAGGGAAATAACTTATGCATTTATTGCGAATGAAGAACTCACAGGCGCTCACAGGTGAATGAAAAAAAATTAAATTCACAAATCATGCAGATATTTAAAATTTTCCAGATCCTACATGTTGTATTTACCAGATACCCTAATACATGAATTAAAAAAAAAATATTTTCATAGGAAAAAGATTCAAGCTGTCATCTAAGGTCTTTCTACTAAGAGAAAAAAGTAGACTTCTCTACTCAAAATCTTCATTCTTAAATGTGTCGAGTATCCAAACTAAAAATGGGAAATCAGGGAGTTTTCTGATGATATGTATGATAGTCAATTTAGATTTTATAGATTAAATGCAAAAGATTGGGTAGATTGATTTTAAAAGAACATCCAGATCCACCTGAATTAGTGAGAAGAAAACTGTAAATTAAAGAACAAGGGAGTGGAAGAAGAAAGGGGTAGGGGAAAAGAATGGAAGAAAATAGGAAGAGGAAGAGAGAGTAAATATACCAAATATAGAGAGAAACTGTGAACCCTGGGGGAAATGGACTTTTTCAGCACAGAAATGAAGAACTAAGTTGCACAGAATATTTGTCATATGACTAAATATATACAAGGATCAGATAATGATGCTTTTATAAATTTGACCTCTAGGATCAGAGACCTAGAATTAAACTTAAAATTCAGTCTGATCCAAATTTGGATTCAAAATCTGGCAATTAATCCAAGTAACATTCTATCTGATAACTTTTCACAGTTGTCTTCCTATTTCTCATGCTTACCATGACTAATCAGACAAGACAATGCATGATCCTTGCTACCTCCAGCTGAGAGCTTCTCTCAGCTATGCATTTACTTATCAAGTGTCTGAGTTTTAAAGGTTTCAGACTACCCAAGCTAAGAGCGTAGATTTGTAGATAATATTTAAAAGATAAATTTAGAGAAAAAGTGATCAAATTAGGTATTTAAAAATAGGAGTGATGGAAGGATGGTTATAATTTCATACTGGCAGTGATCCCTGAATAATAAAATATACAAGAAATAAAAAAAGAGTTGTACAAGAATTCCAAAAAAGGGAAGGTGTCCACTTTAGAATAAGATAATGGATAAAACCACAAAGGACTAGACATGGAAGAAAATCTAGGAACAGAATAAGCAAGTCTGCAGAGTCAGGTGTGTTTAGAGTCTATATGGACAATGACAAAAAGTTAGATTTTTTTAAAGCAAAAGTTATGTCAAGGATAATAATGAAAAATGAAAAGTAAAGTTGTAGGAAGATCGGTTGGAGTCCGATTGTAGAAGCTATTATTCTGCTGCTAAATTTTTAAATTTATTCTGTCAGTAATGGAATACCATGTTTCTGCAAAAATATTTTAAGGTTTTATATATTTCTATAAATATATATTTATTAAAGAAAAGTTAGAATGTAAACAAAAATAAATCATTTCTATTCATGCCACAAGGAGAAAAACACTATTAACACTTCACTGTAATTTTGTCTAACTTTTTAAATACCTACATATTCTTTTTTGCATCATGATGATCATGGAAAATTTAACAAATTTTATCTATTTTTTCCACATTCTGAATCCAGTCAGAGGGACATATTAATTAGGCAATACATTTCTTCTAAATTGAAACATGTTGCTTACCGGCTCTTTTCCTTGAATGTTTTCATAGTTGAAATCAGACTATATATGCACTTTTTAGGCCTGTTTGCAATGGAAACTTTAAAACATTTTAGTTGCAAGGTGGGAAATAGGGGCAGATAATATCTGCACGTGGATGACTCAGTCTTTATTCATTTAGAAAGGCATAATGACTCATATCACTCAACATGAGTAGTAAAAATGTCGAAATCCATCATTCCAATTCCTTGGCGCTGACCATGGTCTTTATGTGGCTCCAGGCAATGCTGATTTTATGGAAAGAAGGAAAACATTTTGTAATATTCTTGGCATAAGTGCGTCAATTGTGCAAACAATAGCATAAAATTGCTAGTGGTGCTCCAGCAGGCAATATAATCCATCTGATTGGAAAGTAAAAAATTGTTGCTTGAGACACATCATTTCTCCTATGAGGATTAGAATGGAAACAAAAGGGGAGCAGGTGTGAGAAACAGCAGGTCCAAGTATAATCCCAGCTTCTAGAGCCACCAGCAAGCAATCTTCCAGTTAGAAAACTGTCAAGTAAACTTTGTTAAGCTTTTTAGAACTTGGCCTCTATATTCTAGAAATGTTCATTTTGAGTCAGTTTTCAATGGTATGTCTTTATGTCTAACTATTTCCAGTGTGATTCAAGAGTGAAATTCTAGTATGTCTGAGCATCTTATTTGTTAACCTTTCTTATGAAAGGTTATCTTGGAAAGGTATGAAAATCACATTTTTTTCCTCTCTTCCAGAATCAGTTTATGTCCAATAAATATATGGCTTAAGTGCCTTCTAGTTGATTAAAAAAAAAAAAAAAGCACCCAAATTTCTGGTCCATGAACAGACATATGAAAATCAAAATATGTTTCTAGTTCTTTCAGATGACTAGTGTTCCTGAGGTTCCCTAAGACAAATACTTCCAAACCTTTTCCAATACAGCCTCGCTGTCCCAGTAAAGAGTGGAAAAATTTATTTTAAAACAAGCAACTTTGTTTTCAATGTTGCAACCTTTTTTCTTTTTGTTTTATGTACTGTACTACAAGTTTAGAAAATGCTTGTATACTCACACACATACACATAATTTTCAAGTTTCTACCTATTTTGACATGCAAATTAGCCATCTTTAAGTTGTTTCCCTTCAAGAGATCCTATCCATGGAAAACTATAGCTTTTAGGATTAGGATCTCTTCATTTTTTTCCAGATTTAATTTTTTGAAGACTTTAATATTTTATAGAAGTTTTAGGTTCATGGCAAGTTGAGGAGGTGGTCAGAAATTTCCCAAATACTTCCTATTCCCAAGCATCACCCTTTCTCAACATTCCCCAGCAGAGCGATACATTTGACAAAATTGATGACCCTCCACTGACATATCAGACTTTGGGTGCTTCTGATATGTCTAAAGTTGACATTACAGTTCACATTAGTGGTGTATAGTCTATGGGGTTTGAATGAATGTAAAATTTTATGTATCTATCATTACAATATCATATAGAGCATTTTCACTGCCCTAAATACACACTTCACCTATTCATCCCTTCCCCTAATTCCTGACAACCACTGTTCATTTTGGGTTCTCCCTTGTTTTGTCTTTTCTAAGAAATTATATAGTTGGGATCACATAGTGTGAAGCCTTTCCAGATTGGCTGCTTTCACTTAGTAACATGCATTTAAGATTTTCCCGTATGTCTAATTTTAATGAAATCTAGCTTATTAATTTTGTCATTCATGAATTGTGCCTTTGACTATTGGATCTAAAAAGCCCAAAGGTCATCTAGGCTTTCTCCTATGCTGTCTTCTAAAAGTTTTACAGTTTTCTGTTTCACAATTAGGTTTTGATCCATTTTGAGTTAGTTTTATAAAGAAGTTTAAGATCTGTTTCTCAATTCCTTTTATTTATTTTTTTAACATTTGGATGTCTGCTTGTACCAGGACCATTTTCTGAAATAGTGTTCTTGCTCCATTGTATTTCCTTTGCTCCTTTGTCCAGGATTGGTTGACTATTTTAGTTTAGTCTATTTCTGAGATTTCTCTTGTGTTCCATTAATCTATTTGTCTATTCTTTCACCAATACCACATTGACTTGACTACTTCAGCTGTCTAGTAAATTTTGAAGCAGGTAATGTCAGTCTTCAACTTTGTTCTTCTTTAATATCGTGTTGGCTACTCTGGGTCTTTTGCTTCTCTGTATGAACTTTAGAATTAATTTGCCAGAACCCACAAAATAACTTGCTGATTTTTTTTTATTGAGACAAGTTGTCTTAGAAATATTTCCCATTTAATATTCTTGGTCAGATAAATGTCAGTATCAGAACTGTGCTTTTATAAGATTTATCTGGTAGCAGCGATTGAGGTGGATTAGAATGTGAAGGAAGTAAAATGGAGTGGGTTAGGAGCTGTCATAATCATCCAAGTGAGCTGTAAAAGGAATCTGAAGAACTGCAGATGTAAGTTAAAAAAAATTAAAGAGCAAAGAGATGTGATATAGAAAGAAAAAGGACAGAAAGGATTAAAAAGGTATAGCATGATACTGAGTCATGTATATTGGGAGGAATTTAAACTAGCTAGTCTGCAGTTAAAGTTGAATTTCTTTCTGTGTTAATTGGCAGGTGTTTGCCTGGTGTGGAAATAAATGAAGACCCGCCAAATGAGAACAAACACTAGCTATTTCTTCAGAGCTTGCTATAAAGTCAGAGGAATGGGAAAACTTATAGTGGAAAAAAGGGAGGACTTCATGTATATCCTGATTTAAGGCTGTTGACATGAGGAAGATGTAGGTGGGTTAACCAGAAATGAGGTATCCTTGCTGTTAGATAAAGGTGAATATCTGCTTCTAGTGATGATCCCAAGCTGGAAATAGAAACAAAAATTAGAGATGGTATCAATTATTAGTCAAGTATGGCCATTTTGGAATGATTATTACAGTCATTATTAATTAACTTCCTGGACGGTCACTACAAATAAACTCTCTGGTTTCCTCAATTCTGACTTAGAGCTAGCTGGCTTCCTGGGTTGGTTATTGTAGATAAGGGGATTGGTTTTCTGCAGGTTGGGTCAAAGTTATACTTTGATATATGGTTTTGTATATTCAGTATACTTTCACTAGAAAAGTTCTCAATTGTACAATACATAAAAGTAGTAGAATATATTGAAAGCCTTGATTGAATGAGCTCTTCTTTTGCTAACCATATATTATTTGACTAAACTCTGGATTTAAGTTTTCTGGGGGTTGTGTTTCTCCACATTTTTCTCAAATGTCTGTAACCAGTAATATTTATTACTCTGATGTCTGTGGTGAGTTCTGCTCTACCACAGCTCTGAGATACCTCATCTTTTTTTCATTCATGATTTGTTAATGTTGGCGCATCTTTTGGTGGGTCACATTTTGTAAGACTGACAGAATGAAATTTTTAATTGTTATAATAGCTAAAATTAGGCTGGGTATATACCGAGGTTAAGTCACAGAACTGGGTTTGAGCCTTCTGAAATATTATTATTTCATATTATTGTCTGTGAGTCTTCTCAAAATGTGTAACATAATCAGACAGTTATATACATTCAGAACTTTCCTTTAATAATGCCAGGGAATAGGTAGAGGGAATCAGTTACATGTTGAAGGATTAACTGGACTGTTGGAAAACTTAATGTATTGCATACAGATGTTGATTTATGATTATACATATCTTAAACCTACATAACATTATGATACAATGTTCCTTTGATAATTTTTTTTAATTTTAAAAAAGACAGGAGAAAACCACTATACATCCATTATGTGCTATGCGCCCAACTTGCTTAATTATTATGTCTAATTTTTATACCCCCTTTGCAAGGTAGCAATCAGTATCCCCATTTCATAATGAAAAAATGAAACTCAGAAAAGTGAAAATACTTGTGTAAGTCTACATACACAGTAAAGTAGCACAGATGGTGCAAACATAATGCAACGAAAACCCAAACAGAAAGAAATAAGAGTTTGAAGTGTCTGCAGAGTAATCACAATCTCTGTATAGCACCTGTTTATAACACACTCTTAGCTTGGACTTAACCTTTCTCACAAATTTATGCTCTCAAATATTCACATTCTTGAAAAATGAATTCTTGATATGTCTCTTACTTCGAGTCTGATCATTAGCCTGCAGTTTGGGTGGCACTTCTCATCAATTTTGACCTCTGACCACCCTTTTCTGATGATTCATTCTTTACTCGTGCTGCCCAGATGTGACCCATTTAGGACACATGTCTATGAGCAGTCATTACGGTTGTGTTACTAAGATTCAAAACTCCAAAACTCCTCCTTATTCATCAAGGCTGACCAATGTTCCAATTCCTAAAAACGTCAACAAAATCTTGCTGATCGTGAATTCCTAAGCGCTTGTTAAAATATCCAGGTCAAACTTTCTGAACATAGCACACAGTTCAGTACTTTATAGCCCAATAAACATGTCACAATCCTTCTTTCTTGTGAAAGTCATATTTTATTCAATTATAAATGGGAACATGCTGTTCAAAGTCATGAATTTAGAGCAGCCATGAAAATAAATCTCTTCAAACCTCGCATATATTCACATCTCCCTGAAGATAATTTGTTGTCAACTAACAAAGTACAGAATAAGAGGAGAATTTTGGTTGTTGATAATTTAGGAACCATTTTATCTTTCCCCTGCTATTTGGGCCCAACAGTATTAAACTGTGCTCCTTGTCTATTAAAATATTATCAGCCAAAAGAAATAAAGTGGCATAATGGAAAAAGAAAGAGTTTGTAGTTAAACAACCCTCAGAATCTTAGTTTCTGCACTTATTAGCTCTGTGACACCAAGCAAATTGCTTATTTTCTCTATGTCCTTTATTATTCTCCTTTATTCTTAAAATGGCAGTAAAAATGTGTATCTTAGGAGCTTGAAATATGTAACAGAAAATATATGCTTTTCTAGGCACATAGTAAGCATTGTTTCTAAGGATTAGAGATCTATAATGATGATCAAAGAATAAGTACTGTATTGGTAGTTGGAAACATGGGAGATGTGGAGACAATGGAAAAGGGGACAGGTGACTTCAGTCCCTTTCCCTGCAGATAAGAGTGGTTATTAGTGAGTGAAATTACACTCTGAGGAGGAGTGTAGCAAAACTTCTGGGTCAAGGGGAAGTTGAGTTGGGAAGAAACAAGGTACAGTTTATACTTACTGTGGGTCAGGAGTTTCACCTATGTTATTCCTCATAACAAACCCAAAAAGTAGATACTTTCCCTGAGAGTCAAAGAGTTCACCTAAGCTGTCTAATATCACACAGTGAGTCAGGTACAAGTTTTCTGATTATCAATATCATGGACTTTCACCAGCGATTATTGTTCACAGTTCTGCCTTCCAAGATACTGGCAACATGTCAAAAGACAAGCCACACTTCCCTTTTCTGCAGTATAGCTGGTAATATATCGCAGAGGGTTCTTTTATTATAATACAACTGTGTTTTACTAAATGCTACTTTCCAATGTGTTCAGTGGACTTGTAGGATATGATGGAAATCTCCAGGAACTCTCCCAGACTTCCCTAGTCCTGCACAAATGCATGTAGCCCACAAATGCACAGGAGCTTAAGTTAAATGAAGGATGTGCCAGCAGCTAGCCAAGAACAATGAGAGGGGTGGGCGGGGGAGGGGAGGCAGGGTGGGGGGGATTCCCCGAGGTCAAATGCTTTTATCCGCAGTCTTGAAGACTCTAAATCTTGAGCAATCTGCAAGGTGGAGAACCTGCATCTAAAACTCCTTCCACAAATCCTAAAATGATACCAAAGTAGTTCCAGAGGAGAAAAATTCTATTCTTCCTAGCAGAAGCAATGATACTCTTAGGAAAATCTCTTAAGAAAACTAATACCTTCAGGGAAAACAACGATCTCTTTAGACCCTTTTTAAGATTTTTAAAGATTGATTCACAAATTTTAAAAAATGCACAAGGGTGCAAATGCTAGGAAAAAGTCGATAGTAATAGCAAATAACAGATTTGACCTGCAAGGTGTTTTGATATTTAAATGATCAAATATAGACAATATAAAAATAATTTAAGGTATGATTTAAAAAAAAAAAAACAACACAGTAATGAACAAGGAACAAGAAATTAAGAAGTGGGTGCACCCCTGTGGCTCACTGACTAGGGTGCAGGTCATATGAAATCTCATGGACCCAGATTGAGACCCAGACCTGAGTAAAGAGAAAAAAAATTAAGAAGCTAAGAAATGACTGGTCAGATTTGAAAATAAATAAAATGTATATTTATAAATGAAAAAGTTACTTGTTAAAATGTAAAATTAGATGGGTCGATAAAAAGTTGATTCATAGTTAAGGTAGTTAAGATAAATACTATTGGGAATATAATTGATTAATATTTTCCAGAATAGTATAATGAATCTACCTATATGGGGAGCAAGATGAAGAAAAATTTCCAAACCTTATCCAGAAAGAACAGCTATTTTTACTAATGTGTTAACTTCTTAAACGTACAAATGGGAATTTTAAGAAAATGCATACATAACATCTTCAAAGACCTGAGAATATTCATGTTAACCAAGAAAATAAACTCAGCAAAAAATTGCTTTTCAAAACTGAGTGATAAGAACGTTTTCAAATGAACATTTAGAACTTCATGATCAGTCAGTATTCACTAAAGGAAAATTTACATCAGTAGTTCTCTAATTTTTTGAAATAATCTCCACTTACTTTTTTGCTCTATGGACCCTTCTCCACCCTTAAAATTAATTGAGGATTCCAAAAAGCTTTGTTTATTAGATTATACTATCCATCTGGTATATTAGAAATTAAATGAAAAAATATTGATTCTCCTAAAAATAAAAGTAAGCTATTTTAACTATATTTCTGGGAGAAATAATTACATTTAAAAAATATTTGTGAATAGAGTAGCACTGCTTTACGTTTTTTAGAATCTCTTTAATGTCTGGGTTAACAGAAGACAACTATATTATCCTATCTGCTCCTGCAGTCAATCAGTGATATAATGTTTTGGTTCAGATTTATGAAGGAAATCATCAGATATGTCATTAGAAGAGTTGAGAATGTGTTATTGGCCTTTTCAGATAATAGAGGATTTTTCTTCATTGATATTACAAAAAAACTCAATGAATAATAGTTTCTGAATACTAGCCATGAGAAAGAGGAGTCATGAGTGAATTAGATGAGAAAAACAAATAATTTCTTAATATTATTTTAAAAACAGTTTGACCTTACAGAATCTCTGAAAGGATCAAGGAAACCCCTGGGTTCACACATTGAAAACTGCTGTTCAAATGTACGTACCCTAGAAAGAAGAAAATTTACTCTAAAGAAGGTCTGAGATACAGAAAGGGAGGGAGACTGGAGAGGTGAAAATAAATCTTAAGTATTTATATGATGATGGTGGTAGTGGTGGTGGTGATGATGATGATGAAGATGATGATGTAATTTGTTGGGGTGGTCAAAATTATTCAAGAATTTCATGTTTAGGAGGAAGTTTAACTTACTTTAGACTTTGTTGAGTAGGCATTATGATATTTTAAGGGATATGAGAGAAAGGGAGAAGGGAGGGAGGGAGAGTAGGAGGGAGAGAGAGAGAGAGAGAGAGAGAGAGAGAGAGAGAGAGAGAGAGAGAGAGAGAGAGAGAAACTAGTAGAAACAAGTCCAAAACCTGTCAATACTCACAGTAAATGTACTCTATTATACTTTAAAAAGAAAGGAAATCAATCATTTACTTTTTAGCTAATACTCAATGACATATAAAATTGAAAGAGAAAGATATACCAGGCAAATGCTAGAAGAAAACTAAGTTAGCTATTTTAATGGAGACAAAATATACTTGAAGGAGAAAAATTCAAGTGGCAGAAAGATTATTTCATAATGACAACATTTTAAATTTATTATGATAGTATACAATTTCTGAACTTGTATTTTCCTTATGAGTACTTCCAAAAAAAGCAAACATTGACAAAACTACAGGAAGAAATAAATTCACCATCAAGTGGCACATTTCAGCATCTGTGTCTCAATCACTGTCAGAGTAAAACATGTTGAAGATTAGAGCACCACAGTTAAAAGCATAACATCAAGGGTGTACCCCTGTCGCTCAAGGGCTAGTAAGATGCTGATATGTGAACAGCACAATTATCCAGGTCCAAGACCAAAGGCCAAGGCCAAAAACCAATAAATGAACAACTAAGTAAATTTATTTTAAATTAGGAAAAAATGCTTCATACAGAAGTCTGGACTCACATTAAGAATCTCAACTGCGCCCCTCTGTGCCTCAGGCAGCTCTGGCAGCTAGCTAACATGTGGGTGCAACTGAGATTTTTAATGATGTTAAGCTTTTAAGTGTGTTGCTCTAATCTTAAATGTGTTTTACCCTAACAGTCACTGAGATATGTATGGACCTGGGCTCGAGACCCTGGCTGGGCGTATAAAACAAAAACAAAACAACACAAAAGAATCCTGATGAACTGAAGCATGGGTGGGGAAACTTATAAAAATTGGCTATATGCTGGGACTTTCAGAAAGTTTTAAATAATTGTTACCATTTCTCTAACCCAAAGCTTTTAGTAAGAAATCAATAGTTAGCAAATGCATGTTTAAAACATAATATGTTTGGAAATGTTCTAATTACGCTTCTAAACAGATGCTGCTATATACACATATGCAGGCTGCATATTGCACAAGGGTCCTCTACATGAAGCATGCTTTTCCCATTCTAGACCCTGGAGATTTGTATCTGTGTTAGAAAAGTGTTCAGTCAGGTAGCTATAAAGAGCCTTGGTGAGAAGCAATCTTTTTCTAGTTCATACAGACATAACATGCTATATAGTAGCATCTCTGCATTTAAATAACACATATCAAAGATGAAAATATTATAAATCATCTACTTAAAAGGCATGAAATACTATATATCAAAACTTGTAGGTTGCAGTGAGCAATTTAAGTGCAATGTGTAGCTTCAAGGTCCATACTGAAAAAAAAAAAAAAAGCTGAATACTAATGAACTTAACACTTAACTTTAGAATTAAGAAAAACATTATACTGAACTCCAGGAAAGTAGAAAAGGAGATAATATATAAAAGAGGGAAAATAAGGACAAATAAAAGATGCAAAAAATTGACTCACAAATTTTGGATTTGGTTTTATAAAAATAACAATATAAATGAAATTCTTCTGATGAAGTTGGTCAATAAAAACATAAATATCAATGAATAAGCAAATAACTAAGTAATATAAGCAAATAACTAAAGATATAGTAGATATTTTAAAAACGAAACAAGAAAAATATAGGATGTTCTTATGATTTATAATAAGACTTCTTAAATATTGTATTATGAAATAAAAGACTGATTATTTTATCTACATTATAAGTAAGACTTTCAAGATAGAGGTCAGCAGACCTTTTGAAGTAAGGACTTTCAAAAATGATCTTTTCCATAAAGGCAACAAGGACAGTGACAAAAATATTGATCAAAATTAACCTTTTCAAAACTCTGGAAATTAACCAAGGCTTGCGACAATCTGGGGGAACATAGATCACAGAAAAAATGGCTGAATCTCAGAATAGTTCCACAGGACCCTGGAAACTCAGCAGCTTACCATTCTAGGGAAAAGAAGCTAGGTAGCAGCCCCTGGAATCAGAACACGGTTAAGCTGCTTCCAAGCCATAGTTCCAAAGAATTATTATTTTGCCTACTTGAAATTCCCTAGAAAACCCCACTCACAAAGCTTCTCTTTATTTGATCTGACACAGAGCACACCCTGTGCAATCAACTGTATCCTTAGAACATCTGTCAAAAATAATCAGCAGCAATTGTTTAACATCACAGTTGGGTAAGGTGGTTAAATATTTGATAATCACCAAACCCAGTTGTTCCATATCCAGAAATGCAGAGAATTTCTTGTGAGACTTGGACAAGATTCTAGCCTCACTTGTAATAGCAAAAAAACAGAACTAGCCGAAATAATCATTGAAAGTAAAATGAATGAATTACAGTATATCTAGGATTGTGGTCATAAGGTCCTTGGGGTCATGTGCATTCCAGACAATGTTGTCTTGACTTCAGACCAAGTTTCAGTTGACCTTAGAAAAGTGGCCAAAGCAAATAACTCTTCTTTCCTCATACAAACTTGTCATATTTCTGTTCACCCCTTGGTATGGTCATATATGAGCTTGTTTTATTTAGGAATAGATCCAGAGTTATTTTTAAACTATACAATCTATTTGTCAAGGAAAAAAAACTCCTAAAAATCAAATACCTTCTTTCAAAATTTTTATTTGAAAACATATACATATTTATTTCATAATATTAGAAAAGACAATACTGATAATAGAATAAAGTTATGATACTACCATACTTACATAAGTTACTTATATGTTACTTCCATTGCCATTTTTAAAGTTCTAGGTATATTTTAATTTTACTCCATAAGAATTAAAATGATAGCCTTGCTGACACATTTAATAGTCATAGAAGCAAATCATTTCTGAATTTTAGGTATGTCCATGAGAGAGTTACAATTTCTTAGTTCAGGAGTGTTAGGAACTAAGGTATTCACTTGGTCTTTGAAGTTGTCTGTTTTCAAACTTAATTTAAAGAAATCTGATGCATATATTCTGTAATCACTTATCTATAACATATAGACTTTACCTTATTTTATACTGTTTTAAATGACTTATGTAGCGTGTATGCAATAAATACTTATTAAACTAACGTGAAGTGGCAAACACCAATTCTAACAATGAAACTTGCTATTGATTTCCAACTTCTTGGTGACGCGATTGGATGAAAGATCATATTCAAGTATGTTAGATCCTTGGAAGAAATAGTAGTGTCCTAAAAATGAAAACAAATTTAAATAGTTTAATTCTCGACTTGCATTTCTTTTTTTCTCCAAAGACATAGATCTATGTTTTTATAGATTATTTAGATTAGGCAAAGTCTAGTTCAAGAATATAAATGTTGGGTCTTTTGGCTGAGTATCCTGTTTCCAGATGGATACCAACTGCCAATTATTTCACCATTAAATATCTTCATGAATATTTTTGAGATCGTTTGGTCTTAAAGACTGGCGATTAAGTGTAAACTTTTGAGTTACACTGCTGAGTGGGAGAGAAGAGAAAGAGCCCAGATCAAGCACACAGAAGCCCTGGGAAAGGAAACAAAGAGACAAAGGTGTGGGTAAAACAAAATATCTTGCCGAGTCAATGTCTTCCATGCTTGAACACATTCATTAAAACAAATCCAAACTCAAACCTCCTCATCCCACTGTCCGTCACAGCCCTTGAGACCCCATGAAAGATAGAAGGGGCTGAAAGAAAGATGAAGAATGGAAAAAGTGTGCTTGCTTTTATATACGAAATATATGAAAAATTGGAATGGTATAGATTAGCATGGCCCCTGCACAGGATGACATGCAAATTCATGAAGTATTCTATATTTTTTATGTTAAGGAACTTCTTTATCTTGTTAATAGCATATTTCAAGCACATTGTCTTGTTTATAGTGGGTGTTCAATAAATATTAGAGAGTAGAAAGAAGAAAGAAAAAAAATACATTAAAAAAGTATAAAAGATCGCAGCTTGTCTGAATCCTGGCTGCCATATATTCACTCATGTATACTGTGTAGATTAATGTAATTAAAAATTTTAGAGAGTCAGACACGCAGAAGTGGCAACAATCGTATGCCTGCCAGACTCTCGGCACACAACTTTGGTTCCACCTGATCATTCCTCCTTTAGCCCACCTGTCCTGAGACAAACCCTTCATGATTTTCCCTCTGTAGCTTACAGAGGACTGCAGCGTCCTGTTCCTTTACAATTTGAAGACTAAGTCTTTAATTTTGGAGGCTTTATCATCAGTCCAGTGTTTGAAAAGGGAATTTCAGTATATTTTAATCTACTTACTATTATAATAGTAGACAGCATCAATTTTAGGCCCGATTCCTGGGAAGTATGTGGTAATCATCTTGGGATAACCAAGGTCCAAGGATTTTCTCCGCTCATTGTATCTTAAGCAAAGACATAACCAGCACAACTCAATCAGAAAATGAATTTATGACAAAAGTTTGAAATTTCACCATGTAAACCGCAAATCCCATCTTATTCTCTCCTGAAAATTCTTTTTGAAATGGTTTAAAATGCCCTGATGAGAAAACTCAAGGCCCTAGACAGTTCACCGATTTACTTCAAATCCCTTTATGTCTCAACACCTAGGCTTGCAGCCTAGTCAAGCACTTTCCCCACTCTTCTAATGCTTTCACCAACACCGGGTCCTACTTTATTTATAAAGAGTGACTCCCTAATTTCCTGTGAGTGAAGATCTCGAGGGCCTACTATCACTCAGAGGCTGGTTTCTTCATTTTGTGTTCTTAGGTCCAATGACTGAAAAGCATCTGAAAATCTTTGCACCCTTCAATCTGACTGTAATACTAGGTCTCAGACATCTATACCATTGTTTTTCAATATATTTCCACTATGACTAATAACATGACATTTTATTTAAAATGTTCCTTAAAAAATTATGTGTTAACTTACAACAGAAACCAAAAATTACAGAGATAAGAACTAAGTTGACAATAGCTATTCCAGTCCTAGATACTTTTAATTTTTTTCTCACGAAGGTCGGAGACCTTTGGGAATTCACATAGAAACACTATCTTTTTGGAAAAACTCATTGCCTGCTTGTTTTACAAAACTTAGAGTTTAAATCAATTATTAACTAGTAAAGCTCACCTCCAATATTGGTTACCTACGAAGAAGTAGGTCTTATAGATAAATGGGTTAAAAACTGCTGCATCAATTTTTTTCACAGAGTCAGGGAATCCCAAAGAGTGGATGTTCTTGGGATAGTTTGACTGCATTTTTAAATTGATGATTAACCAGAACTTATCATCTGTGAAAATAAAGAAAAGGGTATGTTGGGAATCATACAGAAAGAGTAGAGAATTACTCACTGCAAATTGCATCATTATTTTCCCACAGTTCCAGATTGTATTCTCCTTCTTAAATATAGTCTACCTCCTACAGTTCTGTATGTTTTTCTCACAAGTATTATCGTTTTTTCTTTCACCAACTTTTCCCAAAAGTTCTGAGCCACCATTGATAAAATCTGGAGTGCTTTTTGGGTCTATGTTAAGAAAAAGTAGTAGTATTTCTTTAATTATGTCTCTTCCTGGAGACAGACCTCATAGCAAAACGAAAATTGGAATTACCTTTAAAAAGAAAAACTTGCTTCGTGCCTCCAATTTCATAAGCAGCCTGAATGCCAGATGGTAAGGTGGGCCATAAAGAAGAAATTAAACTAGCACTGCTTGTTGGACTCTGAAGTAGCTTCCACCAGACATACCTGACAATAGAAACATTTAAAACAAATTATTGTTGGCTCAAAAAACCATGCAGTGTGTGTGGGAAGGACTTGTGAGATGATGAAGGTTTCTTTGCATTATCTTCACATTCTGTTCTACGAATGTCTGCAGGTGCATCAGAAGGAAAGGCTCTTCACTAACTCGTTAATGGGAACAATGATCTTAACAGGAAAGTGGCATATGGAAATACCCTGGTGCTTGGACTCAGGGGATCTAGGTTCTAATCTGGTTCCACAATCCTTTTGCCAGACTTGTAATGTAAAGGAAGTTAACCTCAAGTGTCTTCGTTTTATCCTCTCAAAAATGGAGGATATTTGCCTGCCTACTAAATCTTAATATTCTCTATCCCTTACCCCTCCACTATATGCTTCAGTCTGTGTTCTGAGACAGAAATCATTCCTACTCACAGTGTCATTTACCCTATTTTTTATCACTTTCCATTACTCACTGACAAAAAATATTTGACATATTCTTAAATATTGGTTAGATAGTAAAACAATCCTACCTGTCTTTAAAGAGAAAGATTTTGTTTCCCATTGTAGTGACAGCATCAAAACCCAAACTGGGGTCACAGGTTGATGAATCTGTATTGCCAGGATTTGATGAGGGTTGTTGATTTTGTGGTCCTCCTGAAAATACATTTCTAGCAACATTAGAAAAAAACCACATATTTTAGTTCATAAGAGGGATCATCATTCTTCTCTAAAGCATTTAATTTCTTGATAAAAATATATGAAATGCAATTTCATAACATTCATAGAAAGCATATATGAAAAAGATTTTCTCCCATGTAGCTGAAATATCAAAAAGGAGAATAATATGATCACTCTGGTTCCAGTTAGATCATTTCTCTGAGCTCCTTCTTCAGTAAACATGGCATGTTAAACAGAAAGACTAAGGTTCTGCCTGTGGACCGAGTATTAATATGCTAGATCTTTTGTGCTCGTCTGTGAAATGCCTACTTCTGATCTACTTCACAGAATTTTCACTGGGTTCAAAAGAAAAGATAGAAGTTTCTATTTCATCCAAATGAAGATATTGTGAGACTATTCTGAGTGGTAATCTTCATAAGTCAAAATAAAGAAATTCAACTCACCATAGAGAGACTGGATGCCACGTATGTCATCAGCAGAGAGCTGTAATGTGTTGGGGTTAACATAACTGTAGGTGGGGAACATTATGGCCTTTGGATCATTGGAGTGGCCAAGACCCAAGGAATGGCCAAACTCATGAACAGCAACCAGGAACAAATTTGTGCCTAAGAGGAAGTCAACCAAAAGGGGAAATGAGTAGTTAAATATGCAGCATCTGAAAGACAATAATACAACACTGGACATAATGAAAAAAGAAATGAATCTTCCACTCCTTCCCTCTTGCATGTAGGTTTTCAACCTTGACACGATTAACAATATAGGCTAGACAGTTCTTTGTTGTTAGGGCTGACCTGCCCATTATAAATGTTTAGAAATCTCTGAATCTTACCATTAAATTCAAGTAGCAAGCCCACCTCTAGTTTTGAAAAACAAAAATTGTCTCAGTATTGTCACATATCTCCTTGGGGGCAATATTGTCTCTAGCTAAGGACCATTCCACTAGCAGATGAATGAAATCTTTTCTGTTATAAAAAATTCTAGAATAATTCATAGCTGTGTTCAATAATTCTCTTTGCCTCTCAGTCATTCCCAGTTTTCATGATTCTGTTCTGCTTTTTTCTTTTAGTCAGACTTAAGTGGGTATAGAAAAGTCTTTAGTAACCATTCTTTACTAAACCTAAACAAGTTCCAAGTACTGTGAGTCACTGAGAAATAATGCACCTGTTCCTAATCCTTACAACTAAAGAAACCACCAAGCTCTCTGTTTTTTACATGGCGACACCATCAGTAAGCTTAATTGATCAAATTAAGTGCTTTGAGCCGTTATTCAAATTTCTTGGTTCTAAAGCTCACCCTTTTATTATGCACAATTCTAAATTAAATGGAAGAGACATTGCAATTTAGACAGATTTACTCTACCAAGTTAAAGTCATGTCTGTTCTTTTTTTTTTTTTAACCCCGTGTGTCCTAGAGGATGCACCTCTGTAAATCAGAGAGAGGGGTGTGCCCTTTTCTCGAATGTTTCAATTCTCAAAATACTTGAAGAACTCCTGTTATTTTTTTGATTTGTGTTCTAGTTTATTAGCTTTATTTTTTTCTTCCTTTTTCTATGGCAAAACTAAAGTTTGAAAGAACTGACTTACCTGGGGACATACTTAGCTGCTGAGCCTGACCTTGAGATAATCAAGTATCTCAATTTTGATATTCTAAATGGAATTTAGCATTGTGAACTAAAGAAATTATATATCTATATCTATATCTATATCTATATATCTATATCTATATCTATATCTATATCTATATCTATATATATATATGAAATACTCAAGCATCTCCAGAGTCTTCATCTCTCCTAGGGGGCATCGAGGAACACAGATCCTCCAAGTATTCCTGGTAACAGAGGTCCAGAAACTAACTTGAAGACACTCTCAGTCTCTCAACTAATGAGAAAGAAGGATTTGGCCCCTCTCTGTACGATGCATAAGACTGGGTAAAGCAAACAAAGTAAAGTTTTTACAGTTTTACCTAAACCTGATTCTGTCCTCTTCCCAATTCCTGTAATACTTTGTACAAAAGATCACCACTCCTCTCAGAATCATCAATTTCTGCTTTGGTTTTGTTTCCTCCTGGATTGTGTGTTCCTTCAGGAAAGGACTTTTTACTTTTCATCTCTGTATCCGATCATCCCTCATACCTAACACCGTAGGAGAAACTCAGCACTGAGGTAATTGTTCTATTAAATTGTTGTGTCAAAAAACTAGGCTGAGAATTAGCACTTTAAGCTAAAATTTTCAGAAATAATTTAGCCTTTTTGAAAACATTGAATTGAGCTAATTAAAAATAAGACAATGTGGGCGGTTTGGAAAGCCCACAGTGGGCTAAGGTAAGGGAAGTAAATGCATGTTCTGGTCCCGGCTTTCCACAGTCTAACAGCCTTCTCTTGACCTCCACATCCTTTATCCTCTGTGTTAAATACATTTTCTAAGATCTTGAAGATTCCAAAACATTGTGTAAAACTAACCAGTGTGTTCCCATGTCAGATGAAAGGGTCATAAACGCCAAATAACCTTGGATAATATGTAGATATATTTAACATGTCTTACTGAGGATCTGCAGTTTAGCAAGGAACTAAACCTACGTTTGTCTTTTGACAATCTAAGAGTCCTCTTTTCAAATAAGAATTGCATACATCTTAGATTATGTATCAGACTGAAATAAATATCCTTTCCGATGGATTTAACCTCTATGAAGGTTTTGTCATCCAGCACGGGCAGTATCAGTCACATAGAGTATTTTATTAATGAATTTCTCTCTATTTGCTTTTCATATGGTTAAGTCAATAATCTAGAATTTCCAATAGAAAGATAAGGGGATTCTGAAATGTGGTTTGAATTTTCCATAGGATATTGATTCCTCCAAATAACAGGAGAGACTAGTTATCCCCATTCCTCAGCTTTAGTAGGGAGATGGTAGGTTATTGCCCTTCTGTATATGTATCCAAGGTATTAAGTGATCTGATGTTCTTTCTGAAATTTTTATCTCCAAATCAGATGAGACTTCTTGACCATGTTATCATGAGTTTCCAATGGGGATTTCTAAATTCTCTATAACTTCTTCCTGTGTCACTGTGACTCTAAAAACTTGTTAGCATATAATGAATCAAGCATACAACTAACCTCTCCTAGCAGTCTTGACACACAGAATTTCTATCTGTGTTTACTTGAGCTTATGGATTGCACTGTCAGGTTCTGTCACTTATATTTTATCTTTCCATGTTAGGATTCTTAAAGTTTTCAGATTCATGTAAATGAATTACATCATCCTCAGATGAGATCATCCTTAGAGTCTTTAAGATAATCTGGTACATTATCCTCAATTTATAGAGGGTAAAATCAAGTTAAAATGTCAAATTTCATTTTGTGGCAAAATTATGATCAGGGTAAGTTTTCCTTATCCCATAATCCTTTCTCTGAATGTAGCCTTTGAAAAATTAGAATATAATTTAAAACTTGTAAGGGTATTTTTTGTGGTTGTATGTATACATTTGTTTACCTACCTTTGTAGCTTTTAGTCCAGATTTCATCTTCATCAAAATGTGCATCTCCTCCGATATTAGTTCCAGGTGCAAAAGCATGAGCTAAGATTCCACCTCTGCCATCAAAAGGATTGAAGTCTCCATGAGCTTTTTTAAAGGAAAGAAAATTAGTGCTTCTATGCATTCTAATGGGCATTCCAATTTATAGAGATGAACTAAATCCAAAATTTTTACCTCTGAATGCAAAGCGTATCATAATGTCAGCCTCGCCTACATCAATCTTTCTGAATTTCAGAGGGGTTACATCACTCCACACTTGAAAAGCTCTCTGGATGGCATAGTCAACATCTTCACGCTTCATGTCAGGAGTATAATTATTGATTCTTTATCAGCAAAACAAGAAATAAAAATATGGAAACCAGGTGTTAATTTCATTTTGCTAGGATAGTTAATTTCTGCCAGCCTCATTGGAGAATGGATCATCTCATCCTTCAGTAATCAGAGTAAGAACAACTTCCTTCATGGAATGTAGAAACATTCATTCTTGGATAGCTTGCTCCTTAAACAAACTTGATTTCTTCTCATTTATGATTAATAGGTTATCATTGTGAAAGCTTTGCATTCATAGATGCTTATGTCTTTTGCCTCTGCTCCCAGACTTCTGCATTTATCTATTTCGACTATTCTGTAGAACTTCCTTCTATCTCTTATTTATTGTAGATTCAGCTTTCATTTGCTGCTTTCCTTATCTGCTCTAGAGTGTCAAACCAAAAAAAAATCTCCCTTATGTAAACAATGCTCTCTTCTAGAGATAATGAATTTTAACAGGGGGATAGTTTTAACTATTGAGGGAGGCTTATTTTCTACTTCCAGATTTAGAGCTCTTGCTAGGTGGTCCAGGTTTCTAGAAGTCAGAACTATGGAAAAATAGAAAAAAAATGTGGCACAGTGTTACCTGTAAGTGATAAGGTGTTTCTTCCATAATGCCCTCCGTGAAAATGTGCTGAAAGAATGAACATCAGGCACTCCACATCGAGGTGTGTGCATCATGTCCAGAGTAGAGGTATCCAGTTGTCCAGTCACTTTTAGCCCAAAGAACTGCTGCATTTCCTGAATTTTATTCTCCATGACATTATTACTGGCTTTCATTTTTGTTATTGGAGTCCTCTCAATTTTGAGGCCATAAAAGTTTACCAAGTACCTCTGGAAAATGTACATTGAGTAATACATTATTATACTTGGAAAGGTTTCTGTCAGAGCTCTGCACAGATGACTCAAATGTACACAGATACTTTTGAACAAGACATCAGACAAACAATAGTGAGAAAAAAAATCATTGTATGTGGTGTCAAAGACCTACTAAATCATTAGCCCACTGAAATCCTTTATGCCTCTGCCTCTTCAGACTTGTTGCAACTCCTTAAAGTGTATTTCAGCATCTAGCACATCATGATGTTCAGTGAGCAATAAAGCCATTGTTATTAGAATGCGTACGTTATTAAAGTTGGTATAAAATTTTATTGCTTAAAAATCCAAAGTTCAACACAAAGGACAACTACAACAAATTCAAAGTTAAAAGTCATAGAAAATGAGAGAGTCATTCAAGCTCATATAACTGGGGAAATGAATGAATTGCAAAAAGTCTATTAACAAATGCTTGTGAAGAAATACCTGGGATGAGTAAAAATAAACTATATTCTTTAAATCAACATGACACTCTTGAAGTGGCTAAATTTATGAAGCAATTATCAAATCTCAGATTATTAACGAATATTAAGTGATTAATATACATACCATACCAGAAGTAGAACTCCAGTGATTTTGAACTTAAACTCCTTGTCTCCTTAGTAGAAGAGACAAATACACTCACCAGTTTTATAATACTCCTTCTGAATCAGTATATCTTTTTTACATTACTTTTTGGCAAAGAAGCATTCAGTGCTAAAAGTAAATAGCTTCCTAAACCACTTTTCCAGTAGTACTTTTCAAAATAAAACTGGTCAGTGAAATAAATCTTAAAGGCAAAAATAAGGCTAGAAAAATTCCATAATGCCAATACTTACTTCAGCGAATGTTAAATTACTTTCTTCTGGGCCTGTATCGATAGTCAGGGAAGCAGCTACAGTGGCAGTGACCTGCAGAGCCAGTATCAATAGAAGGAACTTCATTCTAACTTCCCAAATGGCCTGACCCATGTATTCTACTCCTCTTCATACAAGTTCCTTAAAAGTTCCTCTTTATATAGACCTGAGGCCATGCTCAGTGAATATGCAATCCCTAGAGTGACTCACCACTGATATCATCCTTTGATTTAACTTGAAAGCATGCAAACACAGCAAGACCTTCTTCTAGAACCTACAATAAGTTGATTAGCATCTAACTCATCAATAGGTCAATTAATATTTTAACTCAAATTTTATTCAGGTAAAACAAAGCATAATTTCTTCAAGGTGATAACTAAAGCCTCTACTTGTACACACACTACATAATTAGGCATAATAAGAGAAATACCAAACATCTAAAATAAAAGAATTTTGAAATGCATTTGTTAGAAATTTCAATGTTCTCAGTTTTCACTTATAATTTTTCCTCAGATTCATTGTAGGTAAAATTATCTTTATATAAAATACTAAATAGAGAAGATTGGATAAGTAAAATAATTTGGCTAGAATAGCTGAATCCGCTTGATGTAGAATCTGCCTTCCTAGAGAACTGTGACTAGAGAATTCATCGTGATACTTTGATATTGTTCTATGTGTTGTTCAAGCTTAGAAGATGTCTCTCTAATTTGAGATTTTCAGCTCTTTGAGCTGAGGTCCAATCCCAACCCCACTGTGTAGCTAGGGTGGAGAAATTTCAGAGGCAAACTTTCTCTTCTTTCCATGCTGTCTGGAGTTGGAAGCAAGAGGGTGCACTTTCTACTTTGGGTGATGGAAAGTTTGCCTCTGGAATCTCTGTCTCCCTATTGACTCAGTTTACTTCCTCCATAACAGATTTGTTCCTTTAACACAGAATCTGCCTGTCAATAGGGAATGTTTAAAGATTAAATATATTTAGGAATCAAGAAATACAACTCAAAAAGTAGGTGAACAGGCAGTTGGACCACCTCCTGTTCTATATGAATAGTCTGTTTGGGGATTGGCTAAGGGAATACATGACAATGTGTCTTGACTCAGTCATTGCTCCAACCAACCTTCCAGGTCCGGGAATTGCTGACAGCTCCCAACATTTCCCTGAGGTCAGGCGTCCAGGAGAATAATTTCCTTCCCAAGTAGGAAGGAGAGGAAGCCCTTTGCATTGAATCTGACATCCAACACCAAACTCTGACTTTTTCAGTCTCTGTGATTTTATCTCAAAGACTAGATTTCATCTGAAAATGAGGATAATAACTTCTGTCTTCTTTTGTGATGATAAAGTGTATTATAAATACCAGGATATACTCTAAGTGCTCACTAATATTTATTTCCTTCCCCTTGGCCTGAGAGAGAATATAATATAGCTTTTGTTTGTGACCAAGAATGGCTCTAGGACTCAAGAGGAGGAAGGTCACTTGTTTGGCAATATTTTCAACATTGACTGAGCTTAGGAATCATAAGAATGTGACAGTATGACTAAAAAGCAGGAAAAATGAGATTTTAGGGAATATGTGAGGATCTAGTTTTCTAATAGCAGAACATTGTTCCATTAGGTCAGGGACCTGTCTCTGTTGTTCACCATTGTTTTCCTGGTGCCCTAAAGTACCTTGAAGTTCGTAGGTGCTTAATAAATACATGTGAATGAATCTAGCTGGAGAACAGGGCTGTCAGTAGTGAACTTCCTTTGTGGAAGCAGTCATTACATAGGGGGTGTGTTCCTAAACCTCACTGAAAGCTCACAAGAGCCGGTCGTACTCACAGTGTAAGAAATCCAATTGGTGTAATATTTTGCAAAGTATCTACAGAGTTGCAAAAGCTGCTCAAGATATTAAGGAAGTGAAGAATATTCTACTGTAGTTTTCTAAGAATAGAAAATTGTACCAAAATTTTAATGGTCTGCGCATATTAGTTCACCAGAAGCTCTGAAGGAATCAAGAATGAGAAGATGAGTGCCCCTTAGGAAACTATAGGACATTATAGAGGTTGTAAGCTCTGGTTCTGGGATCTCAAGTCAGCCTGCTTTTGAATCTTAGCTTCATTATTTTATGACTGCTGACAAACTAATTGAATCTCCTTAGACTTAATTTCTTCGTTTGTAACATTGGAATAATAATAATAACTACCTCAAGTTGTTGCAGGATTACACTAAATTATAGGTAAAAGTGTTTAGCCTAATGTTTGACACACCTAAGAGTTCAGTGGTTGCTACATTTCTTCCTTTTCCGAACTCTGTCTAATACTTTTGAAAGAGGTTGGAAATTGGGATGAGAAAGGTCAGCTATACAACTAGACCTCTCTCCTGTGATAAGTGAAGCTATAAAATGATTATGACATATGCCTAGACTAGAAACTAAGGGTCCAAGCAGATACATGACTTCCAAGAGATACACTGGGGGAAATGAGAATAGGGGTCACTAGCAATACTCCATGTGAACAAGAGAAAGTCAGTGGAAATGAAGAGAGTAGTCAGATCAGAGTTCCTTATAAAGCATCATCTGTGTTGACAAGTTCCCCTATTTAAAGAAAGATTTTGTAGAACAAATAATCCCAAGCTTTCAAAGTTATATTACTTTGTTTTCTTCTTATTTGACATCAGGACATTGTAAGATACAACCCAGATATAATCACCTCAGCTAGTTGTGGTTTCACCACAAGGATGTAGAGGCAAATAGAAACATGATCATTGGTAAGGACCTGCAAAAAGAAATGCCCCCCAAATATGCAAAGAAATCTCTTAGCTAACCACCCCGTCTTTTTAAATAAAAAAACAGACCACTTCATTATGCCAGTTATGCAGTAAAGCCAGTAACTGAGTGCTTGGTTTGAAGCAGGGAAGGTTTATTATTGAGAGATGCCATTCAAGGAAGTGAGAGACCTTCTCTGTCTCAGATTTGTTTTCCCAATAGTCAGGGTTACAGCAGTTGTATAAGTTGTACAAGTAGGAGGTAGTGGAGGGGAAGGTGGGGTATTTGGAGACACATGGAGGGGCATTTCGAGGAAAGTGATGTATTTGGGGAATTCCAAAGACTTTGGTGATGGCAGACACTTTGTCACCAACTAGAGTCTGCTAGTTTATCTCGGAGATCACAAGTCTCCCATGCCTCAGTGGGAAATTGTTTCAATCCATTTTCTGTGTCATTCCAAGCTAAGGGTTTTTTTTTGTAACTAGACTATATGTTAATAGTTTATGATTAACCGACTTTGCTGCATGGCTAGGTTCACTGGGCCCTGATTACTGCTGTTATACTTTCATGAATAGTGTGTTCATGCAGGAAAAAACTTCAGCTTGTTCACCCTTTCCTTTAATGGATGAAGAAACGGGAGCTCAGAGAAGGAAAGTGAATTGCTCAAGGAGGCATTTGGGAGGTCTCCTGACTCTGACCTGACTTGTTGCTAAAACACACTTCATCATCATGTGTCATTTTGATTTTCCTTGAATTTGTCTCCCTATTACTACTTCCCATTACTCCCTATTACTCTTGCTTCTGCAAGCACTAAAATGATACTATGATACCTCAAACTTTTTAGTTAAAACCAGGCTGTCCCCTTTGCTGTCATGGGGACCAGGAGTAACCAGGAAACATTGTGGCTGAATCTGGATCCCCAGGGAAGTATAGAACCACCTTTCATGCAACTCCTCCCTGTCTTGACCTGCGTAGTGTCCTGCTGCTAAGGTTCCTTTTCTGCCAAGTCTCCCTAGAATAGGTCCAGAGCACTGCTGAAGATCAAAATGTTTAGAGACACCCTAGCCATTTGTATGGACTTAGATAAATTAGCTTTTCCATTGCTCATTTTCTTTCTTTCTTTTTTTTTTTTTCAAATAGCAACATTTATTTTTTCTTTTGTTCACAATGCTATATTCATTTTAGGGTATTGAAATTGCACCTCATTCTGTATTTCACAACACACCCACCTCCAGAGTTCTAGTGTCCCTTACCCCCACCTTCCCTTCTCTATCCCACCCCACCTAAACCCCATGATTACAGTCCTGTGCCCTGCTATTTTTGTTGGGATTTGTGTGATAATTTGTTTCATTTCATTATATTCCACATATGGGTGAAACTATCCTGTATTTTTTTTCTTTCTGGCTTATTTCGCTTAACATAGTCCCCTTCCGTTACATCAATTTGTTGCAAAGGGCAAGTTTCATCTTTTTTAACTGCGGCATAGAATTCCTTAAGTATATATACCATAGCTTCTTTATCCAGTCATCTGTTGTTGGGAATTTAGGTTGTTCTCATGTCTTGGCTATTGTCAACTGTGCTATGAACATCAGGGTGCAGATATTTTTTCTGATTAGACATTTTGTGTCCTCTGGGAATATGCCTAAGAGAGGGATTGCTGGATCAAATACTAGAGCCATCTTTATTTATCTGAGAAATCTCCCTACTGTTTTTCAAAGAGATTGCACTAAATTACATTCCCACCAACAGTGTAAGAGGGTTCCTTGTCCTCCACACTCCCTGCAACACCTGCTAAAACTTACTGCCCAGAATTTTATCAGTGAGTTCCCTAACCCCAAGACATTCTTTCCAAAAGACAAGTTGCAGGATGCAGGTGAAAATCCTGCATCCTACATCCTGTAGGATGTGGGAATAAAGGAAATCATGTTGGGTGAAGTACAAAGGAAGTAGAGAAAGAAAAAAGGGAAAATAGGAAAAGGTATCCATGGTCTCTTTTTCTTGTCCTCTTCTTCCCCAGGCAAGCAGTTCCCCCTCAAGCAATGTAAACTAAGACAGAGTGCAGCAGGAAGCATATATCTGTGTGTGTATCACAGAGAAGACACATCGGTGACACACACAGAATGATCTGTTATTCAGTTGTTGATTTCCCTGTTCTTGCTGTCCAACAGCAAATTGAATACCTAAGGATAGAGTCTGTGACTCATACTTCTGAACTGATTTTGACTTTGCAGCCCAGTTTAATGGCAAGAGCAAGGCTTTGGAAACAGCCTTGGCCTCAAACCTCAGCTATATTATCTATGAACTGTGTGGCTTTGGGTGGATTATTGAAGTTCAGTTTCTTCTTCCACAAATGACTATTTGAAGGATTATAGCAGTTGATGCATGAAACTGTTCAGCACAGCCTGTTCATCGGTATTGTTTCTTTCTTTTTCTTTTTCTTTTTTTTGGTAACACCTAGAACACCATGTTTCTCAATATTTCTTTTTTTATTGCTCCTTATAAAGAGGTTTTTTAGAAATTCATTCTATGGAAATTTAATACCAGGGATAAATCTTTGTTCACATACTGTATGCATATCTATCCTTGACACATTATAAAATGAGATTTTTTTTTAAACCAGTGATTAATTCTTACTCACTTGAGCGATGATACCACTCCCATTGAGAATGTATCTCCTTGTACTATATACCTGTTTACTCTACATTGCTGGGTCAATAAATGACCCATGACATTAGTTCCACCAGTTCTAACATGGAAATCCTCAGGGAGTGATTTTAAAAAAAGCACAACTTCTATAAAAATCCATAAAGTTATGAGTTCTGGATTTCAGAAATACTATCTAGATAACAGAATGCAAATCTGTTAATTTTGTATCCTAAAAGGCATTCTCACAAAGGATTGACCACTATATTTGAGGATTAGAGGAACTCAGAAAAGAAATGACTAGCGAGAGGAGAAAATATTGCAAACTACTCATTTCTCTTCCAGAATGAGGCAAAATAATTTTTCAATTGCTAAATTATTTTTCCGGTATTTCTCTTCTTTCCTTCAGGCTCCATTCAGATAGCTAGCCAACCGTTTCATGCCTCAAGCATTGTGAGCAGTGAGCACATAATTTATGTTGACTTCCTACCAAAAGTCTATATACTGTAAATTGTATCTAGTTTGAGAAGAGAAAGAATTTTTCCTACACTGAGTCAATGCTGGGAGTGGAGGAGCAGTTCGTGGCTTCTGACTGCCATGCAGAACTAACTGAATCCCACCTCACTGGAGTCAGTACTGAAGGATGTGGTTCCCAGAATGACCCATCCCAGGATGTGGCAAGGAAGTGAAATGCTGGGTCTGGTGTCTCTAGCTTCCCTAAAACATGTAGGGACAGAAAAATCCCCTTTCTACCTTTCTGAAGTTTTTTGACTGTTCCAATAATTAAATTGATATAAATATTAAGTTATGGTCTAATAATTATCAATTAACTATATAGGCAAAAAACAAATTTGCTTTTGAATGTACAGGGGTTCCATAAAAATATGAGACAAATGGTATCAGGAAATTGAAGCTGTGTACCATCCTGACATAAGGAGAAGAGGAAGAATTCTAGGGCTTCCAAGGGGAGGCAGATGAGTCACAGGAAGAGGAGAAGAGCAAATGTTTGATAAACCAATGTTTGCCTTCCATGCAAGTTAAGTCTTTTTCACATAAAAGTTATTTTCTGAAATAAGGCTCTTTCTGGTATAGGTCCCCTATCTAAATTCTTTCCAGTAAAGAAGAAGCAGAAAACTTCCTGAGTCTGCTGGGCCTGACTGACTTCAGTTCGAAATAACCCACATGCTAGTAGGGCACATTTTGGGGAGGCTGGTTCTGAAACCCTTCACAAGCATGCTATGGGGACAATAGCCAGCAGAACTGAAGGAAATTGCAGGCTGTGGGCTCAGTCTGTAGGGGACAGAACCCCTGAATGACTGTGCTTGAGTTTCCTACCAGCCCAGTGGGACGGGAGCTCAGAAGTAAAGTCACGTTTTTTTAAAGATGCATTACATCTGCTCATCTAGACTGAAATTCAAACATACTGCATATACAGGATACCTAACATGGTCTTTTCTACATAGAGGATGTGTTATATAATCATTTAAAAATTATTATTAATAATTTTAAGTATACTTTTCTAAATGTTTTATCTCACCTTTCCAGAAAATATATACATTTTATGAATTAACAATCATTGTGAACCCTTTTTGAGCCTTCCAAAAGCACAAAGGGATATTTTTATTAGGCAATTAATAAATAGGTATTTGATTTTAAATGAACTGAAACAAAGAGGGGACTTCACTGAAACTAGCATAGGCATGTGAAGTGTAATCTTAGGCAAATTTATGAAATATTGAATGCTCTCTACCCCAATTCCCAGGACATTTATATTCAAACAAAGAACACCCTTAGCTTTTCTTGCTCTCAGTTGCCTTTCAACAAATCTTTCCACAAAGTATTTTCTGAGCGCTCCTTCTAAAGCTACCAATGTCATGGGCATTCCTATGCCATAGTGAACTCTGAAAGACATAAAGAACTTCAAAATATTAGATAAGACTCCCCTGGGAAAATGTGGAATGCCATGACCTGTCTCTAATGGAAGACTCTGAAACATCTTACTAACTTATGAGTGAGATAGTTGTGAGTGAGGTTTCTTCCACTGAAAGCCCTCCTTCTTATCCAAATTTAGGACATGTCCAGGTTTTGATCAAAATTAAACAGTATGGGAGTATGGGGTCACCCTGTAGAATCATGTGAACATAGAAGGAAAATACGAATGGCAATTGAAGAAGGGAAAGACAAAAGGACACACACACACACACACACACACACACACACACACACACACTGAAACCACTTGGGATTTGCTTTACTACAGGATGTTTACCTAGGGTATCTCAGACAAATACAGATAAAGAGGAGAAACCCTTCCTTAACACAAAATAAATTCAGAAGTTCAAGTTTCACATCCTAGTTTCATTATGAATGACAAACCTGGGATTTTCCAAGCCAAATCACCCTAAGAAGACACACTCTGTGGAGACAGCAAGAAGCTTCCTCCTTTCTAATAGCAAGTCCATCATATGATTAAACGCTGCAAAGAAGCATGAATCATACTCAGAATTAATTTTATAAAGACAAAATATCTAACTGAATGACAACAGTGTCTAAACAATCATGATTTAAGCATAAATTCAAGGAAGTTCAGGGAAGTCTTTCGTGTCTTCAGTCACGTTCTTGTCTGCTTCTGGAAGGACTGATACTACTTGTCATTAATCCAAGTGCAGCAATCTTCCAGGGATATGTTCTGGTAACACAGCTCCCAGGAATTCCACTCAATTTACTTTGAGCACTCTTCAAACAATTAGCAGGCTCTGTAGCTTTGCTTCAGCAGACAGTGCACCTTCTGACTTTTTCCCCAGAGTCCAGCTCCACTGAGGAAAACTATGGCTTTCTGAAATATGCCTCTTTAAATAACATTTATTTTGAACTGAAGACAATAAGCAGCAAATGAAGATAAAACTCCCCTTTTTCTGCCTAAATGCAGTATATAAACTCAACTTTTCCTAGAGATAGACTCTTATTCCAGAGAAGGCACTAGAGGAATCTGCAAGCAAGTCTCAGTTCATTAGTTTCTTCCCATATGTTTACCTTCCCTTAGAATCTTAAAACTGTTTTCCCTTGTTTTGTTATTTCTCTGCAAATTTGTTACTCTTTGTTGAAGATGCTACATAACTGGAATTCTAGGCCGCCATTTTGTGTTATTTTTCCTTTAGGTTTTTCGCTGTGTTCTGCATGCACTTAGTAAATTGTTTTTTCTTTTTTTCTTTTTGTTAAGGTTTCCAGCTGAAAAGTTAAGATGGGTGTTAGTAAAGTTTTTGCCTTCCCTACACCACTAAAGTGGATTTAGTGGATCTCTCTCCTGTCAACTTCTAAGTCACTCTGATGACGTCACCCATATTAATACCATCACACATGCCATATCCTTGTTGAGTCTGCCCAAATAAGGTATATGACATGCAAGCCACAATTTATATGGTTTCTATACTATACTGAGAACTGCCACTGGAAAAATAATGAAGTGTTTTTCATTGTATCACAATGAAATTTAAATTTTTCTTTGATTATATAAATAATAAATGCTAGTCATAAAGCATTTGAACTACAAAAGAGACAAAGAAAAGTAAGGAATCAACTTTGTAAAATGTAAAGAATAGAATAAAATACTAATGAATATTCCATTTGTGAGATAATAATCCATTATGTGTATCTCTTTATACATATATGCACATATAGCCTGTTTTATGTAAATAAGCTCATATCATGAATGCAATTTTTATTATGCACCTTTCTTTTTCAATACAGTGGGTCTTTTGTTGTTATTTGTTAGTGTAATGGAGTAAAGTAACTTTTGTTCTAGCCTTCTAGGTTCTTGACTGAGATACCCCCTATAATAAAAGAATAATTGGAGAAAAATAAATTAAATATATACATACATGAACCCCAAGGATATGAGACATAAAGAAGTAGCCAAAGCAGGCAGCTTCAACCCTTTTTTTAAACAAGGAAGCAATAAATGTGTAAAGAGTTGACAGGACATAAACAATTAGTCTTGAGGTAGCAGATTAATATAGAAGCAGTGTTTATTCACATAGTCTTCTTGACTCTGAATTCCCTGGAGCTAATGAAAGGCTGTCTCTCTGTTAGAGGAAAGTATCTTTCGCAACGGAGATTTATTACATGCTTTGAGGGGAATGAGGAGGGCTAACATATTCACTAATTTCAAAATAATAAATATGTCACTGTAGCTTGGGGTGACTTTGCTTTAGCACCATCATTAGCTGGTTCATTTGTTTAGTATGCATCCCCTTTGTTCTCCATTAAATAACTCACCCCACCCTGCTCTTTGGTTCCTCTTCATTAATTATGTGGAATGTAATCTTCTGTACTTTTCTCCTTGTTCGTATTGTGGGTGCACACGTTGTAAGGGGAAGAAGGGTTATTATTATGTGTTTGATGAAAAGGAATTATATTACATGCATTTCTTTAATTCTTGCTTTTCTCACTTAATGATCACATCATGGGGAAAAAACCCCTCCAAATATCCAATATAGACCTAACTGATCCTTCTTAATAAAATAGCTTTATTACATTTCAATAATAGTTTTGATATACCACAATTCTTAAGTCTTTCTTTATTAATGGGTAGATGCTCTGTTTCTAATTTTCTACCTGCGCAATGGCAAAAAGGGAATATTTTGCCTACTGCACTGTGATACTGTCTTCCCTCACATTTGCAGATTAAAGTAATTTTCTGTTTCTTCTTCTCCGTAGCACTGTCTATTCACCGAATGGATCAGTGAGTTAAGGAATATTTTGGGATAGTTGATAATTTCATGAAAGTGATAAAACATCTCCAGAAAAAAATGTATGTATATTTCTTAAAAATTGCTTGTAATTTTAGTGGCCTTGACTATGCAGATGACTAACAAATGATGAAATTAACATTGATTAAAAAGAATATCTAAAACAGAGTAGGGGGCCATTAGGAGACTAGAACTTATGTATATCTACCATACCTGACCACCTGGTAATCGGGATTTGCAACCACATCATCCTTAGTACACCAGCATCCTGAAGCTTAGAATTTGGGGCATTGGAAGAGAGGACAATGGTCTCTCATAAAAACCAACAAAGGTTATCAAATCTTGGCGTCAAAGAGAACAATTCATCATGGCACTAACATGCCAGCTTGACTCCCTTTTGCATGTTTTTCTTTCTCCTTTCAGAGACTTCTATTATTCTACCTGTAGGAGGCAGCTCTGTATCTACAAGCTCTGTATTTCTTTCCCATACATGATCACTTATACAACCACCCCTGAGTGTTGTCTCCCACATTGCAATCCCCTAATGCCTCCAAATAAAAACTTTGTTCTTACTTGATGCTAAATCTCTGACTCATGACTGAACTGTAATTTAATAGGCTCTCTGTGAAGAAATCCTGAATTTGAGAAAAATTCTGCCTAGTGAAGATTCCCTCATACCCAATATTTCTGGATCTCCTCTTCCTGAGGATGATCTGTAACAGATTATGAACTCTGAGCAGGGTAAAGGCAGGCAGCTGAGAAAGCAGTGTTTGTATCCTCTTCAATAGAAATGAAAAGGACTTTACAGGCCACTGGACAAGTGTCCAGGTTTTACATTCCTGATGTGTATGAGTTGAAGAACTACTGTGGAGGTGGTTGCCATATCTTATAAGCTTGCTATTTGTCATCATGAATGTTGTATTAGTTCTCATTCCCTTAGAGATAGTGGGTATGACATTTCCTTAGACCCCCAGATCTTTGATTGATACATGCAATCAAAGTTCTACACATGTTATGTTTGCTTGTTGGACTGGTATTTCAATGACAGAAATCAGTCCCAAACTTTAGCCAAGTTGTACCTTCACTCTGGTCCCCAATTCCTTAGGGTTGGACGAGCAATTGAATCGTATGCTGAGACTGACAGGTAGGAGACAAGAAGTCTTTCTGAGTGCCAGCCCCTATTTCTGTAGTAACCATCAACAAGATTGGATATTGTTCTGAGCCAAGGCTGGAATCTAACCACTCATTGGCACATAGGGTAACACATTTGGAGAACACTTTGTATTTAAGGAATATATGGTTTTAGGCAATGAATTTTCTCACAGGTTATGGTTCTATGGAATTGTTACTTTACATTTATAAGAAATACTTAAAAAAGAAAATACAACTTGCTTGGATCTAGGATAGCAGAGTATTCATGGGAATTACAATCTTCCCATCCCAAAGATAAGAGATATTATTGGGGAGTGTAGAACCAACTATGTGTGATGAGGAAATGATCCCTGAAGTTACCACATTAAGTACTATGAAGAGCAGCCTCAGGCCAGGACTGTCTATGAAATAAAGAAGATACCAAAGAGCACAGATGATTAAGGTCAGGGTATTCCCTGGGGTGAAGAAGGAGCAACCAGGAGAAACCTGAGATTTCATGACCTTGCAGATTTTCTTGCTATCATAAACCTTGACTAGGTAACCTTAAATATCAAACTGGAGAGAATGGGAAACTTGGGGGAAACCATTTTAAGAAAAGCAAGTTAAGGCTGAATACTGTTGAAAGCAGAATATCTCAATTCCTTCAAATCCTCTGTTGGAAGAGGGCATACATGAAAATATTAATTGATTGGATTTTAATGAGTCAACCATTCCTGTAAGACTGGTACCAAAAAATAAACCCAAATTCCCTGCTATAATCATGTCATGGGAAAACCCACTGTTTTGGTATTTCGTAGTGCTGCCTGTTTGACTTACTTTTCTATTTTTTTTTTTTTTTTTGGTGGGTAACATCTCTGCAGTTAGCAAATACTGTAATTCAGCAGTAAGTTCCCATGTTATCATTGGCACCTTGGCAGCCGTGTTTGGCTGGGTCTCAATGATGACAGGGATTCCTTCACATTTTCCTTATTACTCAAGAGTAGCAGGGTCCTGCTGCCTTTGACTCCTCCTAAGACCTCTTCTGATTTTCAATCCTGGACATGTCTGACCCAGTAACAGCACCCCTGACTTCGTTGGGAGCTCAGACTTTCAAAAGTTTGTTAAGGTATAGAAGAGGTAAATCCTTGGAGAAAACAAGGACTTAACATTTATGAGAGCATTCTGCATAGCAAGTACTAAGCTAGACTGAACTCAGGATAACTCAAAGATGTTGACACTCTTTTTGCAGATGAGGAACATGAAACTCAGAGAGTTTTAACAATTTGCTTGTGGTCAACCAGCTAGCTCAGGAGGTAGAATCTAAACTTGGCCGTGTCTTATTCAAAAAGATACTACAGGTTGTAAATGGAGTCACTTGTGCTAAACCCACATCATTAAATCAACTTAATGCCTAACTTAATTGCAGTTTCCAGGAATATAACCTATAATTAATCAATCTGAAATTTCCAGGTCAACATTAGCCTGAGAAGATTCTGCCTGAGAGACCCTTACTGTTCCCCAAGTAGAGATGACTTTACCTAAAATAATTCTTTCTTGTCTTATCTGGTCTCTTTCTACCTATAAAAAACCTTCTATTTATACAACTCTTTGGGGCCTTTTTCTGTTTGCTAGATTGAGTGCTGTTTGCTTTATGAATGACTTAATAAAACTACTTAGGTCTTCAAGTATACTCAGTTGAATTTTTTTAACAGTCTATAGTCACTAATTTCAGAGTCTGAGACCTTGATAGGGCTCCTTACAACCTACTCAAAACAAATCCTACAGCAGGTCCCTGGTCAGACAGACGCAGAGAAGGATTTTCTTGTTTTATTTATTTTTTATATATTTTAGAAGAATCTCTATGTGAAACGATTTTTAAATAAAATTATATATACATATACATACTGTACATATATGTATAGTATACATATATGCTATATAGAAAAGTGCACAAATTATAAATTTTGATTTTGAATTATTTTCACAAAGTGAGCATATTAGTGTAACCAAAGTTGAGCCATTTATCTACTTAGCATTTTTTTTCAGGAGTTTCTTAAATTTTCTGTGGTTTTTACAGCCACTGACTATTAATGAAATTTTTTATTCGAGGATGTCTCCTAGAAGAGAAACACAACTCTCAATTTTCATCAAGAAAGAATTCAGTCCATCTGCAGCTGGCAGCAACCAAGCACCAGCCATTGCATAATGAGGGGTTTTACACTTCTGTCTTCTTTCTTCACTGGTCAAAAAGATCCCTACATGCAACAGTTCTGAATATGCTCTATTACTGTCATTACAGACATATGTTTTGGATTAAAGGAAGACAGGGACTTTTTAAAAAAAAAACATTTAAACGACTTTCCTTGATTGATCTTCCAGGCTAAACCTGTGAGTTCCTCTCAACTATACCACAGTCACCACCACCGGAACTAAACCTACAGAATGGCCAGCATATTTTTGCTGTATGTGTGTGTGTGTGTGTGTATGTGTGTGTGTGTGTGTGTGTGTGTGTGTGTGATGAACTAGACTAGTGCTTGGCATAGAATATAGGTAGGTGCCCAATGATAAAGGAAATCCATGAGTGAAAATGCCTCCTGTTAAAAAGCAGCAAAATCCATCTAAATAAATTTGAAGATCTAATGGACTTTATTCAACAATTCATGAGTTGGGCAGCACCCATCTAGCAGGTAGAAAAGTACTCTGAGGGACTGTGCAAAATGGAAGTTTCTAATAACAGACAGAAAGGGAGATGAGGTTTATTAACAAAAAAAAACAGAAAGGTTATCAGGTGATGCTACCTTACCTTAAGGGAAAGAAGGGGAGTCTGTTAGTGTAGACCAGCAAATTCTAGATCGATTTGTTTAAAAATCCATTTTGGGGACAGACTGAAACAGCAATTAGATTAGCTATTAAATCTTGGTGGGTTGTGGCACGAATGACTCAATTTTGAGCTGTTGTTTCTTTTTAAGTACTCCAATCTCAGAATCTTTCATTTTTATTTAACAAGCATTTTGTTAACCATCAAGCTGTATTAAGGTACTCTTTCTGTACTATATTCCTCACATCACCATGCTTGATCAATTTTGATGTCCTGTCATCTCATGAGCTATGTCACATTCATGTTAGTTCTTCTTATTCCAGTCCCATTTAGTCCATTTGTCACTTCATGCCTAGAGTCCAAACCTCTTTCTAATTAGTCCTTTAATTCCGTCTTCTATGAAAGACATATGGTTGGCAGAAATTCTTTCTTAATTTTAGTTTTACCTAGTATCACCTTTCTCAAAAATTCATTGACTAAAAGTGGTTATCTCAAAGTAGGAATATTATAAGTGGTTTTTACTATGTATGTTTTTGGTATTTTCCAAATTTTCTAAAATATTTTTATTGAAAACATAAGTTATCACTTGATACACATTCAGGTATGTAGAATACATGTTTAATTCAAAATTATAATACATTATTTTTTAAAGATCATATTCTTTCAAACATTGATTCCACAGATAGTTACTGACTGTTTGCCCAGCATGGCTGTAGGTTCTGGGAATACAGTTCTGGTTCTCAAGTTGCTGATGGCACTCTAGATGTGACGGAGAAGTGAAGGATAATTACCATCAGCTGATAAAGATAAATCCGGGATTAGCTGGCCTGCCCTAGGAGACTTTGAGAGAAATGACGATGCAGGCATGGAATCTGGGTGGGTAAACACAGGCGAGAGGCACACACTGATCTTGGGGTAAGGAAGGTTTCCCAGAGGAAGTCTAAGAGGAGTCTTCAACCAGGTGAGAGTATGAGAGTATGTGGGGTGAGTGGAGGGGAGGAACGAGGGAGGAGAGGAGGCCAGTATCTGGGCTGGGGGTGGGGGATTGTATCTTTAGTGATGGGATTGCAGAGAAAAACAGGGATGTGAATTATACTATGGAGTTTCAATTCAATCCTGAGGTCCCTGGGAAGCAATGAGGAATCTAAGTAGGGTTAAAACACCATCAAATTTTCATTTAGAAATGTTTTTCTGGTGCCTTTGTAGAGAATATACGAGAGAAGGGCAAATCTTAATCCCGGTATCAAATTTGTTTGTCATTCTTACTCTGCCCCCATCTCCCTTTTTTCCTCCAGTCTCTGCTCCCTCGCTCAGGTAAGGACTATTGTTTCTGGTCCTGTTTTGGCTGCACTTTGATGTTACCACAGAGAGCTCCCTTCTCCTCTATGTTTGATTCCTCCAAATCCCACCCTTCCTCTTCTGATGGACACCCCCAGCCATCATCTCACTTCCCTTTCTGTCTCTGTAGACACACTCCTGGAAATTGTGACTTTGCTTTATATTTCATAGTTTCAGTTACCTCCACAGAGCCACACACCTAAACCTGAACTCAGGATGTGTTTATTTCAATGGTATTTAAAGAAACAGCAACAACAACATGACCCAGGCAGGGTTTTTAATACTTTAATACTTGACCTCAGACGGTTGTAGCCACAAGTGAAGGGTATGACTGGAATTATGTAATTTCCTGTGAGGAAAACTTTTCCACCTAGGTCAACCTGGAAATTCTTCCTAGAGTGTCATTTGATCATCTTACAATTATATTCCCTAAAGGATAATTTCTTAGAGTAAAACAAAGCTTTTATAATTTTGTTTTTATTTATTCAACCTGAAACAATCTGTCTCCCTCTCTCTTCCTCTCTCTTCCTCTCTCTCTCCCTCTCTCCCTCTCTCCCTCTCTCTCTCTCTCTCTCTCTCTCTCTCTCTCTCTCTCTCTCTCTCTCTCTCTCTCTCTCCCCCTCTCTCCTTCATCTCCCCTCTCTCATGGCAACCTCATCAGAGGTCAAAGGGACAGAAGTCGCAAAGTCAGAAGAAAAGCTTCCAAAACTTCTTAGTGACAGAGGAAATTAATAGAACTAATTTTCTAAATCACTGATTCTCAAAGTATGTTCCCAGACCAGAATCAAATCTCTCCTAGGAATTCATTAGAAATGTAAAATGTTGGCTCCTTCCTCAGACCTGCTCAATCAGAAACTCTGGGGTGGTGCCCAGCAATAGTACCTTGGGGTCCACTTCTCTAGAGTTTAAAGAGAGGCTCTCAAAGAATATACATCATAATCTGATTTTAGTGCCCTGTTCCCTGGTAACAAAAACAAAACAAAACAAAAGGGCTAGATAAAAATCAGGCATTCTTTGATCTATGAATGGAGGGATTAAATAGGGCTCTATTTAACAACCTCATTCAAAAATATTATTTTACTGAGTAATTATGTAGTCCCAACCATCATCTGAGGCATGGTAAGTTCAAAGAGAAGTGACTATTCCTGCCCTAGAGAGGCCTGCTCGAGTGTGTGTGTGTGTGTGTGTGTGTGTGTGTGTGTGTGTGTCTGGTGGGGAAACAACCAGTGTGAACAACTAAATAAAAATAAAATGCTTCTTCCTCCTCTCTCTTTCTACCTGCCTTCACCTTTCCTTTAACACAAATGAACAAACAAACTCAGGCCTTTCTGATCATGTACTTTCTATTCTTAAAAACAAACAAACAAAAAACAAAAAACTGAGAATGGACTCCTTATGATCCCATCATCCCATTTCTGGGTATTTACTACCCCAAAAAAACCAAACCACAAATTCACCAAGATTATGCACCTTCCCATGCTTATTGTAGCATTATTTACAGTAACCAAGAATTGGAAATTTCCTGAGTAGCCATTATCAGATGACTGGATAAAGATGTGAGATATGTGTATATGTGTGTGTGTGTGTGTGTGTGTGTGTGTATAGATAGATAGATGATGATGGACACATGTACATATATGATTGAATACTACACAGCCCTTAAAAAGTTGAAATCCTGTCATTTGTGGCAACATGGATGAAAGTAGAGGGGATGATGCTAAATGAAATAAGTTAGAAGGAAAAAGACAAATACATATGATCTCACGTATGTGTGGAATATGAAGGAGCAAAACAAACAGACTAAACAGAAACTAACCCTTGGTCATTGACAACAGAACTGAGGTTGCCAGCGGGGGAAGGGTGTTGGGAGAGCAGGAGCAAGTGGTGCTGGGTCCAAGAGTCAGTGGTGGAGGACTTTTGGTCATATGGTGGTAGGCATGCTGTGTTGTCATGTATTTGATGAACGGTGAACCTGCACATATAGACTTACATTGTTTTGTAAATCAAAGTTACCTCAGTAAGTACTTTTTAGAAAGAAGTACATGACTGGGAGAGACTGTTGCTGTAATTAGATTCAGCATTAATTCCCAGTGTGTTGATGTGGGGCTTAGTACAACTTATTCCATTTTGTTCTCTTTTCAAGGATTTCCGTGAGGCTGTAGTTTTGTCTGGTCCTTTCTGAATATCCTACCCACTAAAAAGGCCAATTTCATACCACCCAGTTTTTTCAGGTCATGTGAATTCTTAACAGAGCCATTTCTCCTAATCAACATTTATTATGTTTGCTTTTTAACCCATGGACTTGATCTTTAGGAGGTTTCCAAAGAAGTCTGAGATACCTGCCCTCAGAAAATTTACAATCTAGTTAAAGACATAAGACCTTAGCAAAGCAATAATAATATGAATTGCAATGATTTGCCAAAGAATTATATGAACCATAAACACTGTAAGAGGACAGGGATTGTCAAGTTATGGTCCAAGTCAAATCTAGTCTGCCACCTGTTTCTGTAACAACCTGTGAATTAAGGATGGTTTTCCATTTTTAAATGGTCAAAAACAATATATAAAACACCTGAAAATCATATGAGAGATTCAGATTTCAGTGTCTATAAAAGTTTATTTAAACACAGTCATGTTCATTCAATGACCTTTTGTCTATAACTGCTTTCTTGTTACAGGTATGAATAGTTACAATAAAAACCTAAAGTCCACAGTCTAAACTATTGTTATCTGGCCCTTTGCAGATGAAGTTTTCTGATCCATGCTCTAGTACGGGGATTTCCAAATTTTTCTACAAGAAAAACAATATATAAAACAGAAAAGTAGATCTATTTGCTCAACCATCACTACCATTTCCCCTACTTTTCATCTTTCTTGCTTTCTCAACTTGCAGGCGTCTTCAAGAATCACTAGGAGTCCAAAATGAAAAACACTGCTATAGCAGTTTAAAGTAAACAGAGCTCTTCAGGAGTAGTTAAACAAATTTTCTTAAGGGGAAAAAATGAGCATTGAGCTGGGAATTGAAAATTATATAAAATGAGAAAGAAGCATATCAAAGTAGTCTCGTAACTACTCAGTTTACTCAATTTACTCAGTTCATTAATGAGAGAAACTCCAAAAGACAGGTCCAAAGAAAGTTTGAGAAGCTAAGTATATGCTAGTATTTGAGAAAAGATTGGTAGAATAAATTTAGTTAATATCTTATGAGATAATAAATCCTTAACTTTTTGGGTCACCTTTCTATTGGACAAAAGTAATTGATATTGCTGGTAGGCAAAAAAAATTACAAAATAGCATGTAGCTTCTCTATATCTAGACTTTTAATCATTAACTAACAACAAATCAAGTAAAAATATATTGTTTTACATGATTAGATAGTTCTTGGGAGACCAGTTAGACAATGCTCTAATAGGACAATGCAAGGACATGTGACCTCTGCCATATTTACAAGTTTTATCTCCTCATCTTAATAAGAGGTGAAGAAAAGTACACCTTTAAGAATTTGTGCCAGCAATCTTGAACAAGAAAGTATATTGACTTCTGGGTCTATTTTGGAAGCAAGGCATTGAAAAGCAGTGGCTAATGATACCTGGCTTTTGGTCTATGACCGAGTAGTGGGAGTGGGGATGAGACATTAATTCATGTTTTAAACAGCTACCCTTCTTTGTTAGAGTTCTAACCTACACTAATTACTTGAAGTTTCTAAGGAATAGTCTTCCGCTTCCCCAAGGAAGTATTACCTTTTACTTTATCCTTTGAAAGACATATAATGAGAATGTCAAAATAAGACAAAAACTCCTAAAGAATCAAAGAAATGAAAAGGTGAATTCACTTTTGTCAATTTTATTATAACATGTCATCTTACTGTTTTTTTATCTGCATTTTTCAGAATACTAGAGAAATTCAGCATCTTTACACGTTTTTCTTTGAACTTCTTGCTCTTATCGTTTGTCCATTTTTTTGTTATTACTTTCTTTTTATTTTACATTATGCAAATGCTTTTTTATGTTTATAAAGGAATTTGATTCTTTGTCTTATATTCACTACAGATATTGTCTCCCAGCTGTCATTTGACTTTGTTTATGGTGACTTTTACCATTCCAAATATATATTAAAAAAAAATTTCTATGCGATGGTATTTGTCCATCTTTATTCTTTTGAGGAGATTTCCTGTTCCAGTTAAGCATATACGTCTTCCATACCCTTGCAATTTTAGCTACAATTTTCCTAAATTTTCTTCTCATGTCTTTAATATTTTTCTTTTCCTTTTGGATCTTTAATTTATCCAGAATTTAATTTCATGCATAGTATAAATAAAAAGCTAATGTTTTTCTTCTCATGATCAATTATCCCAGTACTATTTTTCAAAGTAACCAAGTCCCCACAGAACTAAAATTTAAATCCTTCACTTTCATATATCAATTCTTTTATATGGTTATAGCTTCTTTTTAACTTTCTTTTCTAAAATAGATTAATTTCTAAACTCTGTCAAGATCTCTGTTTTGATTACAAGCCAGCGTTTCTACCAGTTCCTGTAACTGTGTATATGATTCAGTTCCTCACACGTCTAGACGTACTCACTAGAAATATGCCGCAGTATTCCCCGAAGCCCTGGGAGCTGCTACATAGCTGAGCACTTCCTCTAGGGATGCCAATGTGGTTTTCCTTCTTATATCTTGAAGTGGGCTTTTCCTCCAGACTAATCCTTTCTAACATGATTTAATTAACCAGCAAGATGTTTGAAGAAAAGTAAATAAAGCATCAAAGTCTGGCTCATGGTTACCAGATGGTGCTGTTTTGATATGTGAGCTATGGATGTAAACATTCATTCAACGTGTGTACCTACTATGTGACAGGTATCTTCATGACATTGAGGATATAGCAGTAAACAAAAGAGACAAAAATACTAATCTCTATGGGATGAGTAGAAGTAGATAGGTCATAAACATCCAAATTTTCTAACTGTTTATGATTGAGGTATATCATTCTAGTACAAACTTCATAGCTAAAGTTTATATGAAGTATACAGCATTTATATGTTAAAGTATGCAAACATTAACTTTTCATCTGTCTAGACTATGTAACTATCACCCATATTAAGATGTACTATTTCCAACTTCCAGAAAATGACTTTAACAAACATGTAGTAGAAAAGTACTACAGCAGAGTAGACTTATCACTTCCTTTCCTGAAGTTGCAGGAAGTCAAAAACTGGAAACAGTATATGCCCACAGACAAGGAAAACCTTGAAATTTGTGGTACAGCTAAATGCTGGAATGTAACTAAGGCATTTTATTAAGAAGAAAAAAGTTAGATCTATATGGGTTGACTTTTCCATGAAGATTCAAATTCACGTGAGTAAAGCAAGAATCAGAGACATATATGTAATATAATTCCATTTCATAGAACAAATCATAACAAACCTTCCCCCTTACATACATGCTGTGTGTATGTGTACATGCAATATGAGCAAGGAGGAAAACGGCAGATTATATTCCAGGTTATTAATTAAGAGAAGCAAGAGATGGATTGAATTAGTCAGTAGAGAGAGAAAATGAGAAGGACTAAGCATGTAAAACAAATTTAAAAAACTGACCCAACAACAAGACCCCACTGTCTTGAGAAAAGGAAGGTGTCAAAAATAAAAATTACATGCACAATATGAACTCATTCATATAGAGCTAGCTATGTATGTGTATATGCATAAAGAGATGCAGAGAAAAATGGTGATGGTTTTCAATGTTGGTGACAATGTGGAGAAGTTTAAAAGGCATTGTATACTGTTAGTGGGAATAAAAAATGACACAGACACTATGGAAAACGGTGTAGCATTTCCTTGAAAAGTTAAAAAAAGAACTATATAATCTCCTATATAATAAAAATAAACTCCTATATAATTTATATAGCCTCCAAAAGAATTGAAAACAGAATCTTACAGAGATATTTGCTCTCTCATGGTCATTGTAGCATTATTCATAATAAAGAAGTGGACACTCTAAATGTCCATAAATGAATGAATGGATAAAGAAAATAGGTCTGTACTTGCAATGGAATCTTATTTAACATTTAAAAAATAAGAAAATTCTGTCATTTATTACAACATGAATAAACTTTAAGGATGTCATTCTATGTAGAAATAAGCCAGTCACAGAAGGATAAACACTGCATAATTCCATTTATAAGTGGTATCCAAAATAATCAAACTCATAGAAGCAGAAATTAGAATGGTGATTTTCAGAGACTTGGGGCGAGGGGTATATACTGAAGCTGCTGCTTAATGAGTACGAAGTTTCAGTCATACGAGACAGAAAGTTCTAGAAACTGCTGTACGCAAAGGCTAAGTTAACGATACTGTAGTCTATACTTAAACATTTGTTAGAAGGATAGAATGTATACTATGGTTTTTACTACAATTAAATAAATGGGAGGAAATTCCTCCCAGTATAATACATTTTGGCTTTAGAAATATTAATTGCCACAGCAGTATTTTATGTCTTTCTCTATGGGACAGAATATATTAATTCTATCCAGAATATTATAATCCTTCACTCTGGGTATGAAATACAATTCAAATCCTAGCAGTGAGACTTCACATGGCAACCAAACATCTCTTCAACAATATGGAAATATTGTCTTCTAAAAAGTACAATATGCTAAAAAATTACATAAACCATTTTGTTACGTAGAAATGTTCCCTTGCCCTTTTTCATCAATCCCTCTTTCTGTCAGTCCCTGACAACCTTTTATCTGATTTCTTTCTCTGTGCTGTGTCTTTTCTAGAATGTTAGGTAAACAAACTCCACAGTAACCTATTTTGTCTTCCTTCTTTCAATTAGTATGTGTTTAAGATGTATCCATTTTGTCACATGTATCACTGGTTTGGGTTTTTTTTTTAGTGGCTGAATAGTATTTTCAATTTGTTTTGATTTTTTTCAGGAATTTGGTTACAATCCCACTTGTAGTACTATAACAAAGAGATCTAATATTTATGCTCCCCAAAGACAAACTCAGTACCTGAGAAATAGAACTTGCATTGAATTACAGGCAGTTTTAGTGTGAAGTAAATTCTGAAGTTGAACTTCTTTGCTACACGATTCTGCTTTGATGATTCTGCGCATTCTTCTTTCAATACCTGTCAATGCTTTTAGGAGGTTCTTCTTGAAAGTCAACTTTTCTTTTCCCAAAGAAGGAATATAGCCAATATGTGCAGTCTGTCAGTTAATACAATGAAGCTCTTGTTCACTGATGGAGGGGACATAGAAGCAAATTGAACACCTCTTGTTCAAGTCACTGGTTTCCAGTCCTACCCTAGCCATGACATTAGCAACAGAACTTAAAACATACACACATGCTGATGCTCACACCTGACTTTGATGTTAGAAACTTCAAGTTGGTGCTAGAAATACGTTTTGCACATGGTGATTTGTTCCATTTACTAGTGAGGGTTGAGAATCCCATGTTTGACGCTCTCCTTGGCTTTAAGAATTCAAATTCTCTTGTAGAAGAGAATCTTTACTTTCCTCATCTGTTTCCTCCTTTTTTCCCCAAAATTAAATGACTCTAAATCCAATCATCTGTGGAGAAGCTGATGACATTCACATTCACATTTTATAGGGCTTGATGCAAGGGATCTAGGAGCCACCTCTAAAGGTTATGGGAAGAGCCCATGTCCAACCCTGATGCTTCCAATGAAAGGGAAGGCCAGTAGAGGACCAATGTCAGGCATGAAGAACATTGAGGTCAACTTACTGGTTTACTTTTAAGCATAGCCCAAAGCTCCAAGTGGTAAGAACCACATAAGATTATGAGGGATGGTTAAATGTATGTGACCAAACTACTGGACTAAAAAATGGTCAGTCCAGCATTTTGGTCAACTGAATGCATGGATTATATAGGCTATATAGCTAACCTCTGTATAAATTATATAAAAATAGCCTATGACCCCAAACTATTGTGTAATGAAAGGAAATGATCTGTTGTCTATGTATATGTAACTTTTTTTCCTACCTTAATTTATGGTGACTATTCCTGACCATTGTAGAGGAAATGAAACTATTCTAAGATGCATGAGGCATTGCTGAAACCAGAGTCTCTAAGTTTACAGTGAAATAGATGACCACATCTTCATAAGTAATTTGAAAAACTATAAATGGCTTTGAAGTTTGAAGAGTCTTATTTTCTCTTCCTCTTTTACAGAAGAGTCAGAATGATTCAGTTAGACTCCTGCACGTTTGCTTGTTAGCAGGATTTAGGTGAGAATGAAAATAATTGCATGAATTGTTTTCTAAAAGGTGATATGTAAAGTAACGTTCAGTGACTGAGTAGCAGTATGGAGTAAGGGAAGGAGTGTGCACTAGGTAAGCTCCTTGTGTCTGTTCTACTCACAGCTGCTTCAGCACCAGTGTCCAGAGTGTTTCCTTAATCCAGTTATCAGACTTCTGTGAGCAATGTGATCTGCTATTGTATCACAGATGATTAACTTAGAGAAGGATGTCTTACTTAAGCTATTCAATGCTGGCACAAATCTCAGAGACATGAGCATGAAAAATCTGCCCAACAGAGGGGCTTCCACACTGAGAAATGACTGGCAACCTATTGGATCCTCTCTCAGAAAGAATTTGAATGTCAGTAGGTTGGTTATTTAGTAGAAGCAGAAGTAGAATCAATATAGACATTAAAAGTTGAGTCACTCCTCCAATGGAAAGCTAAAGTAGGGAATAATGATGCCCCTTCTAAGGAGTCAATTTGCTTAAGAGCTTTTGACAATAAAGTAACATGGTATATAGGTTTACTCCTAACTTTGGGGTAAGAGGGAAGGGTCCCAGTAAAGACCTACCTACTGACTGTATGTCTAAGTATTTCAAAGTCATAGATTAAATCATGCTCATGGTTCAGCTCTTACTCCATCCAACAACCTGCAGCTTATTCTCCAGATATGATCCTCACATTCCAGCATTTAAAGAGCTATATACTCCTATCTTTTTTCTCCACAGTCTTCTACCTCTGACTCCCAACCTTCAGCAGACTGTAAGCCTGAATGGTGTTGTGGTTTTGCTGAGAAGGGTGGAAGCTGAGCTCTGGCCTGGCCTCCTTGGCATGACTGGCCCTGTTCCAACCTAGGATTGAGACACATCAAGTCAAGTACCCGATAGTGCACAGGTGACCCTCCCCAATGCCTCATTTTTCTGATTCAAGATGTTCAGTTAGTTCTAAACACCTTCCCAAACTACATGACAACAACAGAGAGGAGCAAAGGAGAAAAGATAAATGGGATCCTTTCTGCAAAGATCCACTTCATGTGACTTGGGGGAGCACCCTTCTCACCTTACTCTCCACCACTCACCTCTGCACTGCCACAGACTCAGCCTTGCCTCTAATGACTTGCAGGGCCAATTCACCTTGTGTATTCCTCTCCCATGATAATGTCGTTCACTCTGTGGGGTAGCAAATTTTAAAACAATCCGTCTTAGCGTATCAAATAGGAAAAAAAGATTTCAATGTTTTTGATATGCAAAACACTCAAAAGTGTGGGGCCCAGTTTGGGGACCATTCTTGTCCTGCTCACAAGGTGGCTCTGTCACCGTGCCTAGAGAGCTTCTACCCATCTTCTTGGTGTTGGAGAGCATCCTCATTGTAAATTCCCAGTCAGGTAGCTCAGGGTTTTCCTATGCCCAGTATTTCCTAGGAAAAAACATAGCTACATAGTACAGGGTTCCATCTCCTATGAAGTGAAGTCTTTCCTGGTAAGTTTTATATACATGCATGCATACAAACATGTTTACATATATATGAATATGTTTGTGTATATAAGTTCTTATATATACACACACATGCATTTATATCTATATGTATTCATTAATGAAAATATATGAGTGTATGTATATCAGATACATGTATGAGATATACATAATTATTAGTGAATATGATTGTTATGAGAAATGAGACATATTAATTTATCTCTTTCCTGTTAAGTTTTATATATAATATATACATGTCTGTGTCTACAAGTATAAAGTCATATGTGTATCTATATATAGATATAGAAATATCAATGGAAAAGGTGAATAAGACTTTTATTTCCCCACCAGACACCAGTCGTCTTAGTGGAGAGTACAGAGAGAGAGTAGACAACTATAACACAAAAAGGAAGGTCATGGGTCATGTTCCTCACTCCAGATCAGGGGTCATAGAAGGCTTCCCAGATGAAATGGTGTTCAAAATGAAACCTGAAGGTGGAAGAGGATGTCAGAGGAAAGGGAGAATGTTATATAAGACCAGGAAGGAGAAATAGCATGGCACCTGCAAGAAATTGTTGGGAAACTGAAGCATAGCAGGCAATGGCCAGCAGGGAAGGGTAGAAGAGAATGGGAAGTGACAGAGGGAGAGACCAGGCCATGGGAGCAGACCAGGAGATGTTTGTCAACCACAATGAAGAGTTTGAATTATGTTCTGGGATTTAACTGGAATCACTCCTGGGTTTTGGTGTTGGTTTTGTTTTTAAAGAAGAAGTAATGAAGGTGTGTAGGTAGCAGGTAGGAAGAGAGAGGAGGACGAAGCCTTTTATTTATTTGGCTCTTCATTTTTTTCCCCCAGCCCTGGGCATGAACTCAGGTCTTTGAGCTATGTGTGGACTACTCCTAGGTGTGAGCTTAACACCTGAGCCTCCAAGGCGCACCCATTAATGGTTAGCAAGAGAAGGACACATTATTAAATAAGGAGAAAGAGAGTGATCAGACACTTCTCTCTCCTCCCAGGAAAATGTCTCAACTACCATATGACTTTGGCCTCTGGCTTTGCTTGCACAACTGACCAATTTGGTTGGGGAAAGCCATCAAGAGGATGTAATACTTGTTGCACCCAGGATTGGAGGCTCCTCACCAGACCCTTGGAAATTGGTGTAGCCTTGGCCTATTGAATGTGACTTCCCAGAAGTGTGATGTGTTATTGAGACCATATGGACTGCATGTGTGGCTGAACACAGTCAGAGCCTGTGTATTTACTTTGAGGTTGGGGTTGGTCTACAGAAAACCTTTCTCTTATTGCCATTCATGACAAATCATCATAAGTTAATTCCCTTGCTTACTAAAACTGCCACTTACTAATCTGTACTGGCCTGCTATTTCTTCATCTCTCTCCGCCCTCTAAAGCATGAGCTCAGTTTCAGATTACATTTAGGACTCTTCTGAAGTTATGAACCAACATCAAGTCAAACAAGGAATTTGAACATTTTTCTAAGGAGTTATCAGCCACTCTGATTAGTAAGGGCTTGAGATCAAGGAACAGGTAAGAATGAGGTCACTGAATGGCCTAGTGTCATGTCCATCTGGTAATGACAGCATCACATAGGCCAATGGGGAGGTCAGGGATCCTCTTTCTGAAGAGCAAGAGACTGGTAAAGAAGAGACACTAAAGGAATGAGGATAATTTTGATGAATTTTGATTACTTGTAATAATAAAGAAAAAGAAACTCTTATGTCCATTTTAAAAATAAATAGCATTTCGATATTCCCAGAAATTGCCTCTTATCCTCAGAGGCTGCTGGACTCACCCCTATAATTAAAGCTAAAGGAACAACAGCAAAAGTGTTCCAAGTAATTTGGAATTTTAATCTTCTGTAGATTTTCAGTAAAATAAAGCAGTGGATATGTCCTAAGTATAGGTTGAAGGAGCAATATTTTGATCTTTTTAGATAATGTTCTAAATACAACTGACTGATTAGAAATACCTTCTAAACAGCAAAACAGTTTTTATATTCCATGTTCTGGTTGTGTCATCTATATATACTTGTACTAGAAAACCTCTTACGTATATTTATCTGGTTGATTTCAACCTAGAATATATATATATATATATATATATACACACACACACATATATAATATATACACATATATTTCCCATTCAAACCCAGCCCTGACACCCACACACTGTGAAACAACATGGAGGAAATGTTTCTGTTAACTTTCTATCAATTAGCAACTCATGTGTATATTGTAAACATATGAGATATATTCTCAGGATGTCGAAGGAAGGATGCATTGCCTGATCTCAAAGATTGTTTTCTAATCAGGGAAAGAGGCCAGATAAAAACAGAAAGAAACCCAAGTCATTAAGGTGACATTCAAGTAGGTATGGAAAACCATCTCAAACAAAGTGAGAAGGGGAATTAGCATGTTTCCATGCGTGGTCTGCTAGTATCTGCTGAATCAGAATCTCCCGAGATGTGAACTGGAATCTGCATTAATAATAAGAACCCATTGAAGACACAGCTAAAATTTGAAAACTGCTAATAAGTGTTGCAGAGAATGATTTGAGTCCTTAATGGGAAGCATGCATGCTGCGCTGCATCCAGGTGTGACTGGAAGGTATTTGAAGATGGTATTACCAATAGCCAGGAATTGGAAGTTACACATGCCCATCGTCAGGTGTTAGATAAAGAAGATGTGTTGTGTGTGTATGTGTGTGTGTATATATATATGTATATATATGTGTGTGTATGTATGTATAGTGGAATATTACACAGCCCTTAAAAAGAAGAAATCCTGTCATCTGTGACAATGTGGCTGGAACTAGAAAGGATTATACTAAGTGAAATTAGTCAGAAGGAGAAAGACAAATATCTGAAGATCTCACTCATATGTAGAATACAAAGAAACAAAGCAAACAGACAACGCAAAACCAACCTTTGGACATTGACAATAGGATGGAGGTTACCAGTGGGAAAGGGGGCAGTGGGCAGGAGCAAGGAATGGTGGGGTCCACTGGACAGTGAACAGCGGTGAAGGATGGTTGGTAATTTGGTAATGTGGTGTATTGTCACACATATGGGCTTATATTTCGTAAATCAAATTTACCTCAACAGATATTAAACTTTAAAAAAATCTGTGAGTTTTTCTGCTCAGAGGTAGAGGTGGGGAGAAATGTGGGAATTTCAAAGGCTGGGATGTTCACATTTCCTCCAGCCCTCTCAGCAGTGGTGAGGACACTGACTTCAACCTGCAAGACGAGGGGCAGCCTCAGAGTACCATCACCTTCACAGAAACTGTCAATTTATTTAAAACTTTTTGGTTTTACTTCTATCTCAATCTCTTCCATGGGTGAGCTCATGGCTTGACCAGAGCTTGGTGTTTTTCACATGAGTATCATACTTTTTTTTCAGACTTTCTTTTCTCAACCATTTCTCTACTGCCTTGCTGCTTCTCAGTAGCTTTTCTCTTGAGATTCTTCCAGCTCTTTTAAGCACTTCCTGAAGTATTATGTCCAGGACTACCCGTATTATAAAAAGACATTTGGTATAAGCATGGAAAAATATTTTCATTAAAAATATGTATAAGTCATCTCATCTCCTGTGGAGTCAGCATACTGGAGTGCATTAGAGCCTGAGATTAGAGGTTATGCACATCACACTCCAAGCCCTCAGTTCTATTTCTTACTTTTTTTTTTTAAGGAAACTTTTATAACTCTTCAGTTCATGGTTTTCTCATCTGTAAAACTAGCTTAATAATAGGACTACTGTGTATGTTTGCTAAGAAGATCAGATAAGTTAATGGCCTGAAGGCACTCAGTACAGTGAATAATTAAGTTTGCTCAGTAGATGCTAAACATTAACAATAATATTGTGATTACTAAAAATCAAACAAAATTAATGAATGAATCCTGCCCTCAAGGAGAAATGTAATACTTGCCTCCTTTAAGGGGAAGACAAAGATGACTATGCAAATAATCATAAAATAGAGGTGGATGCCTACTGCAATTCTGTCATGGCTTTTTCTTTCTACCTCAGAGTCTTGAACCCAGATCCTTTGTTTTCATATCCTGTGTCTTATCTGCTTGGAGGGAATGGGAGAGGGTATATATCTGATTTTATTTTGTTTGTTTATCTGCAAGATACATTCCCTTTATTTTAGTAAAATGCATTCGTCCTTTACTTTAAGGGACTCCCTCTTCCCCATCCTATGGCAGTCAGTTCAACCTCGCTACTCGTCTCTACTGAGGGTGCCTAAGGGTCTTAAGCTGAGAGAACTCAACTCTCTCTTATTACAGTCAGACACTTGAGGGAGGAACATGAGCTGGGAGCAGTTAAATAGAATCAATTCAATAGTTGTTGCCCAGAAGAGGAAGTCCGAATTCCTGTTCCTGAGATATCAGAACTGGGCTGATTCTATCCTTTATGATGTTATTCTTTTCTTTCAATTCTGTGAACTCCCTAGGTTAGCCTGAGTCCTCTTCTATATTGCTCGCACTCAGAGAATCCCAAAAGACCCAAAGTGTAAAAGCTAAAATAGAGGGGCTAAGTGCTGTGTGCAGAAGGCAGTGACTTTAGCCTAGTGTATCGAGGGAAGCTTCATGGTGCCTATGTATCCAACAGGCGTCCCTCAGATGAATCACTCCTTCTGTCTCTATTTCCACTTCTACTCTTGCTAGCTAAGGACTCCACTGCTCTCCTCTTTGCATGATGGTCTCTAAATTTCCTGCCTCATGGCTCCTGCCCAACATTTCTTTACTTCTCTTCATTCTTTTCCACTCTAATATCTGTAGATTTCCCTAAATATTGTGTTTAAATTCCTTAGGAGAAAATATCTGATTAGTGAATCAGCTGTCATCCAGTATAGGCGCTTGCTAGAAAAAGTTATTTTGCCAGATTAACTCAGAGGCCACTGTTCATACCATTGATATCTAGCCAGAAATATTTTGATCAGGAAAAGGGGTCCTGTGTCATAGAGCATGGTGCCCTTCGTGTGTGGGACTGTCAGGAGAGGGCTCTGGACATGTTAGACAAATAGTGCTCCGTCCAGGACAGGCTCCAGGGTAAGTAATTTAGATTCATTTTATAGGCAATGAAAAGCCTCCAGAGGTTTTGAACAAAGATTTAATTGTTAGGCTATTGTTTAGCAAGACCAGTTAGTAATTATGTGGGGAAAGGACTGGCAGCACTGGCTAAAGTGTGGCCGCTCCTGCAGCAGTCCAAGTAAGAGATGATCCAGTCCTGACCTAAGAATGGCTTAGGCGGGGCCTTAAGTTTGGATTAGTGAGAATTCAAGCAGATTCTTGCACCTGCGGGGGGTGAATATTACTGCAGGCACAGCGCACTGAAAGTAAGGGAAAGTTTTTTATTTGTAACAAAGAAGGCGGCATAGAGAGAGCAAAAGTACACTTCTCAAGGGAGGAGAAGCAGCAGGTCAGGCTCAAGTGAAACCTGACCCCTGTTATTGTACACACATTTATGAGGGGTCTTTTCTATAGCCCCCCACTTTACTCTGCTCTAAGGGTGTTTCTGGGCAGAGATTTCCAGGAAAAAGCTGTCTTTTTCAAGAACAAGTGTTGTCTCAAGTGGTCATGTTCACTACCCATAATTCAGTCAGTTAAAATGAGTTGAATGTCAGGGTCCATATACAATTCTACTGTAATGAAGAGAGACCACTGAGTTACTGCAGTGCGCTGCCAGCCAGTTTGAGCTGACTAGACCAGTCTCCCTTCTTGCTCCCAGTCTGGGTCATTAGGACAGCAGCAGAAATGGATATGCTGCTTTTCTATTGGTTAGCATCTTATCTAACCATTTCAAGACCTCCTCTAAGTTAGAAATTGATGTGATCCTTGACCATTCTGGGACTGTGTCTCTCTCAGTGTGTGATCTGCATTTTCAGGGCCTTTTCTGCCGAGGCACCTCTCCTGCTCCAGCCCTCCTCAAACCAGCCTAACACTTTGCGGAAGGAAATAAGAAGTTGATGAGGGAAGGCATTGAGAAAATCAGGCAACTGGTTAGGTAGAGGAGGTCTGGATGAAAGAAGGAACTGTCAAAAATAGCTTTGAAGTTTTGAATGTGTGTGTGTGTGTGAAAATACCAAATATAGGAAGAGGAAATTCAAACTGATTTGTGGGAAGGCAGGAAGGATGAATTCTGCTTTGGTCATGTTCATGATTCAAGATGGAAAAGGTCTTACTAGTCAAAGGACTATAATCAGTGATTTTAAAACCTCGTATTTTAAATTTTAAGTGGACACTTTCATTCCAGTGAAGTCTTAAGTGGAAGACCAATGTGTCTAACAAAATAAAAGCAAAACTATTCTTGTTGAAGAAGAATTGTAGGAGGGTCCCAGAGCCTTCCCACTCAGACCTCTTGTTATCTACCCACATTCAACACATCCCTAAGGGGGCCTCTTGCCTCTTAGATGGGACATGCAAAATGGTTGGAAAAACAGTGCTTCATCTTTTAAACATGAGAAAGCTACTGTCAAAGAGGCAAAAGGAATTGTCCAAGGGCACAGAGCTGGTCACTAACAGATCTAGGACAAAGCCCTTAATTTCCTAATGCACAGTTCATTAGTGGAATGTCTAATTTGTGATTGACCCTCCCTAGGTACTAATGCTACAATGAGACAAAGATAGATTCAATCTGTCTTCACAGAGGCTGTTCTACATACATGATACATTCAGAGTGACAAGCACCAACTAGGGAATAGAGCAGACTGCCCTGAAACAGGGTATTAGATGGGAATTGGATCTGGAAGAGTTAGAAGGAGACCTAGTGTGAAAAAACCAGGGGTGTGATCACCAGAAAAGAATCACAATTACAAAGGCCCTGAGGCAGATATGAGTTTGAGAAGTTTGAAGAATAGAAAAGCCCCAGGATGGCTGAGGAGCAGTGAATAAATGAAGAGCAAAGGATGCAAGTGACTTCAAATGAGCAAACTGGAATCAATCATGCACCCTCCTGCTTTGTGAAATTTGGTGTGCCAGCAAGAATCTTAGTTTTTCAAACATAATTACTTTATTTATTTCTTATAATCAGTTACTACCATCTAGCTTTACTTCAGCTTATGCATCATTAAAAACAAAAGGATATTTCCTTGGTATTTTCAAATGATGCTTTCTACAATAAGCAAGAAAAGTTAGAACTTAAAAAACTTAATTATGTAAACTGGTCATTAAAAAAAGCATAACTAGTCATTTGATTCCTTTCCTCATAAAGTAGAAATTTATATATTTCTCCTGATAATCTTGGGGTTATCATTATTGTGGGGACCCAGACCCTGAACTTTAAGCAGAATGCATGGAATGCTTGGATGTATAATGAGTGATTGCACATATGCCAGCAGAAAGCTGCTTAAGATGTACTTGCTGACACTAGCAAAATGTTTGCTTGCTCAATAGTACATGTATATGCTTGAAAATAGCATCATCGAATGTGTGCGTGCTAGAATTATTCTTAGCTGTTTCTGTGCACATGGATTCTGTGACCTACGCCCAGGGCACTTCCCATGTCATTGTTTGCTGGTGCTAGAATTGATTTTCTATCGCAATCACTGCCAATAAATTTGGAGGTCCGAGGGGATTCGGGAAGACGGGGGAACTGTTGCCCTGTGCTTGTCCTCACCTCTCTTGATTGACAGTCGTGATCTCAGTAATCCTTTTTTGCCACCCCTGACCCTGCTGGACAGACTCCGAAGAACCCAGCACCAGGTTCACAGCATCAAATGGTGGTCTCTCTGAGGCAGCCTCAGTTTTGTCATGAGTGTGTGCATGGAGTGATCTAACAGACACTGGAAATTTGGATCAAGCTTAGGCTGGATATAAGATTTAAAAGGTTTTATTTTCTCAGAGAAACAGGTTTTGGAGACTGGAAATTCATCAGGCAGCCAAAGCAAGAGTGAAGGAGAAAGGAAAAATGGGCAGATGAGAGAAACTGAGGGTCGTTAATGGGAAAAAGGAGAAAATCACACAACTAATAGAGCTAAGAAAAACACTGGTTAAGTGCAATTCATAGACAACAAGGAGGCCATGACCTGCAAAATAGGGAAGGTCAACCTTGTCAAAAGCTAACAACTGTAACATTCTGCATTTTCATTGAGCATAAGAAGGGACCCCAGTCAATTTCAGGGACTTTTTATTTCCCAATCTATTCTGCCTCACCCACCAATTATGTTCCCAGTGGTCACAGACCTTAAGTATTTAGCTGCTCTGCCATAAAAGGTCTAATTTGTTTGTAAAATTGCTTAGACCAAATAATCTGATATTTTGTAACTCTAACCTGAAAATCAATCCACATGATGGGCTAAATATATCCTAGCGCTTTTTAGTTAAACTTCTTGCTTGTGTGATTTGGACCAACTTTTTGCCTAAACCTAATTATAGTTCTTCCCTGAGACCCAGTAAGCAGAATTAGTCTGCTCTATACACAGAATTACTTTGTTGAGTGAATGAGGAAGTGATGAGCAAAAACACAAATCAAATTTTATCCTAAAAAGCCAAATTATTTGAGAGCTATCTTTGTGAGAATCTGTCACAAGGGCATATACAAGTGCCTTCTCAAGCTTGACTCAGTTCTGGCGATCATGATTTCATGTTCAGTAATAAACATTCAGCTGGTATAAACCCATGAGTTCAAGGGTGTGTTTTTGCCCTTTGGGTCCAAAATCATAATTCTTCTTCACTAAGTAAAGAATCATCAAAGATTATGCCACCAAAGGACACACCTTAAGTCTTCTTTCTTTTCCCAAAGACAGTTGGGGGTTGATGACATCAACTGTCAGCTGTGGTTAGAGATGGGCAAAACAAATAGGTCAATGTATCTTCCAGGTAACATGAGACATGCTTATGATGCTGTAAGCTAAGGGTGTGGCCATGTCGATGTGCTATCTATGGAATGACTATCTTCACTCCATATGGTTTTAATACAACGGATTAATACCAGAGGATTTGGTGTTTTCAGCTATGATATGAATGCTCAGAGTTGATTCAGTTACTGAATTAGAAATAAAATCATGCATATACTTGGAAAATATGACAGCTCTGTCTTCAGCTGACTGGGTCATGTGGCATGGGTATGTTGTGCAAGTTTGGGAATAGACAGTTTGGGAAAGGGCTGGATGTCTACGGTTCTCATTCATACCCATCCTGAGGATACAGCCATGTGTTAGTCTCAGATGGGCCAGTTCCAGCATATGCTGTTGCTGCCATCCCATCAAGTCTTAGGAGAAACTCCCCATGACTGGCTAATCTTCCTTGCAAATTGGAAGTCTTTCTCTTAAGCTTTGTGTATACTCGGGCAAAGAGATAAAATCTCTAGCCCAAATAAGATCTAGTGAAGAAAAGCTATTTCTTCAAATAAACCTTAAAATGCATCTCCCATGGGATAATCAAACAATAATCAACCTCTTATTAGTAGTCCTTACTTATTTCTAAACTACCATATGCCTATGCTATGGAATTTGTGTGGATAGGACAGTTGACCAAATGGTCTTCACAAAGAGCAGAGGGTCTTCTGATGCCAACCAACAACGTTGGAATAACCCTCTGTGTATCCGGAACAAAACAAAAAGAGTCAGGACTTATTAGCTGTTTAAAAAAAAAAAAGTGGTTGACTGATGTTTTTATTTTTAATTCCAGGAAATTACTTCTTGGAATTTTTTAAACGGAATTATAAATTCTAAGGAAGCACGGCAGATACGTAAACTCTCGGTCATTCAACTAAACTGAAGAGATAGGGTATTAGATTATGTGAACAGAGGCAGTGCTTCAGGATCACTGCTGTAAACCTAAAACAATGACTTCAGCATCTGGTTTGGAGGTTGTGTTTATGACTCTGGTGAGTTAGAAATATCACCCCGTATCTCTACCAGCCTTACGCACACCTCCCAATGACCTCAGCATTGTTGAAGTAGCAGCAGTTACTGACTGAATGTTTGCTTGGTGCTCAAGAGTCTGCTAAGCACTGTATCTGGGTTCTTTTTCAATTTAGAGCCCAGAGATAGACTATCCAGATTCAAATCCCAGTTCTTCCACATACCAGTTGTTTGACTTAGGACACATCTCTTTACCCCTCTGATTGGGTTAGCAATATCCTCGTGGGAGAATTAGTTATATTTCATTATCCGTGTTAAATGTTTGGGAGCTAGCTAGACATAAGCACTGGGTGAGGGGCCCTAATAGACTAAGGCTATCCTGGTAAGGAACACCTGCTAGATAAGAGCACTAGGTGGAGTCCCTAACAAACTAAGGTTGTCTATGAAGAAAACCCTTTTCAAGGTCAGGGACTCTAAAAAGAGAAGTACCCACCATCTCAGAGATATTCTCTCAAGACCAAAGACCGTTTTCAAGCTCTGGGACTTTCCTGTGCACCAAGCATGTGCAGACTTAGAGCACTGTAAACCAAAGTAACCTATGAAGGATATTAACATAAAATAATATTGTTATTTTGCCCCTCCCCACACCATGGGTTTTGCTTAGTCAGGGGAAGGAACATGCACAGTAAGAGCTCATTATAATTACCTGTCAATCAACATGAAAGGAGCAGAATCTGCCCCCAGGAAAGGCCTAAGAGAGGACAAGAGGGGACTGTAAATTCCAGGAAGGTATACACCTGCACTGGACCCACTTGGGACAGCCAGTCCTCCTCTCAGACGATGAACTCTCTCTTTAATAAATCTGCACTACTTTTGCTTACAATAAATCTTCATTTTCAATAAAACTTTCTTTGCATATCTTTGCCTCACTTGAATTCTTTCCTGCTGGGACACAACACAAGGAGGTCTAGGAATTCAATCCAGAGTACTAAAGAATTGGGAGAATAAAACAAACCAAAGCAACCTAGTAACATAAACATATAGGGTCCTGACACGTGGAAAGAAGTAAGGGAAGTTAATAATTTGGAAGGAGAAAGTAGACTGATTTTATTTCAAGTCACCAACATTCTTATATGATCTTGGATTATTTCCTTTTTTTTTGGCCTTGATTTCTTATTTATAAAATGAAATACTTGAATCAGATGATCTGATTGTTTCCTCTAATATTTTTCATTTTAAGTAACAGGACATAAAACATTGCCACAATCCCACATTGAAAGATTTCAGGCAATGAGTCAAACTTCAGTGGAAATCTTGAGCTGAAGAGTATTACATATACAGAGCGTATAATGCAATTCTGGTAAATAGCTCTGAGTTCTTAATTGATGTTCGAGTTCATCCCCCATAATTCCTGGGTGGTTGTGTTGCCCACCTCCTCACTTCCACAGCCACTGCTGTAAAATATTGACCGTTATTTCACTCCCTTCTAACCCTGCTTCCTTGGTCTTTATTTAATCTTCCAGTGATCAGATCAAACAATATACTATTTAGGAGCTATCTTATTCAGTAAGGAATGAAGCCTGAACAATGGATTTGGAAAAGTGGGCAGGGCTGAAGGCAAGGCTGAGATGGTGTCTCAGACCTCTGTAAGCTCAGGGCCATCCAAAGTGGAGTTTGCCAGAAGAGAGCCAGCAGATGCATGCATACTGTGCCCCATATGCTTGGGGGCATCCAATGCTCACAGGACTCTCTTTCCCTTGTGTGGATCTGGGAGCAAAATCATTAGCCCCTGTGCACTCATTAAGCTGAGGCACAATTTTGTTTGTTTGCTTTTACAGAAAAGGTGCAGGCAGGAATGAAGGTGAGAAGAGGCAGGCAGTCAGGCAGGGAGAGGAGGAAGAAGCATTTTATTTTATTTAGTTGTTTATCTTGGTTGTTTCCCCCAACCTTGGTCTTGAATTGGGGACCTTGAGAGGTATGTGGACTATGCCACTGGGGACTAACCCACTAGGCCACCAGGGTGCACAGAGATGGAACCTTTAATCCCAGAAAGAGCCTTCATTTTCAGATAGATTTGGGAGGTTGTGTAAACTGTTTTACTTATGTCTTGTACTGTGCTGGTTTTATGCCCAGTCTATTGAAGGAGAGAGAAGATCAAGAAAAAGAAGTTTCCTGGTATATGTAAATATTAAAAAGCAAATAAGCCAAAAAACATTTTTAGTTAGTAACTTTAAATATATTTTGCATAGCAGATGGGGACATAGACAATGATGCTTGGATAATATTCTTTAATCCAACACAAGCTATGAAAATAGGACAATATCTTTACTGTAAAGAACACTAAGACATGGTAGGTGGATTTTGAATAATGTGAGTTATTCTCATCACAACTGAGACTGAAGAGGCTCACAGAGTCACTAATCAGTCAGTCATTCTCTGGTACTTAGAATCCCATCTTGCTCAGCTGATGTGTGGTGACATAATTTAGTGATTGATATTAGAGGTGGCTATAATGTATTTTAAATATATGAGATATTTTCTTTCTCACAATGCCACTTTTAGGGCATAATTTAGAACGTTTAAGTCAAAAAAGACATCATAGTAAACTCTTTCAGAAATGACAGTACTGTTGGCATGAACCTAGCACATCTTTGATTTTTCAAAGGTTCTTCATAGCTGTGGCCCAATTTGGTTGCCTTCTGGGCAATAAGGTAGAACAAAGAGATCCTCCATTGGCATTTCACAGTCTGGACTGGCAGGCAGATATAAAAGCCTAAAAATGGTAGGAAAGCTGAAACACGGAGGAAAGAAACTTTGGAAACCTTAAACATCCTCTTCCTCTGAACTTGACACTGTCCCCAGGTAATAAATAGATCCAGTAATATGGGGTTTTCATCCTTCAATTTCACAATTCCATTCTCTGTACTTTGGGTATTTTGTGGTTCACATGGGTATTCACCCAGAGGTCGCTGATGACTCACACGCTCCAGCTCCAAGGGGCTGCCTGAAGCAATTAGTGGGTTGGCATGACATGCTAGCCTGAATCTTGCCTCCCAGAACGAAGTTTTGTAGTTGAGGAGACAGGTGCCAGGAACATATACATGACTCGGAAAACTAGAGCGTGCTCTTCTTGCATTCCTTAGGTGTTAAACCTTATTTGTACATCAATAACAAAGTCAGGAATTAAATCATCAGCGAATCAGCCAAGTTCCTCACCCCTACATTAAAGAACAAATCACTGGTTTTGTAACTTGTTCGAACTAACTGAACAGTTCATCATTTTCAAAAGAGTATTTCTAGTGCCACCTAGTGAAACGATAGTAAATCTCACCGTCTTGTGATGGAGGAAGGGATTTTCTGTTACCCGATTTAAATTTGGTAGCTGGATATATTGACCACCTTTCTGTGAAGTTTGTTTTACATGTTTTGCTGTTTTTATTCTTTTCCTTAATACATTTTTATTGAAGTAACATTGGTTTATAACATCAAATAGGTTTCAGAGGTACAGCTTTAAAATTTGACATCTCAGTAGATTCCATCAAGGTCACTACAAAAAGACACAAGAATGTGGAGAACCAGGACATCACATTTTTTCAAGTTTTGAGTATTTTCTTAATTCACAGAAGTAACAATCCATTACAAGATTACATAGATTTAAAGTATGTATCATTATACATCAACATTAAAGTTCTCCACTAACAGTCAAATTCTGCCCTTCACATACAATTGATATCTTTAGCCTGATTTAAAACATGTATCTCTGTGTTCCAATTCTAAGTTTCTCATTCATTGGGTCTAGGAGAGCACAGGATGTGCATTTCTAACAAGTTCCCAGGTGCCATTGCTGCTACTCATTTGCAGAGCACACTTTGGAAGATAATGTCCCAGAGCAGGCTTTCCTTGGCAGAGGAATGAGAAACCACCCACCTGGAGCTCCTGTGACAGCTAAGTGGTTTGCCTGAGACCGGTAATGAACAATTTATACCAGTGCAGTTCACTGTGCTCCAGCTCATAGCTACCTTCCCCGAGAAGGGCCTCATCTGTGCTTTCTTGAAGACAGGTGCCCGCTGTCTTTCAGAATAATGGTAAAAACATCCATTTACTCAAGAAGTTAGTTTTCATCAACTGACTCAATTACCAAAACTTGATAGTCACACGCCAGTCTCTAAAACATCCAGGATTTTTTTTGTTTATGCTAACAGGCTTTAAAAATTAATAAGGTTCTATTTCCTGTTTATCATAGAAAGATCTATTGATTTATATCAGGCACTGTGAAAGATCGGAAGAACATGGTGGTAATTCAACATAAACTATTTCATACACGCACACAAACACGGTTTTAAGCTATAGGGAATAAAGTTTATTTTGGCTAGACTGACCAACCATATGTACCATTAAAAATGGAGCAGTAGTACCATTTTTTTTTCATATTTCCTGATTGTCCCATTCTTTTAATATATGTGTCAATTTTGTCCTGTGTTTACTAAATCAGGGCTATCTTTAATGTGGGGAAAATGAGGCAGTTAAGTTGCCCCAGGTCCAGCCTGTAGGTGGGGCTCAAAAGTAGCTGCCCCTTTTGCCCTGAGTTAAAGATGGTCCTCGCTGGCATTCACTGCAATTGGTCAGCCGCTGCTGCTGTTCCTGCCCCTGTGCAGTAAGAGGATTCATACACATGTCCACCACAAGTGCACCTGTTTCTTCAAAGGGGGCCATAGGTAAGTACTATAGGAGTTATCTCTGGCACTGTGGGGGTTATTGGGCATTCTTGGCACTGGAATGGGCATGTGTTTCAGGCAAGACATTTGGAGTGGGGCTTATAGGGGTGCCAAATTTGGTTTTGCCTAAGGTGCCAAAATTCCTTCTACCAGCCATTTGTATGAAGTTCCACCAGATCACATGTCATCACTATACTATTGCTGATCTGCATCACACAGTACTTAGTTGTCAGCACATATCCCCACCCCATTTTTGCCATCCCACTATCTCATTTTTCTCTCAAGGAAAATTGGTCAGCCTAATTTTGGCAGATTGTGTAAAAAACTCAACACCCTTAATCTGATATAAGTGTGACACATTTTCTTGCTTTCCTGTGTTCTGCTAAATCACCATCATCTAAACTGCTTTATAAAACTGACATGCTGAAATGCAGCTTTACTGTTTTCACTTTCACTCTGATAATACACAAAACTTTCCAGAAAATTCTCTCGCTCTGGGTCCAAATCATTATCAATAACATCCAAGCAATAATCAACAGCCCCAATCTAGGGGGTTCCTTGGTACAGTGTACCCAGTCATACTCTGCCAAAATCATCATAACACACTCCTGTAAAATTCAACTGGGCTCCAGCAAATCCATTCCAGCCTGGATTCCTCCCCCTATTCCATTCACTGCCCCGAGTTACACTTCATTTTGATGTTAGCTCAAGTCATTTCTTCCATTGTGAGGCTATTTTTTTAAAATATTTTTATTTATTTAGTTGAGCAATTTTGGTTTTTCAACCCAGCCCTGGGACTTGAACCTGGGTCCTTTGGCTCTATGTGGTTTGCACACCAGCATCTCAACTGCCTGAGCCACAGGCATGGTCCTGTCAGGCCATTCTTGAATCACCTTTCTGTGCCATCCCCCTGTCTATACAGTAGGAAAAATTCCTTTATTAAAGGCTCTCCTTTATTACAGCCACCCTTGTGGCTCAGGCAGCTGAGATGCTGGTATGTGAACCACATACAGCCCAAGGACCTGGGTTTGAGATGTAGACCTGGGGTGAAAAACCAGAAGGAACAACTAAATAAAGATTTTTCTTCCTCCTCTTCCTTCCTGCCTTCTTTCCTTAATTGCTGCTTCTTCTTCTTCCTTCTTTCCTTCCTCTCTTGAAAAAAAATTTAAAGGCTCTCAGGGTACCATGTTTGCTTTCTTTGTAGCACTTACCATAGTTGTAATTTATACTTATTTGATGAATATCTCCCCCACTAGAATTGAGCCCTAAAAAAGTAATGAGGTTTTGCTCTTCCCTGTATCCCCAGCATCTTAGTTTCCTGATATAGGATATTTGTTAATATTCATGGATGGATGGATGGATGAACAGACTATGTTCTACTCTGCTAGCAAGCCTCAGCAATCAGGAATCATATTAAATTGTCAAGGATGATTAAAAAGTGCATGTATTGACTTTGTGGGAGAGGTACACTGGAAGGAAGAAATCAGTAGTCCCCTGTACCCACAACAAATGGTCATTGTTCCCCTATAAAAGCACTTAACTTACTTAATGTTGACTTAGTCTCCATAAAGTCTTTATCTCCTATAGGATATAAGCTCTTCAGAGTAGAGATCAAGTTTTTCTAGTTTGTCTCAATATTTTTGCTGCCTGACTTTTAACAGATACTTAGTAAACATCCAAGGATGTGCAATGCTTAGGAAAACAAAAGGGATCTCATGTCTTAAGCTCAGTGGACACTGAGAAATTTCCTACATAGAAATGCTTGGCTTCCTGAAGAGAGTTTCCAGCTTCCCCATTATTTCCCCATCTTCACTAAAGTGGCTAATCCTCTCATTTTACACATTAGAAAAGCAAGGCCCAAAGAGATTAAATGGCATGCCCAGAGTCTCATAGCAGAGTAAGTGTTAGAATTCTGTCTTTCTAATTCTGGAATGTTCTTTCCATTTCATTACCAAATAATACCATAAGCAGGGACCTGTGACTCCATTCAGGGAAGCTGGCTCAGAAAGAAAGGAATCATCAGCCCCAGGCTGACTAGTTAGTTAACATTAATTAGCCTCTGCTGATACAAATAACTCTAAATTTTGAGACTTTGATATTTCCTTATTGGCTATATGAAAGGGGATATACATCTATATATTTTCAGTGCAAATCCTAAATTATGTCTTTGGAAAATTGTCTATATTTTTTGTAGACATTTTTCTGTGGTTTATCACTGTTTATGTATGGCTATCATATGTTCCCTCCAAATTCCATTTTCAAAATATTTTATACTATTTAGTAAAAAAATGAGGCATTAATTATATAAATGTGATTTATTTTTATACCTTTGCAACATTTCCTTATAAATATATTAAAAATATTCTAACTCTTTGGCAGACCATATATCCCATTTTTTTGATGTGGGAAATATTACCAATTATTGATTCTGTGTAGCACACGAGATTTAAGTGACCCTTAGAGATACTGCATGTCATTTCCTTAAAATTCAGTGTGGTTCCAGCCACGCATAGTCATATGACTTGTTCAAAGACAACTTATTGAGGCTTGTTCACAGAACTAAGCTTTCTCCTGAGGCACACGCTACTTCCATCTCTCTGGAAGTATTATCCCAAATGTTCTTCAGAATTTAAATAACAATATTTAAAGGACACTTAACACCACAGTAGGGAATTTGCTGGCATGATGCGAACAAGACGATCACTCCAGATGCTGTATTCAAACTGCATGGGCCCATTGAAAAAATAGATATAACCTGTAAGACAAAGACCAAAAAGAGAACTTCAGAGAGTGAAAATAGTACTACTTACTCCAGCTAAAATTAGTTCAATCTGTCATATACCTCTTTTTTTTTTAATATTCCAAATTTTATATTTATAAAACCTACAAATGCTTTATCTAATATATTGCTTAGAGTTTAAGAAAGGTGAGAGAAAGGTTCTCCTAAAGTGTCACTTCAAATTAATTGTTGTCTTGACATGAATTTCACTCTTGATCCTTAAATTAACGATATTAGTTATTTGGGATAATATCCCTTTTCACAATGAAGGCAAAAAAAAAAAGCATTATATAGTCAAGGTAGCTATTGGTTTTTAAATATAAATTACTCTCTACTCCACACCTGATATGACTATGTAAATAGTACTTACATCTTGATATCTTTAAGCATAATATAAATTAATGTTAAGGTTTTGCATCTTTTACTCATAGACTTGGCAATCATTAATTAAAATTGTCCTTTTTTGTAAGCATATTATTCTTTCTTTGCTGTCTGTACAAGTAGTCACACAGTAATGACTAATCTCTTAACTGTCGTATATTTGTTAGAACATCTAAGTCCTTCGTAAAAATCTTTTAAAAGGAATTTGATTTTGAGGGTCTATAGAGGTCCTCCATTCAGGTCAGTGCAACAAAGTTACTTACCATTTTTCTTGTAGACAGCATCTACTTTATCACCAATTCCTGGGAACTCTTCTTCTATTAGTCTGGGGTAGTCTTTATCCATCATATGATTAGTATCATCATAGCTATTTAATAAGAAAAATAAATCTTAAGTAGGTAGTTGTTTGTTTTTTTAAATGCTACATCGGGTATATCAGCACCTTTAAAATTTGCTAAGAGTATAAATTTTTAAATACATGTCAAATATTTGGTAGTTTTAAAAAATTAAATTGTGAATTATAATACTGAATGTATAGAGGATGCTTGGTGAGTATTTTAACTGGCCTAGAGATGAAATTTGTAAAGACAGTTACAAGCTCATTTTTATTTTACAAATTGTGCATCTATTATAAAAGTATGTTATTAGGAAAATGTTCTTAGAGTGAAATAAGTGTGTTTTTGCACTGAACAATGATCTGTTGATCTCTAACTATGTAAGACAACTTACTAAGCACAGAATTCCATGCAAAAATATTTAACATATAATTTCTGTACTGAAAACTTATCAAAGCATAGGGGCTACTAAAATGAAGAAAGAGAGCTTATCTTTCCCCTTTAATGCCTACATATTCCATACTCCTTCTTCCCTGTGTGCATCTTTCCTCTAGCCAGCCAAACACATTCTGGAATTGACCTAGAACAACCTCCCATGATATATTACTGCTACTGTTACTGATGAGCATTTCTTTATATCCTCGAAGTGTGTTCCAATAGGTAAAAGTAAGAACCACTGAACGCTCAAGGAAACTAAGACATGTACACACACAAATCAACACTAGGGAGTAGCAGTTTCCTGGCCAACCTTACAATAGATTAGCAGACTGAGAAATGGTGGCCTTCTCTCAGTTACTCTTTCCCTATACTTATTCTTGGGTCCTCTCTTGCTACAGAAGGTGGGGCTACATGTAAATTAGGAGAAGATGACAAGAAAGAGAATCTAGGAGAAAGATAAGGAGGAATGAAAATATCAAAGTAAAAGAGGTGGCTTTGCCATGGTTGAGATGCAACAAATGGCAAAGAAAAGAGTGACCAAAAGATGAGAATGATATGTGTCTATGAGTGTTTTCAGGAGGGCTTGAAACTTTTAAGTATCTGAGGGGCTTCTGGAGGACAGGCATGGAGCAGAAACAAGTATGACTACTTTAATATTTAAATTAATGGATGAGATAATTTAAAATTGTGAAGACTTTGCCTCTGTGATATAAGATAAAGGTCTGTAAATATGTCTGCCTTACCGCCAGACCTGGTTTCCTGAGAAGAAGAGAGTCTTCCCTGTATCCTCAAAGTGAACAGCTGCACTTATTTTTTTAACTTCTTTTGGAAATCCCAGTTCAGATATTTTTTTGGGATAACCTTCCAGAATGTCATAGCCATTAAGAGCCCAAAATTTTCGGCCTAGAATAAATAAAACAGTGGTTTTATTATCAATAGGAATATATTAGGACACATATATCTAGATATTTACTTTAAAAAGACTCTTATAAAAGCAAAATCTCATTAATTTAACAAAGAAAGATATATTTAGAAATCAATTAGTGTTTGTGGCCATTAAATTTATGGAACATAAAAACATGAACATTCTTCAAACAGAAAATAGGATTTAAGATCCTAATTTTCTAATCCTAAGTATAGTCAACCAAATTGTAATTATTTTGGTAATTTCTTTCCTCTGAATATTAAGTTTGAAGCTGGATGAAAAGTGCATTAATATTTCTGCATGAATTATCAGCACAGTAAGAACAGCAAAAAAGCTCTAAAACAAATTTTGTATCAGATAGACACTTAACTAATTCCTTATTTAAAAAGTACCTTTATTATAGCATTAACAATACTAATCAAACAACAAAAACATCTGTAGAATACTATATAGACATTATAAATTATGCCCACAAATATATAATAGCAATTTGGTAAACTTTAAATTATTTTATGTTAAGAGAACAATTAGAATATTAAAACATATATGCACTATGAATATAAATATTTAAAATGTGTATTACAATGTGAAAGACTGGAAAAGAGAGAGCCATGACATAAATTGACTTTTCAGAAGGAGGAATTATTAACAATATTTTTTTAGTCTTTCAAAATGTACATTGGTTTAATTAAAGGAAAAAAGAGGAAGAAGTGAATATAATTGCTGTTAAACAAAGAGTGGATATGGTAAATAATAATCTTTATACTTGCTGAATTTGGATATTCTTGGTAGAAAGGTCTCATTTTGTTATACTGGGTATGTTTTGGGTAGTAATTATTTTAGTCAGTCTCTAGCAGCATTGGGTTTATCACTGCCACCCTGAACATTTGGTGGAAGACTTACCTCTAAAGATGAAGATCAGGTCATGGGAAGGATGCTCATAGGCTGCATCAATGCGGTTGGGAAGTTCTGGCCAAAATGATTTTGTTAAAAACAGCTCTGCATCCACCTGCTGAGGATGCAGGCGCCAGAAGAATCTAGCAAAGAAGTAAAGATACAGAGTGTGCTGTCATTTTTCTTGGTGCAGTATTTTTTTTCTGCTAGCCTCCTCTCCACACATCAATGCAGATAAGTGAAGATACAACCAGCCCTTTGTCTCCTATGAAGGGGGAAACTTTTCCAAGTCTTTCCATATCAAAAGGTATTCATGTAGACATGAGTAACAATTAACCAATATGGTTATTTCAATATGGGCATGTTTTTTAAGAGTAAATTGGATTTTTATATTTGTTATCTTGATAAGAAAGTTTACAGTCAAAGATGTGAAAAGAAGCTGCACAATGTTAATTATCCACTGAAAAGTAAAATGTTTATCTATCAATTATTCATTTCATCTAAAAAATATAAGTAAACTGCCCAAAGGTCAATCAACTTCATTGTTAGCATCTCCTTTTGGGGCAAGTTGAATATGTCAGCAATTTGTAGACATGGTTTCAAAAATGTTGGTTATGTGCAGATTTTATAAAATAATATCAAGAGTACCTGTCTTTAAAGATTATCATTTCTCCTCGGAGGCTGGTAATGGCATCAAGGAATAAGGCGGGATCACATTTGTCTGGTGTTTTGGGATGTTTAGGGTTGGGATCTTCATCTCCTGGACCTGTAGTCATAAAATACATGGAAGAAGTTACTGGTGATGACCTGAAGTTTCTAATGTAGAGTAGAAAGTGTTCCTCTGGGATGGGCAGTAAATTATGCCTCCATAATGACCCAAATACCCTGTAATCCTACTGCCTAATCCAGGGTTACCAAGAGGAAGATGTATCTTGCAGGTGAGATGCCCTCTTCTACTTTCATCTTCCAAGTCCCCTTGAGATTCACCTGAACTGCAGATTTAGGTTTCTTGAGTTGATAGAAATGGCAGCAGGGGTTGGAGGGGGGAGCAAGTTTTCTGAATTATGCGTTCCAGAAGTGTTGTACTGATGACTGTGCACTGTGGGTTTAATTCTATTTATGGCAGGTAATTTGCCTGTTTGGGCTGAGGTTTAATTTTGTAAATATTGGGGAAAATTTGGAGGAAAAAAAAGGATGAGATTGACTTCTGGTTGACTCAATAGGACGTACTTTCATGTCGCTCCCCACAGACACCAGAAAAAAACAAAAATGAAAAAATCACCTATTTTCCTGAGACAAAACACCAAGAAGCAACTGGTATTTCAGCTGGAGATGGATTGTCTGACTACTAACAGTGGGCAAGAGCACCCTGTGTGGTTGTCAGCTAAGACGCTGATTTGGATTTGGGATGGAGCTCTGGAGTCTCCAGACACGCGGTGGGGCAAAGGCTAGGGATTTCGGGACCAGCTGTGAAGGCAGCGAGAGGCAGGCCCAGTGGGGCTGAGATGCGGAGCAACGGAGGGCCAACTTTGGAGGGGATGAAAGAAGAGCCAGCACACCAGGAGCTGAACTAGAGCCTACGTGGTGAAATTGTGCTGGACGTGGCCATAGCCTGAAATCAGCCAAAGAGCTCAAAACCCTCCCACAACTTTAAGGTCCACTGAGTGGAAATCCCGCCCACTGCATATCTGCCACTGGAAACCCCGCCCATGAGATACCCCACCCACTGGATTACATGAGAAGACAGTCCCGAACCTCAGTGCTACCCGCTAGCGCCACCTTGTGGGTAGAGCCAAAACTGCAGCCTGATTGTCAATCCTAGGGAAGTCGAACGTATACAATGCCAGGGAAACCGAAACCTCAGAAATATAAACAGAATGCTGAATACAGCAAAGGCACAATGAAATATATGTGGAATCATGGATCTGATTAAAAAAATAAAACCCTGGGGAAAATCAGAATACAGAAGACATATGTAAATTACCTGAAGAGGAATTTAGTGTAACAGTGATTAACATACTCATTGGAATCCAGAAGTTAGTAGATGCAGTAAACGAGAATGTCAGGAAGCAAAGAGAAGAATTAAAACAAAACATCAAAGAGATAAGAGACACGATGACTGAATTAAAGAACTCAATAGAGGAGCTCAGCAATAGGATGGATGAAGCTTCCAATAGAATCAGTGATCTGGCAGATAGGATAGAGGAATTCAATCAGGCAAATCAGCAAAGAGATAATAAAAAATGCAAAGAATCGAAGACAGCATTCAAGACTTCTGGGATAACATCAAAAGAAGTAACATTCGCATCATAGGGGTCCCAGAGGAAGAGAGAGAAAAGGGTACAGAAACCATATTTGAAAAAAATAATAGATAAGAACTTCCCCAGTGGGAAGAATGAAGCAAGCAAATGGTGGTGGAACCCACTGGACAATGGGGAAGAACATTTGGTGATTTGGTGGAGGGCATGGTATGTTGAATTATATCTAAGAAATGGGGAGCTTATACATAGGAAATTATTTTAATGTGTTGAGTAATTACTACAATAAGAAATAAATTTTAAAAAAGATGATATTCTTACAATGGTCATTGAGATGTTGATTTAAAACTAACATAGGGCACTTGAATACTCTACTGTGGCAAATTGGAGTGGTTGAAATACTAAGAATTTATAAAAACTGGTTAAGATCTCCCTCTCACCCTCAGCTAGGTTACTGTAGATAGCCTAGTTAAAATCTAACAGGGATTAATGTTTTCAATGATTAAATGAGGAATACAATATTTTCCTTTCTATGTCAGACTGTTTTGAGGATATCAAATGCAGGTTGCAATGTATAAAATACAAAAATGAGGTGTTATATTCTGCAAAAACTTCAGAGAATTTTCTGCTCCAGCTTGTGGTCTGACATGAAAAGGAAAAATGGATATGTTTTCCAGGTTTTAAAAGCAAAGTCAAGACAGCAGTATTGGCAATGATAAATTCACTAATAACTTAGAAAAAATATAATGTATAATTCTGCTTTTAAATAGATCATGGAGTTACCATAGAGAGACTGGATGCCTTGCACATCATCATCAGGAAGCATAAGGTGACCTTTGCCAGTATAGGTGTAGATGGGAAACATGAGTGCTCCTGGGTCTTTGGAGTGGTCAAGACCTAAGGAATGACCAAACTCATGGGCAGCAACGAGAAACAAATTGTAACCTGTAAGAAAACAAAAGACAGTGAGAAAACAAGAAACTTCAGTGACCAGTTAGCAGAAGGAATGTATTTTTCTCATTTATTCAGCATGTCACCATTTCTCTTGGTTATTTTACTCACTTTTGTTTTTTAAAGGAAGGGCACAGGCAGGAATGAAGGTGAGTAGACAGACAGGGAGCCAGGAAAAGAGAGAAGGAGAAAGCATCTTTATTTTGTTTTTATTTAGTTGTTGTAACTAGTTGTTTCCCCTGGGGCTTAGGACTTGAACCCAGGGGTATGCGACTTGCTTGTCAGAGGTAATTTTCTAACTGTTCCGTGAGGGCATGCCTTTACTCATATTTTTTATGTGCTAACTTCATTGTTTCTATTAACAGTTGTGTTTACTTGCTTTCTAAAATTAATATTTAGTGATTTAAAGTAAGACCCAAAGTGTGGATTTGATTCTTTTAAATTAGTGCTCTCTTGGTTCATTGCTGCCTACACAGTTATTATGTCAACAAATTTTTCTCAAATATTAATCAATATGGATTATGGTGAAGGCATTGGTAAACCTGGTTTGTTCTTTGTCTTCTCAGGTCATAGGAAAGTGGATAGTGATGACCTTAAATAAGGAATTATGGAAATTCACATAGGGCGATACATATATAGGCGCTGCCTAAACATCATCTAAAAAGGAGGCATCATTCAAAAGGATGATGACCAAGTGTGGAGGATGCATTATGGGTCTCTGGGAATCCACTTGGGAACAAATTCCAACCAATGGTCCTTTGTAGAAGATCACTAGAATTTGGAGAAACAGAAGTGCTGAACATCATTGGCCAACTTTGTTCTACTCTAAGAGATGACTGTGTCACTTTATATATATTGTTTTTTCTAGTCAGTTTTCCACCAATTTTGAATCTCCTAATACTTGCATGTTAAATTAAAAAAGACAAAATATTAAAATAAAATTGATATGTAAAGCAGGAGGCATTGTTGTTACTTCTTAGAACACATGAAAGTTGAAGCCAGTGGCTTCAATTTGACATTAAATTTGACATTAAATCTGACATTGCTATCATAGCTTATACATGAAGAAAATGTATAACTAACTTAGTAAGTTGTGAAGAATATAAAGGCAATCAAAGTTCACATAATCTGAGTTATAGGTAATTCTCTATTGAAATGATCAGTCATGAATACCATTCTTGGCTTTCAGCTGAAAAATTTATCTTGATTGGTTAATGTATGTTTTAATTCATTTCAAGTAATTTTAAACCAGAATTTATGACAGACCTTCAAACTGAAGCTTACTGTGAATGTGTCTTAAAAACAATAAATGTTTTTTTTTTCTTTCTAAACCATCTTTATCTCTGAAATAGTCAAAACATTAATATATAACTTTTCATCCTTCCCTCCAAAGACAGATTATAGGCATTGGAGTTGAGGCATTAACCATTTAATGCTCAGTATTACTCTTTGGAAAAATAATTTTTTTGTTTTAAATAATATAAAATTAGTTATCTATAAAGACAACCTCTAATTGTCACAACTGAAGGTTAATACAGTACCAAAACTAAATTCTAGTTGAAACAATTGCTTTAGCATTCCTTACTGTTAACAGTCCCAATTTTTTGAGACTTGAAGAGTCAATTGCTTATTGAATTCATTCAACACCCAATTTCATTTTTCTCTTGTATACAACTGTTATCCGATGTTTCTTGCTTTTTGGAGTAAGACACTATCTTGAATTCACAGAGTAGTATTTATAAAAATCTGCGATTTAGACAAGTCTGAAGCAAGTAACTCATAAAACAGGAATAGAAATTTGACTGGGTGTGTGCCATTAATGGTGGAAAAACTATTTCAACTTCCATACAATGTATCTATGACCTACATGTGCAACCCTAAAAGATTTTAGATTTATCTTTACAGCAAACTGTATTTCTTCGACCTGCTAAAAACTAATTCACAGTAACAACACCCTGGTTGACAAAAAGATATTTTGGTACTGTTTCTAAGTTAGTATGCCCCAAGTCACTAAGCTAAGTAGATTTTGCTCATTTTTAATGTCACATTAATTTGTAGGAATATCACTTGTACAGACTAATATGTATAAGGCCAAGTTTTTTTTAATATAATAAAGTACCAAATATAACTCACAGTATATTTCATTTCTTATCAAAGGATTCACTAATCATAATCATGAATTATATTTTTATATAACTTGTACCTTTGGAACTACTTGTCCAGGTTTCATCATCATCAAAATGGGCATCTCCTCCATAATTTGGCCCAGGAGGGAAAGCATGAGCCAGCAGACCAGAGGGTCCATCAAATGGGTAGAAGTCACCATGCTCTACACACAAAAGCAAGCATTAGGAATCTAATTATACCAAATAGTACCTAGTACAGGTCAATATTTGCTGAATTCTGTAAAAAGTAATATGACTAAAAGAAGGAATAAAAGAATAGACCAGTTAAGGGCCAGAATATAAAATGTTTCAAAGACAATTCTGCATCATTACCTTTAGTTCCAAAAGATATCATGATATCAGCAGTGCCATTGTGAAGTCTGGTAAAATTCAGAGGGGTCACATCAGACCAGACTTTGAAGGCTTTTTTGAATGCTTTTTCAATCTCAGAGTGAGTCATATCAGGGGTATAGTTCACAATTCTATTCAACAGAGAAAGTTTCAATTAAAATTTTAGAAGGTGAAAGTTATTTTAGAACATATTTTCTTGGAATATTACTTCTCAATTCAAAATATAATGGCTTCAGCACACCCTGGAGCAGCAATTAGGTCAGTTGACTCTGAAGGAGCAAACCGCATACCCCTGGGTTCGTGTCTAAGGCCCAGGGAGGGTGGGTTGAGGAAGCAACCAGTTCGAACAACCAAATAAAAATAAAATATGAAGATGCTTCTTCCTCCTCTTTCTTCTTGCCTGCCTGACTACTAGTCTTCATTCCTACCTGCATCTTTCTTTTCCTTAAAAAAAAAATACAATGACTTCTCTAAAAGTTTATATTAGAGGTTCATTGTTTCAAAGAACTTATGAACTATGAAGCCTACAGAAATAAAAATGAAAAATTCAATCAGACATTTTTGTATCTGAAATATCTAACCATTTGGCATCTTAAATTTAAAGTATGCAGATCTTAAATGGAATACATATTACCTGGTAAAATTTGGAATTGTATCAATATAGTCTCAATAATAGCCTCAATATTTCAAATAAATGAAATAGCTCTGTAAAGTTCCTAAGTAGAATTCTCCAACTTTAGCACTATTATAATAAATATGCCTAATGTATCATATTAGGCAAATTTTATTGAACTTTTATTTCTTATTTGATTTCATTTCTAAGAAAAATTCTTTGATATTTTCAATGAAAAATAATTCTGGATTAAGATACCAATAAGACGTTCTCATTGACAGTATTAAAGTTATTCTAGGACTTACTTAATTTCCAGTTAAATATTGAAGATGTACCTAAAAAAGCAGGGAGGGGGGACCGTACATGTTCAACCTGTTGTGTGTGCTAGAAGTTAGACATTTATTAATACTATTTAAAAAACTAAAAATTATTAAAGATAAGCTATGATTTACCTGTAGGTTAAATTCATTTTGGACCATTTGAGAGTTCGAGGGAAAACGTTATATTCACCCACATCAGGGACCCCACATCTTGGCTTCTTCATAATGTCTAAGGTATTATCATCAAGTTTGCCTGTCACCTCCAAGCCAAAAAAAGACTGCATTTGTCTGAGCCTATCACCCATGGAGCTTGCCACAGTCTTCTTCAGGATTCCAGCAGGATTCAGAGGATGGTAGAATGATTTTAGGTAATGCTAGAAGAAACAAACAAACAAAAAAATCACCTTTTAAAAGAGAAGGTCATTTATGAGATGTATCACACCATAGGGATTGGAATGATACCCTACCTCTGCCAACTGGAAGTCTTCTTCAGACAAATCTTCATCATCACCATCATTGAGAAGGGGCAAGGACCAACAGTGAGTCCAGCTTAAGAAGAGAAAGGCAGCCAGGACACCTGGGTGCATCTTGAATGGCTGTACCTGGAGGCTGCTACCTTTCAACGTCCCTTTACTTTTATAGACCTACAAATGGTGAGTCATCACTTATGGGCAAGTTTCAACTTCCTTGCCAGTTGAAAGTAAACATGCTTACATGGCGACTTCTTTTTTTTTTTTTCTCTCTCTCTCTCCCAAGAATTGTGGTTTGTGGTAGAATTTGAGGGAAATATAAAATGAGAGCATCTCTCATTTCAGCAGGGTCTCAAAAACCATCTGGCAAAATAAACAGTCTCAGCATATTTAGGGATACTGTGGGAAGAAGCAAAGAGTAGTACATTTTTTATTTCACTTGGCAACATGTTTTTTTCCCCCTCTGAGCGATAACAGCTGCTTTTACCTTTTTAGAGAAGACCATCAAGGTGCTGCTTCCAGAAGGAGAAACCAAGTCTTGTTTCCAGGATGTTTATAACCTGATGCATTTTCAACGTCATCCTCTCTAGAGAAACCACAGAGGGAAAGATTGTGTTTATCTGAGGCCACATAATTGAACAAGAACCAAACTTGGAGATTTGTAGGTGCCATAGACATCCATGTGATTGAATCCTGTGGTAGGAATTGAAAAGCACTGGCATGACCTTTCAGCAAATATGGAGTCCTGCATTGAATTTCCTGAAGGTCCAAGCAGAGAAGAATAGATTGGAATGCAATATAAGAGCTAGTACATAATAAGATTTTACTGTCTACTAGCCGTGAAAGGAATAATCTCATTTAATCCTTACAAAAGCCTTACGGTTCGACAATAAGAGGTAGAGACAAGGGAGCCAGATGGGCTCTAAGTGAGATTCCATTGTCCCAAGTGCAGGCTGGGAAATGTCCTTTCAGAGAAGGCGGGGTTGGGGGGGGAGCAATTCATCCTATACTCGGGGAGAGGTTTTTATGGGGAAGTTCTGGCAAGCGCACTGGGATGGAGGTTGAGTCCTGATAAGGCCACCTGGCATGCTGTTGATAGCAGGGTAGGGAGTTGGGATGTCTTAACAGGATGGTCTGTCCTTGACTTCCAGTAAACGGGAGGAGTCGAATAATATCTGGTCTTGTTTCAAACCGCAAGACATTCCATTCTTCATGCTTGACTGGATGTGATAATTTTCAGTTTTTTATTTTCTTTTGTCTTCCATATCACTATGTACTATTAGAATGTATGTTTTAACTTTACATAAGAATAATCTAAGTCACATATGAATAATCTGATATGGAGAAGTTAAATACCTGTTTAAGGTTACTTAGTTAATACATATCAACATTTAAACCCAGATCAGTTAACTGATCTATTCCAGCTAATCAGATATTTTCTCAAAAACTCAGTCACTTGGTACCTGTGGGATTACTCATGAAAACCGGGTCTCTAGGTAAGCACATGGCCAATTTCAAATTTCTCAATTTTTACCTCTACATTTGTATAACAGGAAGTACTTTTGGTCCAGCAGCCTAAAAAAATAGTCCCTTCAGGGCCTCTGATCTATTCATCCTTCCAGAATTTTATAGATTTTAGTACCATGTAAATGAATAGAAAAATATAAATCATGATATCCAGATTAATTGAATGATTGAAAATGCAAGTTAATTTAAGTAATTGAGTCAGAGAGAAAAAAAGCAGGAATATATTTAGACAAAGAGAAGGATATGAAAACAGATCAGGGAAAGTGGGGAAACGGTATCCCAAACTGGTAAAATTCTATAGTCCAGATTAACCAGTATTTTCAAGAAAACCAGAAATGCCTATGAAATATAAGTAATCAATCGAGGGAAAATTTTACGCTTTTTTTTCAAATAGAGTCAAATCAATGACTACAATGGATTATTTCTAATGAATTCATGATTAGCATGAGGGTCAATCAGCAATGCAAAACAATTTATTTCAAGGTTTCTCTAATTATAATATTTAAGTTTGAGATTAAATGAAAATGATTCAAAAGTTGTTTTCATGTATTAAATTTATAGAAAATTAGTTCACTGGCAAGTATTTTTAACCAATGAATTTTCATATTCTTTAAAGTCTCATTAGCTAAAAAAAAATAAAATAAATAAAAATAAATACGATTTTTTAAATGTTAAAAGTGAAGGGAAAAGAATAGGCTACTTGTACTTAATAGATTTTCATTTTTTTGTAAAAATTTTATTATTTTTAGTTGTTCTTTTTAAAGGAAAGATATTGACAGGAATGAAGGAGAGCAAAGGCAGACAGGCAGGAAGAGAGAGGAGGAAGCAGCATTTATTTTATTTAGTCATTTATCTTGGTTGATCCCCTAGGCCCTGGGTCTTGAACCAGAGGCCTTGGGATGTATGTGGACTGTGCTGAGCCTCTAGTCCACCAGGACATGCCAAAAATCTTACCACTTTAGACTAGAATTTTTTTAAAAGCCCTTTTAGTCTTTAAATCAATAGGTATTGATTAGACATCAATTATGCGGTATGCCAGACCTATCACTATGAAAAAGGAGTGAGGGATAAGATGAGAACCTTTGCTTAGGACAATTATAGCATTATTTTCCCCACAGGAATATTTTTAATAAGAAATGAAAATGAATGTGTCACTATTTTTCAACTTTTAAAATAATGTTTACTATCAATAATCTTTGGTACATTTTCAATGTTCTCATTTCATTTTAGAACATAAACAATGCAAAAGAAAAGCATGGAAAGGTTAATGAGAACATGCTGTCATATACATTCTGTAATTTTCCTAATAGGGATAAATAAAAATTCTTGAGAGGATTAAAGTAGAAATTCCTTAAGAAAACAGTCAGACTGCTTGTCTACAGGCTATTGTTTATGGAAAGGTGATTGTGGTTGGTGATCAGGATGTGTCATTACATGAAAATGTGTTTGCAGATTTCTTGTCAACACCAGTTCTTATCTCAAACGGTTAATGATTAAAATGAAAGCCAGTTCTTCTGGTTACCGCTGGCAAAGTGTTTTGTGGTTTCAAACGAAACATTTAACACAATGAGATTGATTGACTTGGTCCTTACAAGTGGTTCTAATGAGCCTACCAAATCACTGGGAAATTTGAAAACCTATAGAGTGAGCAAACATATTTGCAAACTATATTAGGAATGTGTAGCCATTGCTGATTCAGACATAAGCAATATGGAACTTTTAAAAAATATGTTGTCATCAGTTTCTAAGTTCAAAACATCATCCAAGAGAACCAAAAATGGTCATGAACATCCCTCAAGAAAGGCCCAGGACCTCCCAGTTTGCAACAGCAGGAACAAGGAGACATTTGAATTGGGTTAAAATTAGGTAAGTTCTGTAAATTAAAGGATCTTTAAGATCAAGGTTTTCCTTTTAACTTGGAGTGTTGTAAATGATCAATGTTAACAATTACATCTAGTATCTTTATTTTTCTAAAAGGTAGGTTATTTAACCAAGAAACTACACAAAGTCCTGGTTTTTATAAATGCAGCTCTGTTTTAACTCTTATTTCATTTGTTTGCCAATGGAATGGGCTTATATGCTCTTAAAGAAAGAAAACTAAGTTAGAATTTAAACACAATCCTATTTCTGCCCAGAGTAAGTGTCAAGAGCGACCTACCTAACCCGCTCACACACCATCATGGCATTTTAGCTGCTGCAGCTGCAAGGCAGAAAGTCAGCAATTTAGGCCTCATTTAGTTTTAACAAATCAATCACATGCTTTTCAGAACTGCTGTATTCACACCGGGATGGATGGACGACTGACAAAAGCAAAAAAGAGAATCTACCAGAAAAAAAATGAATTCCTTTTTAGTTCTTCTCTAGTATGCCATCTGAAAGTCAAGACTTAATATTCTTGGCTCATTTCCTTCTGAATTGATTTTTTTACTGTGTTTTGTTAAAAGAAATAGTGCTGAATGTCCACCTCTGCCAGATTTGACCAAATACTGTCAGAGAAAACATCCAGGAATAGAACACACATTCTGGCTTATTTATGCCCTTGTCTTTGAAAAGGGAAAAAAATCTGAATTGTTTGGCAGTGTAGAATACAAAGGAAAACGAATGACAGAAATGGGGTCATAGTGGTTTTTAACAATTTCAATATATTTAAAGTTCTCTAATATTTAAATTATGAAGTAAAGCTTCTATTTTTAAAAGTCTCACCTTTTTACCTTAATTTACTAAAGTATAGAAGTTGGTACATATTTTAAACAACAAATTTTCTAGTTTAAAAATATGCAAATAATAATTACACATTGCATAATGACTGGAAAATAGAAACTTAGAAGAAAAATATTACCCTAATAGCCCAAGATTTTTTAGATAACATCTCTCTGTATTCATAAAAATATATATATATATACATATCCTTAAAGTTGATTTATTTAGCCTATAGTCAATCTTTAAGGTTTTTTAAAAGAATGCTTTCTAGACTAGAAAAACTTGGCATGTTGGTAGGCTGCATCTACTTTATTTTTCAAAACCATCTTCAATTGAATTGAGGAAGACATCTTCCGGATTGTCTTTCTTCATTAACCCTAACACAAAATTGAGAATGAACTAAAATATACCTTAAGCTATGCATTATAGAGTTAATATTTAATTTTTTTCCTATATCCTCTAGTGAGTTAATTGCAGAAAATTATAGATTGGAATCACTGCCAACAAAGATGTCCACCTCCATCCGGGTACCAGGATGCTTTCATACCAATAGTCCTTGTCCACAGTGAAGAAGATGCTCGTTCCAGTGTTAGGACCATGGGCAGCAACATCCATCCCTTGAGTGTCCCCTGGGAATTCATGCTCAATAATGTCCTTGGGATATGCATCTAACACTTGGATGACCTTGGAAAGCCCAAAACATTTTTCTTGTTAATACCAATGAATCAAAAAAAGGCCTTCTTTTTAAAAAAAAAAAAAAAAAAAAGGAAAGGTACAGGTAAGAATGTAGGTTAGTAGGCAGACAGACAGGGAGAGGAGGAAGAAGCACTTCATTTTATTATTTTTTTTAATTTAGTTATTCACACTAGTTGTTTCCCTTAGGGTCCAGGACTTGAACCCAGGGGTATGTGACTTGCTCCTTCAGAGGCGATTGGCCTAACCACTTCCACATGTTATTCTTGGTGAAACGTGTTATTCTTGGTGAAAAGTTATAACTAAGCAACTAAAACATGTCTAAAGCAAGGAATATAATAAGCTGACATCTAAATTGCAAAGAAGTCCATTCAGACATTGAACTTCAGATAGGCATTTTTTTCTTTTACCTCTTCTGCAGTCCAGTCCTTAATGAGGTCTATAGAGACCGTGTAGAGATTAAGAACACAGGCCTTGGAGCCAGTTACACCAAAATCCATGCTCATGGCATTTATTAGTTCCCTGACTTTGGGCAATTTGTTTAATCTCTCTGCACCTTACTTTCCTCTTCTGTCAAACAGGGTTCTTCTGAGATTATGTAGGTAAAGATCTAAACTTGCCTTATGGCACCATTAATTATTAATTATAACAACATTGACCAAATTATTACAACATTCACCTCTGAGCAGGACTATAAGGTCTTTCATGGGGCCTTAATAAACTTGGTCAATCTATTTGGGAAGATCAGGCCAGAATGAATGACTGGCAATGGTGTTTCTTCAGGAAACTGGGAACAGTCATTTAGAAAATTCAATTTTTAAAAGCAAAATAAAGTAATTAGATCATATTAACTGGAGTTGAGAGACCATCCTAAAACTATAATTGAGGTCTGCAGCACAGAAAAAAACTTATATCTATGAGTTATATTGAATCTGTTACAAAAATGTCAAAAGATAGGATTTATAGGAGGGGCATATTGGAATCTAGCAGACCAATTGCCAGACCTAGAAAAGCACTAGTAGACAGTGTTTAATCTGGTGAATAAATGCCCAGACCTTGGTTGAGACAAACTTTGATTCATCATTTACCAGGCTGAGTGATCTTTCATCCATCCATCCATCCACCATCCATCCGTCCATCCATCCATCCATCCAATGTTTATTAAGAACCAACCATGTACCTGGCACTGTTTTAGGCAGTGGGGACACATAAGTGAGCAAATACATCAAAATTCTGGTTCTTTTGAAGCTAACACTCTAGTAGGAAGAGATATATGTAGAAAATATGTAGTATTTTCTTAAGGAGAAAAAGAGTAGGAAAACAGTAGTAAAGAGAGTCAGGGAAAAGTGTTGCATTTTATATGTGGTGACTGGGGTCTCACTGAGAAAGTGACATTTGAATAAAGACCTGAGAGAGGTGAAGGAGTGATCTATGGAGCTATCTGAGGGAAGAATGTTCTACACAGAGAAGACAGCAAGTGCAAAGGCTCTGAGTAAGAATGTGTTTGGTATATTTGAAGAAAGCACCAAGGAGACCAATGTAGCTGAAGCAAAATAAAAAGTTACTTAGTTATACAGACGCAATTAGCACAGTACCTACCTTCTAGAGGTTATAGAGGATTAGAGGACATCATGATTGAAGAGCATTTGCACAGTGTCTTATAAACACCTAATATATTTCATTAATTTATAATAACCAACCTGCATCCAGCAAAGCCATCATATCAGACACTCTTATAGGCACAGGGGATATTGAATGAATAAAATAGACAAGGTCTCTTGGAAGTTAAAGAAAAGTAGAAAGCAAATATTTGGGGGGGGCGAATTTTGAATCATAATATATGTTATTAAGAATATAAAATGAAGTGATGTAATAGAATGATTAAGCGAGGGCTGGGAAGATGGACACATTCAATGCAAGGCCTCTCAACAGAGCTATATTTGAAGCTGAGACCTAAATGACAAGAGAGGATCAGCCATGTGAATTCTGGAAACAGCAAGGACAAAGGCCCTGGGGTAGCAACAAGCTTCTGTTCAGAGACAAGAAAGAAGTGTGTACTGAAACCTAGTGATCAAAGAGGAGAGTGGTGAGGAAAAGCTAAGTTGGAGAATTTACAAAATGTTAGCATGGGGTATTTTTCAGGCTGTTTCATTACATACCTCCCAATGTGTCCCAAATGTGTTTTATTTTCCTTAAAGATAAGCCCCACCCCAACTGTGGCATCAACAGCAAAGTCTGGATCACATTTTTCTAGAGTTTTTGCCATTGAGTGACCTCTTTCTTGAACCTGGAAATAAGAAATGACCCAACATGATCTCTTGATTTGCTTCAAATTATTTCTGAATTATTTTCAAAAGCAGAAAAATCATTAGTAGTCTCGCTTTGATGTCTAGATTAAAAGGTGATAGGAAAAAATCTTCAGATCATATATGATCTGTTTCCTCTGTGTTTCTCTAGGTATTGGGGAAATATTACTGGTTAGTTTTAAGGTGAAGTTGATGCCTTTTACTTCCTACCTGCTGCCCTTCTGCTAATACTTCTTCTGGGCCTTCATGTCAACTGACTTCTAGGAGAGTTCCACCAATCAGAGGAGAAAAACCAGGGTTTCTTGTCTTTTCTCTTTCTTGGGAGGAGTGACTCTATCTAGTTCCCTGGAGACTGCCCCTCCCTTTTGGGCTCCAGCTTCCCCCAGCTACTCAAGCTTCTGGGTTCTCATGTCCTCTACTCTCTACCCTTGTCCCCAGTGGCCAGCAGAGGCTTTCAGTGCTGCTAATTTCTGGGAGATTCATCTCTTTTTTGTTTAGCTTCTTAGCTCTTTTATCACTTGTGAAACTGAATCTTTTTTATAATACCTAGAGTAGTTTCTGACTCTTGATTTATACAGTTGGTATAAAGAATTAACACGAGAGAAAAGCAATATATTTTCCATCTTAATTAGCACTGATTATATTCTTGCATGATTTGGTATATATCTGTATGTAAAGTATCTGTGTATATAATATAATTATATATATGCCTATATATTTTCAGTTACAAAGATATTAATCTTTATGTTATCTTCTTGAATTTCACAGATAGAAAATGAAGTGATATAAAAGTTTTATTTTGAAGGAAAATGTAATCACTGTCTCCCTTATTTTTGCCCAAGGTTCACAGACAAGAATCATTTTATCCTAAGTTTGACAAAAGATTGATGCCATTTTCTTTCATGTACTAGCTCATGTTAATTGATTGATGCAGTCGTTAGATTGTAAACTTCCCACTGTGCAAAGGCACTTTCCTCAGAGGTCTGGGGTAAGTGACTCTGACACAGCATCAGGGGCACAGTTTGGAGCCACTGAGATTCCATCATTGACTTTGTTGTGCCCTTTCAATTCTTGGTGGTTAGACATTCCTGAAAAAGAAAAAAATTATGCTTAGCTTAACTTTAGTTAAAAGATAAATAATATGGACATAGCACAAGTGTACAATTATATTTAAAAAACCTTGATTCATTTGGAATATGTAAAAGGAATAGCAAATACCCTACTGGTCTTGGATGTGGGCCCTGAAGCCAGACAAATCACAGCCTGTTTCCTCACCTATGAATTGGGGATAACAAAATCTCTCTCACAGGATTACAGGGAGAATCTAACTGTAAAACACACAGCACTGCGTAAGAGTTCAGTAACTGCAATAGAGATTAGGTTTGGTATTGCTTATATTATCAGTATTGAAAGCATCTCTCTAAGTGTATGGTAATTATAAAGATTAAAATCTTTATTAGCAATAATGAAGTTTATCCAAAGATTGTTTTGGCACTATGAAAAAATGCTAAGCCAAAAGTAGTTGTGGACACATGAGAGACATTCAAATTTGAGCCTTTATGTTATTTAAAAATATTTAGCAACATATTAATAAAAACAATGAACATGCCAATAGCAATAAATCTTGTAGATTCATTAAACCCTTCTGGCAAAAAAGCACTTGGCAGACATAGTATGTAGTTGATAATATACACATACTCCTCCTAATTCCACTTTTGCCGTTAGGGTGGTTTTTACAGCAAATGTTTCTAATGCTTATTGTAATACTATAAGGTATATATTGCCTATGTCAGCTAGGAGCATTATTTTCTAATTAAAAAGTAGAGAAATTATAGGAAAATATTTAATGTTTATGTTGTCTACCTCAATATAATATTTAGTCAAAATGTCAGTGAAGAATAAGAATATAATATAAAGCAGCAAAACATGAAATAAAAATCATTGTTTTATATTAGAAGATATGATAATGTGTTTTACTTGAGAATCACTATACATTATTTCTAGCACACTGAAGTTATAAGGATTCAACCACTGGTATACTCTGCTACACTTTTTTTTTAACCTCTGGGGAAGAAAAGCTGGGCCAGATTAAACTTTGCATTGTTTTCACTTAATCCCTATGGTGTCATTTTAACCCTCCAAAACCTCAAAAGGCATCTTGGTGATTCTGTTTTGTTGCTGTAATTATTGTTTGGGGAGATATGGAAAATTCAGTACCTTGACTAAACACACATTTATGTATGTGTGTGCATGTGTATGTGCATATGTATATAAAATGGACAAAGTAATTTTCTCTGAATTGGGAAATTTTTGTAACTTGACCACTCTTCAAGTTCAGTGACTTCACAAGTTCAGCAATTAGGACTACATCAATCCTAACTGAAGAATATTCACCTAGAAAAGATCTAGTAATGTAATATTCAAGAAACTGAAATAAAACCTGGTTTGGAATACACAAGAAAGTGATTTGGGGATAACATAGATTTATCTAGCCAAATTATCTAGCCAAATCTCTTTATTTTACATTGGAAAACAGGTTCAAAGACTTTCAGAAACATCCTCAAGACCATAAATAGAGAAAGTTGACTCTAGGACTAGAATCTCAACCTCCTGATTAGAATAGTCCAAAATACTATGTATTACCCCAAAGTATGTCATAGCACATAAGTACATCATCTGCAAGTTGATCTTTCAATCAAACCAACTTTAAACAGTGTCCAGAAGAAAATTATGAGCCCTCTAGTTACCTGTAGGTGAAGTTATTAGTTAGTCCCTCATTTTCTTAGGGAAAAAAATTCCACTACATTAGGGACTCCACATATTGGTTGATTTACTTAATTCAGCATGGAGATAGCTATTTGCTTCTCAACTAAAGATTTACATGTGGAGGGCTCTATTCTTCAGGGGCTCAGATTTCTCCTTAGCTTGTTTGTTGATCTAAGGTAAGCTGATTAAAAAAAAAAAAAAGCTTTCAAATAGTGCTATAAAGAAAATATACATTCATGCTCATTAAATCAAAAAAAAATTATGCCAAATTAGGAAAACAGCAAGAAGAGGGAGCGTTATCTCTGCAAGAAGCAGTTCTGTCTTCTTGTTTGCTAGAAGTAGATGAGGGGCCAATAGATAGCAAGATTCCAGATTGAAAGGTACTATGAATACACTGCTGCCTCTGTTGCTTGAGCATTTGTAGAGACCTTCAAGTGGGAACAGGGGATTAGAGCCTCTGCCTTACTGAGCTATTTTCATATGGTCAGAATGTTGGCTTATGATATATTTCTTAACCCTACTTTGTCTGCACTACTTTCTGTTTAAGAACAGAGCAAATATGGTATAATTTTCATCCAAAATAAAAGTCTATGGGTTAAAAGCAAAAACTTCATCCCTGCTTAAGGACCTTAAATGTAGAATATATTTGGCTTTTTTTTGTTAAGGAATGTATTTCTCAAATTAACTGAATAACAGGGAACTTGCAATTTGCCTTCTGACATAGAAAAGAAGGAAAGAAGGGAGAGGACAGGAAGGCGAAGGAAGAAAGGATGGGTGGAAGGAAGGGAGGGAGAAAGTGAGGGAGAGAGGGGTGAGGAAAGAAAGAAAAGGAGGTTTGGAGGAAGTGAAATAGTATTGAAATGAAATAACCTTGTTCTGAAACAACAAAGGACCAAGCACTGTCCCTTTGCTTTCACTCATATCTACTAGAGTGACCAAGAATCTGAGGGTCTGTCCAGACACCTAGAGGAGGATATGTACAGAACTAGACAGAATATTCCCTATAAGCCATGACCAAGGACCGCCATGTCTGGTTTGTCTTAATTAGGGAGCCCATCTAATCAGCTGGCTGCCATTTTAATTCTGATTCCAACCCTAAATGGGATAATATAATCCAGATGTAGGAAATGAGTCACTTGCCTGGTAAAACATTACTGAAGAGATGTGTCTGATTTTCCAAAACCAAAATTATTTCCAAATTTTCCAAAACATGGACAAACACAAATGATTAAGCAGGTATGACCCTTCTTGTACAAAGCTAATCTAGCAAGAGATTAAATGCAGAATTTTACATGCTCTTCCTCTAATGGTACATTTTACACATTTTGGAAAGTCCTACACCTGCCAGTTTCTGAATGAGTTCTTTCAGCTTGAAGAGATATGACTAACAGTAATATTTAAGTCATGAAAATTGAGACGTTTCATTCCAAGGATGCTCCCAGTGTATTTAGCCGTATCCAGATGAAATGAATGATTTTGAATCAGTTTGCCCCACCATTACCCATTACCTTATTATAGAACCTTCTCTACTGGTGGGGAATGAGAGCAGGTCACCATTGTCAAAATTAAGATGACCCAACCCTTCAAATGTAAGCATTAAATCAGGAAGTGGTTCCTCTATTCTAACTGGAGTGGTGGGTGAAAGTCACGTTCAGTACACACGTCCTTGAATGGCACAAGACAGCAACTCTTAACTCCACCTTTGACTCTTTAATTAAAAAAAATATACTGGAAAACAGTGAGAATAACATCATAATGATAATCTAGAAATATAACACATTTTGAAATATAAATCATTTGAAAACTTCAGTACTTTATTGTAATTTCTCATGACTAAACTCACAATTAATGGAGGGGAATTACTGAATTATGACAACAAAGTGCAAGATTTCCCCAAAATATAGACTATGAACATGACAATATCAAAATTGATCCAGGGAATTCTACACGGAAAACCTTCATTTATAAATGAAGCTAAAGACTAGTCAAATAGTTTCTCTTATATTAATACTAGCTTATTTAAAAATTCATTTTAGAAAGATAATATATTAAGTGAGTATTAACAAATCTGTGTTCTATAATGTTGAAAACTTTTAATTACAAGAAATTTTACCTAAAAAAATTAATTTTTTAATGAGGGTGCACCCATGTGGTATAGTGGCTGGCTGTGTCCACCGCCTCCTGCTTAGAGTAGTCCACATACATTTCAAGTACTCAGCTTCTCATCCTGGAGCTGGAGCTGGAGCTGGAAACAATCTCAATAGACAGCTAAATAAAATAAATAAAAATGCTTCCTCCTCTCTTTTTCCCTGCTCACCTTCATTCCTACCTGTACATTTCCTTAAAAAAAAAAAAAGTATTAATGATTTAATTTCAATAATTCTAAAAATGTTATAAATTCTGAACATGCTTTAAAGAATAAAATACAGTGCAAACATTAAACATAGAATTTTGTGAAATAAGTACTTCAACACTAGTATTACAATTATTATAATTTTGTTCACTTCAAAAAATGTATTGAAATCTCTCTTGGATCTTGTAGTGTTTTACATTTTTTATTTATTGTATATCATTTCAACAAAGTAAGTACTGACACGTAGGCAAGTCTGTCTAACATATTCTGTGGTGCCTGGTGTATGACAGAGGAAAGAAACAGCAAAACTGAAGGAATCACCCTTTAAAATCACAAAGGGCCCTTTGCTGTCTCCAAATAAACTAAGAAAACTCAATTTGATTATATTTCTCACATAACTGTTTCTCAATAGGAAAGAATACTTAGATTAGTGGGTATGAGTCTCTACTAATTATAATTTTAGCTAGTAGTTCTGCTCCTCGATTCACCTTAACTCTGGATCATGGAGTTTTACATTTCTTGTGAATAGTTACAGTCTGCATTGAATTGTCATAATCTAAAGGTGATTTTTAGGATAAAAGATTTTAAAGCACTAGAGAGATAAAAAGAACAATGGTGACAGCCTGCCTGAGTTGTATAACTATTCTTCAGTTTAATGCAGATTCTCTTTTATAAAATATGTTGAACTGCTTTTCTCTGCGATAGAAATGCAGTTGCCTTTAAGGTAATCATGTCTGAGTCTAAGGAAAACAAATCTGACATAAGCAGCTCCCTGATCAGGATATAACTAAACAGGAAGAGCATTTAGAGATTTCTTTTTCATTGTCTGGAGAGAGTTCTCTCTGAGCTTATAATTTATAATTTGTTCATTTATATATTTATAATTATATTGTACATTATTATATATTGTTATATAATTTATTTTTATGTATTTATATTTTCCTTATAATTTATCATTCTTTTGCTGTGTGCTACATAGTATAATTCTTTTCATTCTTGAATTTTTGAAATCACTGCTCAAAACTTATTCAGTTAATGGAGAGATTAAACAGAAAGATCACTTACAGCTAAGTCAGTTTAAATTTTAAGTAGCCTTATTCACTTAGAATGTGAGTGACCTAAATATTATTACACCTTTGACATTAAGTTTAAAAGTCGTTTGCACACTCTTGAAAATGGATAAGATTTTAAGGTACAAAGAGTCAGTAAATAATGTGAGTCATGTTGTCTGGCTTTAATTCTAGACAATATTGTGGCTTACATGAATGAAAATACAAATGATAAGAAGTTTATGAACCATGCCCTTGGGACAGGGAGGAGGGTGCTGCATACCTTAGTAAAAGCTTTGAAATTGATTTTGCATGTGTGAATCACCACTGGATTTTCCACAACCACATACACGAAAATAACTATAGATAACATAAATAAATGACTTTATTTCCTTAAAAGTCATTTAAGAAAGAAAAAAATCTTAGTTCCAAAATGCCAGATACATTTTCAAAATAATGTACACATTTGTAAAAGCTCACACTTCAGACTCTAAGCAATAGCACTGCTTAAAAAATAGAGTCCCCTTGATATAACACCTGAAAATGTAAGTCATCAGTGTGCATTGGGAATGGGCCCTGAGTTTAATCCTGATGTCACTTAAAAGCTGTGTGACTGGCAAGATTATTTACCTTTCTGGGTTTCATTTTCCTTACCTGTAAACAAGGAATAATAATTTTTATAAGTCCTCCTTTCATATCAGTAAGAGGAATAGAGATCATTTAAGTAACGCGGTAGCACCTTACTTCACATAATACAGGTTCTCCATACTTCTTATCATTAATGGCATTTCATGCTGTTATTTGTTATTACTAAAGATTATTCAATATTTGTTGAGCAGCAGTTTTGAATGAAGCACAGTACTTAGAAGACATGCAGGAAATAGAAGATGTAATCTTTTAGACACAGGAGAAAACACCAACTGAAGAATCTTTTGTAGAAAGCCACATTTCTCTCTCCACATTCTAGCATTGGGCAACAGAAAGAACCAAGCTCAAAGGCAGATCAGGTGGAAGTTTGTCTCTGGAAAACACTTCTAGAAGGCTATGAGTTTTGGTTTTACAGAGGTCTGGTGAAGGGCTTGGATTGGTAGGAAGAAAAAGGCAAAGAGTATTTTGGGGAGAGGAAAGGCATCTATAGCAGATGTACAGAGATAAACAAGATATTTTCTGGTTTATCTATTCGCTCTTGTTCCTAATATTTGCAGGGAAAGTCTCCTTGACCTTTCTTCTCAGTAGCCTTTACCTCGGAGTATATGGTGCTTTGGAGTTTTTCTATTCAAGGCCAACCTAAAAGGTGGCTGAAGGTGAAGCATGAACTTAGCTACAGGTGCTGCTGGGATGTTTGGGCCTATGAGTGTTGGCAGGTTCTTTGATAGCCAAAGAGAAAGAAGAGGAAGATGTAGAAATTGGCCATATGTAGGGGCCAGTGTTAACCAAAGATGGACAAGTGGTCACTAACTGGGAACATTAAAGGGGTTTATGAAGGTCCCATTACCTTTAAAACAGTTATTGTCACCTAGGTAGCGCTGACGGAGAACTAAACTCCTCCCTCAATTCAGTAGCGATTCTAGTTGTCCAGTAGCAGCTGTGGTGGTAGGTCCATCCAGGCCCACTCACTGTGGTATAAGCTGAACTTGTGGCTCTTTTCTCCTCTCCTTTTTTTGACTTCTGCTTAACTGTCTACAGCATATGTTAATTCCCAGCTCTCCCAGTTCACTTCTCTCCTTTCATGGTTTATGTTCATATGTTCATATGGCTTCAAAGTGTCTTCTTATTATCTTCTTAGCTGTAGCTTTTTAAAATCTCCTCCTCCTCTTCCTTTTTCTCGTCCCCCTACCCCTCCCTCTCCTGGTCCTCCATCTCCTTCTTATTCCTTCCTCCCTTCTTTCCCTCCTCTCTCTCTCTCTCTGTCTCTCTCTCTGTCTCTCTCTCTCATGTTCTAAAAAATAAGGATCTGATTGATTCAGTTACTCTATAAAGTTACTCTATAAGTGAACAGCTTTGGTGCTCCCTGGGGGCCTAGCAGACAAGGCCACCATGGTGTAGTCCATATATGTCCTAAGAACTGGATTTCAACACCCAGGGCTAGAGGAACAAGGACAATAAACAACTAAATAAAATAAATAAACAAATTGCTTCTTCCTCCTCTCTCTTCCTGCCTGCCTGCCTCCTCACTTTTATTTCTGTCCGTACCTTTCCTTTAAAAAATAAATAAATGGATAAATAAAAAAATGGATAAATGGTTCAAGGGTGTTGGTTAAATTCAGTGACCAGAATAATGTTATGGTGGCCAACATAAAGGGTGGTAAGAAATGAGTAAGAGTTGCTCCTGGACAGAGGACTGTGGGCGCGGTATGCACTGAGCAAACCATTAAGTCTAAAATTCTGCAGCTGCCTCATAATCTTCAGCAGGGCTGGTTATTTCTGCTGTTAGAATATAAAGAATAGTGCAAGATGGGATAAGTTAAGAAGCAGTTAAAGTCAACAGTTCTCAAAGGAATATCCTTTGAATAACTCTAAGAAATTGTCTTATTGGCTAATTTACCTGCTGTATGATATGGACTGATTCATAAACTAGATGAAAAAAATGACAAAATAGCCAACATAGAGTTATTACCTGGGGTAAATAATCTTACTTTGATTATGTATCAACTTAACTAGAATTTATTGTTATGATTATTCCCTTTTTTAAAGATGAAAAAACGAAAATTCAGAAAATTCAACTTCTTAAGGTCAGTAAAAGTAGGTACAGAATTTTAAACCTAGATCCTTTTGCCATCGAGCACCATGGGCTTAGCCACTGTCCTATGGTGTTTTTAAACAAGTGTGTGAAGAAAAATGGAAGTATATCTCACAGAAGAAATTTGAGACTGAGGTCAAAGGGAAAAAATATGAAGAGGTAAGCTATCAATTCTAGGATATTTTATACATATAGATCTAGAGAGAGAGAGAGAGCTTTATTATATGATGGTTAGTTAGCATCATCAGTCAAGTAGGGGACTTCAGTCCAGTCCTTTTCTGCTTGCTGCTAGCAATATATACTAGTGACTCAATAATTGTTTTCAGAGTTCCAGACCTGCAAACAACAACTGGTCCAAGGATGAAGCTGGGAGAAAACACAAGGTGACCTGAATTCATGTTATTTCCTATATAAAGTATATTCCAGTACTTTCTACCTAGTGATTGATATACACTGAAGCATTTTATAATGATCATCAAATGGGCACCTTGAAAACAAAATGCACAGCTAAGTTATTTTGCATAATTCTGAAATTGATTGTGTCTTTATTACTCTAGATTTTAACTTATATAATAAAGCCAACATTTGTCCAGATTAAAAATAATATCCCAAAGTGGATATTGTTTTATATTTGGCATCTTTTATTTCCACACAGAACTCCTAATCAGCCTTTTGATAAACCTGTCCTGAAAAATTACTGCGACAGAATTTCTAAAACTTTGGGCACAAAAAAAGTGTAAGTCAAAATAAAGAGAGCTTGTCACCCAGGTTCCATTCTCTATAAAATCACCAACAAAAGACAACTGGGAGAAAAGCAAGAGGTTAAATATGAGCAATAATATTTAAAGGCTCAATGAAGTCCTGTTTTAAGATTTAGAATATTGTTGTTGAGTTAAATGTTTTACTGTATCTGTTTCGAAGAAAATGTGCCACATTAGGGAAATAGTTTAAAATAATATTTTTTAGGTTACTGGAAGCCACTGTGGTGCTACCAGCTGAAGTTGGCACCACTCTGCTGTGGGATAAAATCCCTCCACTTATGGCTTTTCCTCTTTTACATACACCACAGTCTATAATTTTTACCGTACAGACATTGAGCAATGCATAAGGCCTGTGTTTATCTAGTGAGAAATCTGATGAAATTTCTGAGTATTTCTCTAAACTTCTAATTCCAGAAAACTCATACATTATTGAAAATTGGGGTGAAAACCAGCCTGGAGTTCTTCTTGCTGGTAGGTCATCTCCATCCCAGCCCCTGTGAACTACATTTCTTGAGTATTTATTTTTTTAAGCCCAGAAAGTCAGAGTTCAATACAGTCACTAACCTGAGTTCCTGACCTCATTCTAGTCCTGCTGACTATGTTAAATAAAACCCTCCTGATCAGAATCTTCACCATTTTGACCCAGTTCCTATGAGAGGTCACTCTCCTCACTAGACAAAGTCACATGGATCCAGCTAGTCACTGGATAAGTCACCTAGTGAAAAAGTTAAAAATTAGACCAACATTCCCGAAACAAAGCATGGAGGTGCTCAGTCATTCCCAGGAGACTGAAGGTGGGGGTGGCAAATTGACATAACATTGCTCATTGTAAGTGTCAAAAGCTGAAATACAATTGTAAGTTGTGGCTGTCTCAGGGCTGCCCAACCCATTATGATAACAAATAAAGGCTAATGAGCAAAATATCATGACTCACATCCTGGAATCAACATTAGACAACACCTCAGGGTTCATTAAAGAAATAATAAAGCCAAAATTAAGGTGTGTTTTTAACTTGCCTTGGAAAATTGGATATACTCTTTTTTCAGCTCACAGATTAACTTTTCCAAAGAGTTGATGTTGACACAGCATCTTATTTCAAGCTGGGCCTTGTGTCTACCTCCATTATCTTGGTGTATTCTTTCCTAAACATGCACCAGGGATGGTCACATGTATTTTTTGCTTTTTCATTTTCTCTTTGTCTACCACACCTTCTTGTCATGTTGGGTCAAGTATCTTCCATCATGATTTTAACTAGATTTGTGCTTTCTTTAGTCCAATGAGGTTGAACTTCTTACTTTTCTTTTTTGACACTTCCTATAATCTTTTATATAACTTATTAGGTCAAACCATATGAAATTGCCATTTCTGAAGGTCAAAAATGATTGATACTGGAAATTTCTCATTGTTCAACATACTATTTGTATTCAGTTTAATATGTATATATCTTATGTAATGTGTGTATGTTTCAGACAGAAACACTTTACATATTTTAATTAATTTTTATAATATCCTATAAGGTTAGTCATTTTCATCAAGGTATCCATATGAAAACAAGAGCTATAAAATTGAATAATTTATCTAAGATCTTCCAGGATTCAAATTTAGATTTCTTTCCCCATGCCATATATTCTCTCCAGGTTTTTCATGATAGAGACTAATTTATTGACTGAATCATCTTGCCTTCAAAACTGTCTTGGGAAAAGACCCATCTGAGAGTTCCCAAGAGCTCCCATTTCTCCTCTCATCCTGTCCCAAGATGTGGTGCTGCACAAAGCAGGAAGTCAGCATATCCATGTTTGCTGTGGGATCAATTTAGAATGTTTCAATGATTGTGATACTTTTCTATAAGAAATCTTGACTAAATTATTAAAACCATTGTGGGGGTGGAGGCAGGTTTGGGTAAAATCTTGCATTGATTATAAGGGAATGCTAGTTTTTTTTTTCAGAAATTTGAAGAATAAAAAGTGCTTATAATGTAGTTGGGCAAAGGTGTCTAAACACTGTGAAATCTTGTTCCGTACTCTTCCAAATTACAGTGTGAGAAGTGGTTTGCTAGCTGTTTCCTGTTCCAACTCCAGGCATTTTGGGAAGTCCGACCACAGCAGTCTAGATTTACATTGTTGGGATTTTTTTTTTTTTAGTAAATGCTTATGAAAATCCATCCTTTCCTGTTGGCCTTTGACTAGTTTGTTTTCAACTCACATTTTTGGCAAAACTGAAGTTTCATTTTTTCAAAGAGCTTTTGCGGGAGATCATGAGATCATTGTACTAAACCCTATTCCTAGCTCACATTTGTAGTGACCAGTGGCAGTACGGAAGTGGGCTTTGGGTGAGCAATCACAGCATCTGGGCTCTTGGAGAGGGAACTGGAACACAAGGAAGTCAATATAACACAGAAAACCAAACTAGAGTGATGTCAACAGGGAAATATCTCTGTCCCCATGTTCCAGCTCATTAACTGAAAAGGAAGAGGGGAGACATTCCCAGATGGAAGCTCCCGCTCATGATTATACTTTTCTCAAACTAAGAGTTGCATGCTCGGTAGTTTGCGCATGTGTGTTCAGGGATGTGCTAGGGTGCCCTAAGAATTTTTTGTTTTGTATTTTCATTTTAATGATCATCTAAAAGCAGTTATCATAAATATACTCCCAAACTATTGCATGATTACCTTGTAAACAAGAATAGTGGTGTGATTTTCAGTCAAAATTTGCAGCTGTTTTTATAAATTATTGAGAATTGCTGAAAAACCGAATAGGGAAGAGCTGGACAGGCCAAGTAAAAGCTAAATGATGTCATGATCATTTTATAAAAGAATGCTCTGGGGGCGGGGGTGGGGAGAAAAAGGAGAGAATGGCATTGACCCAAATTTAATAAGGATAGTCAGGAACATATTCACATCAGGAATCATGATTTTATTGCAGTAAAATTGTGCCAAATGTCAGTTAGCTTAATTTAACAGTCCTTACATTTAAACATGTTGGGCTTATAATTTTAAATGTATGTGTTTTTGTAAGTTTGTGTTGCTTTGATAACTGTAAAAGAACTGTAAGTTTGTGGGAGTGTATTACTATTAATTTGTACTTAATGTAAATGTTATTAGTTTGCTAGAGTCGTCATAAGAAAGTACCACAAACCCGGTGACTTAAATACCAGAAATGTATTATTTCTCAGTTCTGGAGGTTAGTAGTTTGTGGTCAAGATGCCTGCAGAGCCTTGTTTTCCCCCAAGGTGAGGGATCTATTCTGGGTCTCTCTCCTAACTCCCGGCACTTCCTCGGCTTGTGCTGGCATAACTCTTGTTGACACCAGGTTCTCCCTGCAGGGCTTCTGCACCCAAATTTTCTTCTTTCTGCACTGGTCCGATTGGATTAGGAAGTCATCCTATTCTCATGTGACATTTCAATTCACTGCATCTGCAATCTCCCTATATCCAAATAAGATCACATTTTGAAGTAGTGGGGGTTAGGAGTTCAACATATGAATTTGGGATTGGGTATACAATTCATCCATAACAGGAAATAATATGATTTTAAAAAAAATGTAAATCATTATTAAAGAGCCAGGATAATTTTTTTCCTTTCAAAATTGTCTGTGTACTGCTCAGTTTTGAGAATCTATTCTGAAAACTATAGCGTCTGGTGAGAACAAGAAATTAGAACTCTCATTTTCCCATAGGAAACCTTGTAAAGAGTCTTTAATTATTAAAAAGAAATTTCTGAATGATCAGACCATACAAACACTACAAAAAAAAAAAAACTGAATATTTAGTTAGACCTCTTGAAAAGAATAAATTTCTTAGCCAAGAGTTAAAAGAAGAAATCACAATGGAAAAAGACAAATAGGCTTGATGTCATAAAAATGTAG